>CM053769.1:477529864-477610895 GCA_028658325.1 Potorous gilbertii | reverse complement strand
TGGCTGATTCTTTCAATACTCATTTTACTTTCTAGTTCTAGAATATCAGGGCAGTTATCCTTGATAATTTCATCAAAGATGATGTTTAGACTCTTTTTTTTTTGATCATGGTTTTCAGGCAGTCCCAGAATTTTTAAATTGTCTCTCCTGAATCTGTTTTCCAGGTCAGTTGTTTTTCCAATGAGATATTTAACATTATTTACTATTTTTTCATTCTTTTGGTTTTGTTTTGTAATTTTTTGGCTTCTCATAAAGTCATTAGCTTATAGCTGCTCCATTCTAATTTAAAAAAAAAACTATTTTCTTCAGGGAGCTTTTGAACCTCCTTTTCCATTTGGCTAATTCTGCTTTTTTAAAGCAATTTTCTCCTCACTGGCTTTTTAAACCTCTTTTGCCATCTGGACTAGTCTATTTTAAAAGGTGTTATTTTCTTCAGCATCTTCTGAGTCTCTTTTAGCTAGCTGTTGACTCACTTTTCATGATTTTCTTGCATTGCTCTCATTTCTTTTCCCAACTTTTCCTCCACCTCTCTTACTTGATTTTCAAAATCTTCTTTGAGCCCTTCCATGGCCTAAGACCATTGTATATTTATTTTGGAGGTTTTAAATGCAGAAGCATTGACTTTTATGGCTTCCTCTGATTGTATACTTTGTTCTTCCTCATTGGAAAGGATGGAGGAAAATATCTGTACACCAAGAAAGTAACCTTCTATAGTCTTATTTTTTTCCCTTTTTGGGCATTTTCCCAGCCAGTTAGTTGACTTTTGAGTCCTTTGTCAAGTGGGGGGTATACTCTAGTTCCTCCAAGATGGCACAATCAAGGAAGAGGAGTATACTCCTCTCCTGGACTGTGCTCTGATCTGGAAACAAACACAAGCTTTTCTGCCCAGGAAGTGCAAGTAGGATTCCCTGCCCAGAGCCTCCACCAACTCTACCAGCCAGTGCTCCTCCTCATTCCAGGACCACCACTCAGGGCTGAGACTCAGATCAGCTACATGATTCCCTCAGGGTCTTTAGGCTGAGGGCTTCTAAATTGAATGCTGCTACCTCAGTGACCACCACAGTCCTGGGGCTGGGGCCAGACCCCACTCCCTTCTCATCCAGGTGAAAGCATTTTCTCACTGACCTTTGAAGCTGTCTTTGGCATTTGTGGGTTGAGAAATCTGGAAGCTGCAACTACTTCTTGTGATTCAGCACGATGAATCCTGTTGCAGTCCTTTCCCTGCCATGGTGCACAGACAAGGCTGGCCTGTGCTGTGCTCTAAGCCCCATGTTGGGGCATTCCTATTGGCCTTCCAGGCTGCCTTGGGCTGGAAATCTCTTTCACTCTATCATTTTGTTGCTTCTGCTGCTCTAGAATTTGTTTAGAGTCATTTTTTATATGAATTTTATGGATTCTGAGGGTGAGAGCTATAGCAGGTCCATCCTTTTACTCGACATCTTGGTTCCACCCCCTACACATACATTCTTACTACATACATTTTCACCTTAGTTATGTTGCATGGAAGAATTAAAATGAATGAGAGAAACCATAAGAAAAAACAAAACAAAACAGAAGAGAAAATCATCTGTTTTATTCTGAGATCCAATTCTACAGTTCTTTCTCTGGATGTGGAAGCATTTTGCCTCAAGAGTCCATTGGGAGTTTTTTTTTAGGTCCTTGTATTGCTGTGAAGGACTAAAGTCTGAGGAGGGATTTTCTAGAGATGGAGAAGTCCTTCAGCAGTATTTAGTTGTAGATTAAATTGTGCTGATTGCTTCATGCCCCATAAAAAACTAGAACTTCCTAAAGAAGACTGATAATCACACTAAAGAGTTTGGTATAACCTTGTACACAGAAAAAATCAAGTAGATGGAAAATATCAACTTCATAGACTATGATATGCTGTCAGAAGGATAATCTATAAAACTCATCTATTTCAGATAGATAGGTAGATAGATAGACAGACAGACAAATCTTTAAAAAATACTGCTAATCGTCAGTGACCTGACTCTAGAATAGACTAGGAGGAGGGCAGTGGTTGGAATTCCTTTGGAAAATGGCACAAAGCTTTTATGAGCTAAACATTTCTTTGAAAAAACAGGCTTATCCATTTTATCACTTATATTCTTCTGGTGCGGTTGTTTGTTTATGCACATGAAATACTACAGTCTACAAAGAATTGAAGTGAGGGGTGTTTGATGGAAGCATGGCCAGATAGCAGCACATTACAAGGAATTATGAAACATAAACTAGTCAGTGAGTCAGCATCATTTCAGTGTGTGCCAGATAGTACACGAAGCTTTGGAATACAAATCTAAGTAGAAAGAAAGACAATCGCCTCCCTCAGGGAGCTTACAATTTAATGGAGGACAATACATAAAAGGCAACTGAAAAGTGAAGGAGGAGGAAAGCCCCTGTTGATGACTTGGTAGTGAAGTCCCAAAAGACCAAGGCAAAGCTGGGAGGGACAAGTGAAAGTGAGGAGAGTGCTGAGAACAATGGAAGAGGAAGGAAGTCATTTCTAAGAAGTGTGAGGGATCTCCTGTGGCATTGTTAGGGAACTCCATGGGCCAGGGTTACACAGGAGGGGCAAAGATGTATAGCTTGTGGTTTGCTACTATTGGTGAGAGGGCCCAGATTCATAATATCCAGTGGAATATTTGAGTATATGAATAAGAATGACGTGGCGTGAAAAATTAAGGATGATAAAAATAGATCACATTCACTTAATGCTTTATGATTGGCTAAACTCTTTATAAATATAGAAAGAGGTTTGCAAACCTTAAAGCATTATAACTTATTTAATCCTCCCAACAATTAATGTAAAGTGCTGCTATTATACCTGTTTTACAGATAAAGAAAGTGAGGCAAACAGAGGTTAAGTAACTTAAGCCTCTGGGGCAGGAATGTCTCTGACTCAAAGTTCTGCACATTATCCACTATGCCATAGATTTACCCAGGACACATTGAGTTTACATTCATGGAGGGAAAAGCCCACTTTGAAGAGTTTTTGGCTGCATTGGAGTGCCAAATTAATATACCAAATGAGAATACAAGAAGTTGTTTGCGTATAGTTTATTCAGTAGTTTGTTGTTTGAGTCTGCATGTTCTGAGTGACCCATAGAAGCAGACACTGACATTCTCCTGGGATGAAGTCCCATGATCCTATGCCCTGATTCAGTCGAGTCTGGAGGACAGTGACCTGTTCCAAGAACCACAATTTCGCAAGGACTTTGACAATTTGGAGAGGATCTAGTGGAGGACAAGCAGGATGGTGGGGGGTTGTGAATCTACAGTTCCTGAGGATTGGCTGAAGGAACTGAGATTGTTTAGCCCTGAGAAGAGATGACTGGGGTGGGGAGAGGGAGTTGGGCATGGGAGCTTTCTTTGAGTATTTGGAAGACCGTCAGGTGGAAGAGAGGTTAGCCATCTTCTGTTTGTCCCTGGAGGACAGAGCCAGGAACAACAGACACCGATTTTATGGAAGATGACTTCATCTTGATATCAGGAAAAACATTCAACAATTTGAGTTATCCATATATGAAATGGGACCCCATCATTGGATGTCATCAAACACACACTGGCTGACCACCTGTTGGGGACATCACAGGGATTCTTTTTCATCCATCAGCCATGGGTTGATGGAGAGCCTTTGAATTCCCTTCCCACTCTAAATGTCTGTGATTCTGTGATGTATACCCTGAAAAGGTATAAAAACAGAAAATTCCCTTGGGATATTTGTCTGCCAGGCAGAAGTCTTTTCCCCCTTGATATTGTTTTCTCTCCAATTACATGTAAAGATAGTTTTCCAAATTTTTGTAAAATTTTGAGTTCCAAATTTTTCTTCATCTTTCCTCTCCTCCCTCTCTCCAAGACATCAAGCAATGTTACATAGGTTTACACGTACAATCACATTAAACATATTTCCATGTTAGTCATGTTGTGAATGAAGAATCAGAACAAAAGGGGAAAACTATGAAAAAGGGGGAAAAAAACAGAAAACAACAACAAAGGAGAAAATAGTCTGCTTCTATCTGCATTCAGACTCCATAGTTCTTTCTCTGGATATGAATAGCATTTTCTATCATGAGTCTTTTGGAATTGTTTGAGCCATTGTAGCTGAGAAGAGCTAAGTGTATCAGTTAAGCATAGCACAATGTTGCAGTTGCTGTGTACAGTGTTCTTACCAGGCAGTCTTAAAACCTCCGTGTTTTCTGAGTGGCCATGGTAACTTGGGAGAATCCCCAAACAGAGCATATACTAAGAGAGTATAGTGCTAAGTAATTCAATTGAGGTCCAGGGCCTAAGTGAGATGTCACTTCAAGATGAAACAGTCATAAGATCGTTATTCTAGAGCTGGAAGAGACCCCCCTACTCTTATTTTACAGATGAGAAAACTGAGACTAAGTTAAGGTCAAACAAAAAACGTGACAAAACTAGGATTTGAATTCCGATTCTCTGACTCCATATTCTATGCTCTTTTCAATGTATCATGGTAAAAATCATTCCCCTGCTCCAAAATGTACATGACTTCATATTGCCTGCTTGGTGAATGACATATTATGATTGGGTTGGGTCCCAGTGATGACTCCAAGTATGAACCATAAGTAATTAAATCCATATTGTGGTTCCCAGCCATTAAACTGGGAAGGGACTCAAACACAACCAAGAGATTTGACTGAGGCTGGATGTCCTTGGGGTAGGCAGGCAAACTTGCCCTTACCTCAGACTCGGTGTTCTGCGGTTGAGTCCAATGTGTGTTTCTTGCTCCAGGTTCTAAGGGCAGCCCAGGGAACAAACTTCTTTTTCTTAATTTCTTCTCAAACTTAATTATGATTTTTCTTGTGCCTTTGTCCTTACAGAGGCCTTCCTTTGCTCTTTGGTGGTCAGTATTGCTCAGGTTATTCTGGCAACTAAAGCATTCCTCAGGACTTCTTCCCTCTGGGGAGCTATGAATGTTGCCTATGAGAAAGCATTGTCCCACTGCTGCCTCCACCCTTCCTACCTTACCAACTTCTTACCGTGCCTGTTATATTTCCTTGAAAGAATGTATTGACGGCACACTTCAGGGAGAAAAATGTATATTTTTAAAATTATAAGTAAAAATAAATGGGTAGCACTAGAGATGTGGGGGAGGGGGAGGAGAAAGAAAGAGAGACAGAGTGAGAGAGACAGACAGAGACAAAGATAGAGAGACAGAGATAGAGAGAGAGGCAGAGACAGAGGAGCATCAATAAAACTTTTAAAAATACATGGATGAAAAAAGATATCCACAAGGACGTAAAGATACTGTCATTTTGTTAGTATCTTATTAAATTTAATACATTCTCTTAAAAATACTATTAACAATAGTTCATAGTATCTTACGGTTTGCTCTTTCTAGATTATCAAAATGTTTGGGTTTGTTGATAACTATTAAGTTCTCAATAAAAAAGAAAAATAAGAAAATTCCAGGTTCATGTACTACCTTTTAACTCATGCTTTAGATTGCCAGGGAGTTAATAGAATAGAGCAGGTTTGCTATGTAATCATAGAGAATATTTGAGTAGCACCGCTTGAATCACTCATTTATTCATTCATTCATTATTATCCAGGCCCAATTGTATAGTTAACTCTGGACTAGGCTCTGCAGTAAGCAAACCATGATTCCTGCCCTCAGGCAGCACAGGGTCTAGTCTCTAGAAGACACAGAAATTGCTACAATACATAACCCACAACATGGTGTGATTGGTAGTTGTTGTAAAACCAGAGTATGAAGGATTGGTGGTAGAAAATTGCCTTATAAGCTGAACCTTTGGGCTATAGAGCTTTCAAAAAACATGGCACAATTTCATTAAAAATAGCTTCAACTGAAATAACTTGTGTTTTCTGAAATAATAATAGTGCTGTCCACCAGTATTTTCATTAAAAAAGTATTTGGTTCATGATGGAATTTGAGTTGGATTCCACTGAGTTGGAGAACAGATCCTTCTCTAGCAGTATCTGAGGGTGGATTCTAGGAATCCAAAGAATGGTTAAAGAATAATAAAGTAAATATTAAAAATAATTTATAGATGTACAGCATGCTCAAAGTTATAAGGAGTTTTTACATCCATCTAACTTTCACAAGGGCCCCAAGAGTTGGAGAACAGATCCTTCTCTAGCAGTATCTGAGGGTGGATTCTAGAAATCCAAAGAATGGTTAAAGAATAATAAAGTAAATATTAAAAATAATTTATAGTTGTACAGCATACTCAAAGTTATAAGGCGTTTTTACATCCATCTAACTTTCACAAGGGAGGCATGTATAGATTGGGGCATGAAGGTCATAGGATCATGGATGCTGAACTGGGGTGGTGGTCCTTAGAGGTCACTAAGTCTAACAACTCATTATTCAGATGGAATAATTGGGGCTCAGAGACACTAATTAATTTGCTAAAGATCACAGAGATGGCAGAACTGGGATTTGAACTCGAGTCTAATTCCAAAGTCAGCATTCTTTTTGATTTACTCAAGGTTACACACATAGGCAGAGAGTTAGGTCTGTCTGGAGCCCAGGTCTTTGGACTCCAACTCCAGGCTCTTTCTGTTTGCCCCAGGTGCCTCTCAGGAATCATCTCCTATGCTTGCTTAGACCTCTTTACCTTTACCAGTACTTTGAAAACATTATCAGATGTGACCCTCACTGAGCCTCCCTGAGCTAAGCTATCCACATGGAATTCCCTTAGGCTGAGAGAAGGAGGGATCTGGGTTCCAACTGTCACATTACTCTTTTTCTATTTTAATTTTTAAATAAGTTCTTTTATTTTATCCAGCAATAAGTATTTTGAGTTAAGTTCCTTCTCCCTGCCTGCCTCCATCATTGAGCAAATTTGTTTTTGAAAGAGAAAAGATTTCAATACACAGCTACATAATCCAGCGAAACAAAGTCTTGTATTAGCTATGTGGAAAGCACTTATCCATTTATGCTTTTTAAATTCATTGCCTTTCTTTCTGTCAGGATGTGAGTGGTCATCGTCATTCTTTTGGACACGTAGTTTATCATTGTGTTGGTTCCAACATTTCTCAAGGTTTTTTTGTATATAATATTGCTATTTTTGTACAAATTGTTCTCCAGGTTCTGTTCACTTCACCCTGTGTCAGTTCATAAATGTCTTCCCAGTTTTCACTGAAATTGTCCATTTTATTACTTTTTTATGGTCCATTAATGTTCCATTCTACTCATGTAACTACTATTTGGCTAATCATTCCCCAGTAGGGCTCACTCCCTCCTTTCCATCTTTTAGTTACTGTGAAAAGAGCTGCTGTAAATGTTTTTGTATATGGATCTTTCCCCTCTTTCTTTGATTTCACTGATAAAACTGGGTTTAGCTAAGATTTGATAGAAGGCATGGCAACCAAAGGGAGGGAGGGAGGAGGTAGAGTATTCCAGGCATGGGGAAGAGCCAGTAAAAATGCCTGAAGTGAAGAGATAAAGTGACTCATTTGAAGACCAGCAAGGAGACCAGTATCATTGGATTGCAGAGTACATAGAATGGGGGGAGGGTAAAGTAAGGTGTAGGAAGACTGGAAAGGTACTAGAAAGGCAGGCTGTGCAAACAGAAGGTCTCATATTTGGCTCTTGAGATGATATGGAGCTGCTAGAGTTTATTAAATAGGAGAATGTCACATGGTCAGCTTTAGATTGATCACTTTGACATCTAAGCGGAGTATAGACTGGAATGAGGGAAAACTTGCAACAGAAAAATCAAACAACAGGCTATTTATTTTTGTTGGTTTACTTTCCATTTAATAGTATTTTGGTTTTTTCCAATTACATGTAAAGATAGTTTTCAACATTCACTTTTATAAGATTTTGAGTTCCAATTTTTTCTACCTCCTCAAGAAAGTGAGCAATCTGATATAGGGTATACATATATAAACATATTAAACATAATTCCACATTAGTCATGTTGTGAAAGAAGAATCAGAGCAAAATGGGAAAATCACAAGAAAGAAAAAAAGTGAAAATAGTCTACTCGATCTGCATTCATTCTCCATAATTCATTTCTCTGGATGTGGTTAGCATTTTTCATCATGAGTCTTGTAGAATTGTCTTGGATCATTGTATAGAGCTAAGCCTATCATAGCTGATCATCACTCAATGTTGCAGTTACTGTATATAGTGTTATAATTCTGCTCATTTCACTCACTATCAATCCGTGTCTTTTTGAGATTTTCTGAAATCCACCAGCAAGCTATTTTGATAGGTCAGGTTCAAGGTGACAATAAATTGCATTAGAGTAGTAGCAGCATCAGAGGAGAGAAGGAGATGTATTCAAGAGATGTTATGAGGGTAAAAATGACAAGCCTTGACAACAGATTGGATATGGGGGTGGTGGTGAGAGAATGAGGAGTCGAGGATGACGCTGAAGTTTTGAACTTGAGTAAGTGGGAAGATGATGGTGCCCATGACAGTAATGGGGAGGTTCAGAAAAAGGGAGGATTTAGAAGAAGGATAATAAAATTTATATTGGATATATTGAATTTGATATATCTATGAGATGTCCAGTACGAGATATCCTATAGGCAGTTGGAAATGTGAGACTAGATATTTGAAGAGAAATTAGGGATGGATAAGTAGATCTGAGAGTCACCAGTATAGAGATAGTCATTGAAACCATGAAAACTGATGAGATCACCCAGTGAAAGATAATGGAGGGAGAAGAGAAAGCCCAATATAGAATCCTGAGGGACACTCACCTCTAGCAGATGTCATCTAGATAAAGATCCAGTAAAGAAGATTGACAAAGAGCAGTCAAACAGGTAGGTGGAGGATCAACACAGAATTGTGTCATGGAAACTAGAGAAAAAAGAATATGAAGGAGAAGAGAGTGGTTGACAATGTCAAAAACTGTAGAGAAGTCAAGAGGGATAAGAATGGGGAAAAGGTCATTAGATTTTGCAATTAAGAGACCATTGATAACTTTGGAGAGATTAGTTTTCATTGAAGGATGAGGTTGAAAGCCAGAGAATTAATGAGTGAGAGATAGAGAAACAGAGACAGAGACAGAGAGACAGAGAGAGAGATGGAAGGGGGAGAGAGAGAGACAGAGAGGCAAAGAAAGACAGAGACAGAGAGAGAGAGAAAGAGAGAGAGAGAGAGAGAGAGAGAGAGAGAGAGAGAGAGAGAGAGAGAGAGAGAGGAAAGGAAATGGATACTTTGATTGGAGAAGCTCTTCTCAAGTTGCTTAACCACTAAAGGGAGAAGAGATATGGGAGGATAATTAGTGGGGATAGACTATAAATAAAGTGAGGGTTTTTTGAAGATGGGTAAGATACGGGCATGTTTGTAGACTGCAGGGAAGCATCCAATAGACTCGAAAAGATTGAAAATAAGTAAGAGGGGAGGAGTGATTGAGGGGCAATTTAATATAGAAGATGGGTGGAATGAGATCACTTATGCATGCAGAGGTTTGCCTAACTAAGAAGAAGGACCACCTCTTCTTGTGAGACCATGGTGAAAGAGGACATTTTCTTCTTTCCATATGCAAAGAGGACATAACCCCTCCAACATTTGATATTTTCCTCTTTTATTGTCTTTGCCAATCTGATAGGTATGAGGTAGAATTTTAAATTTGCTTTAATTTGCATTTCTCTAATTAATAGTGATTACAGATTTTTTTTATATTGATTGTTGATAACTTGCATGACTTCCTTTGAAAACTTTCCAATCATATCTTTTTATCACTTATATTTTGGGAAATGGTTTGAATTCTTATAAATTTGGATCAGTTCCTATATATCTTGGAAATAATTTCTTTATCAGGGAAACTTGTTGCAAAACTTCCCCCCCCAGTTACCCATTTCCCATCTAGTTTTTAACTACACTAGATTTGTTTGTGCTAGAACTTTTTAATTTTACATAATCAAAATTATCCATTTTATCTTGTGTGATTCTCTTGATCAATTGTTTAATCATGAACTACCCTACCCATAGATCTGAAAGATAATTTCTTTCCTTGCTCCTCTAATTTATTTCCGATGTGACCATTTATATCTGGATCATGTGTCCACTTCTAACTTATCTTGGGGTATGGTGTGAGCTGTTGGTCTAAATCTTATTTCTGCTAGACTGCTTTTCATTTTTCCCAGCAATTTTTTGTCAAATAGTGCCTTTTGTAACTGGCATCTTCAGGTTTATCAAACACTAGACACTGTATTTGTTGGCTTCTGTATTTGTACCATACACCCTTTCCAGGGGTGCCTCCCTCCCTCTGATTGGAGAAGGTGGGGATGGTCATTGGACACCTCCTCTCTGATCTTCCACCATTTAGGGAGGGATCGCATGAAATTAACCTTATCATTTCTCACCTTTATCAACCTTCCTGGACTTCCAAAAACTCATCTTTCTGCAAGATGAAATAGCCCCCAAACTCTCACTCACTCAGATCATTTCCAGTTCCAACTATATAACTTCCTATCCCCCAGAGGGCAGAGCTAAGGGCAGTGAGTGATGTAAGATCAATACAAAGATTTAATATCTCATTTGACTCTCAGAACAACCATGGGAGGTAGATCCTCTTATTTTGGAGATATGGAATCTAAGGCAAAAAGGAATTATTTGTCCAAGGTCACACAGCTAATACATGTCTAAGGTGGGATTGCAATGCCAAGTCCAGTGCTCTATGATGCCACGTAACTGTCTCACTTTGATCGTCCACTCCACCTTTGGATAATATAATCTTTAGGTAATTTTTCTTGACATCAAGCCTGAATCTTCCTCTTTGTAACTTTGTAACTCATTCTCCCTGGTTCTGCCTTCTGGAGACAAACAGAACAAATCTAATCCATCTTCCACACACCAAATACCTGAACTTCAAATACTTGAACATAGCTATCATGCCACCTGTCACTCTTCTCTAGGTTCCTTTATTCAATAACATGGGGATGAGATCTTTCACTATCCTGGTGACCTTTCTCTAGGCATTCTTCAGTTTATTGATTTTTTTTCCTAAACTTTCTGGTGTCCAGATCTGACCATCTGCAGATGGGATCTGATCAGAGTAGAGGACAGAGGGAATATCACCGCCTTATTCCTGGAAGCTTTTCTTCTCAGTGCAACTCAACATGACATCAGTATTGTTAGCTCTTTGGATGCTACGTTACACTGCTGACTCATATTGAGTTTGCAGCCCACTAAATCTCACTTCCCCTTTTTAAAGAACCCTGATGATGGGGGTTTTTTTGTGTTTTTTTTTGTTGTTTTTTGACTTTTCCTAGTCAAATCATCCCTTCTCTGTCCTATTCTGGTGAAGCTAATTTTTTGGACCCCCCTGGAAGACTCTATATTTATCCCTATTGAATTCCATTGTATTTGATTCGGCCCAGTGCCCTCACCTCAGAATCCTTTTGTCATCCAGAATGTTAGCTTTCCCTCCTAGCTTTGTATTATCTGTTAATTTGATGCAAGTGATCTATACCCTAACCAAATCATCAATAAGAATGTTAAATGGTACAAACCTAAGTCCACATTCTCTCCATCCCCTCTAAAAGAGTAGCATAAAATAATTATATAAAATCAACGCCAGAATTTCAAAAAGTTGTATTTATGACCTTCGTCACATCCTCCAGTTTAATAAACCAGGCAGTAAAGGGGAAAGCTAAGGCTCAAATCTGCCTCAGATCTCTATGACCACAGAAAAATCCTTCTGAGCCCAAATTTTCTCCTCTGTAAAATGGAGATAAAAACAACACAACTCTCAGGGTTATTGTGAGTTTGTGAGTAAGCAAAGTGCAAGAATAAAGGATAAGTAAAGTATAAGGAAGTAATGTATAAGAATGAAGTCTAAGTAAAGTATGAGTATATAACGAGTAAATGAAGACTTTCCATGCCTTAGATAAAGGATAAGTTGGAGCAATTATGATTACTATTGAGTGACAGAGGAGGACTGAATTTATCATCTTCCCCCCTTCCCTTCTTCCTTTCTCCATCTTTCCGCTCATCCAAACTTGAAACTTCAACCTCCTCTTTCATACCTTTCCTTCACTCACTTGTCAGGTCCTGCCTATGTTGTGTCTATAACTGTTCTTACATGGGTCCTTCCTTTTCCACTCCCCTCTCCCACAGCACTGGAATAATCTCGGCCCTCGTTAACAAGTCAATAAGTATTTATTAAGTGCTTACTCTGTGTCAGGCGTTGAGCCAACTACTGGAGACACAAAAGAAGACAAAAAGAGGCCCTGTCTTCAACAATCTTAGATTCCACTAATTGATACAGTGTCTCAGGAGCCATATAGAGATGATAAGTTATCTGTGAGGAGAAGGCACTTTTCACTTGTTCGTTTAAAAATTTATCTTTTTATTTGTGAACTTACCAAGCATAACAGACCAGACAATTCAATGAACAGAAAAGAACAAGAAAGCTGTTTGTAACTTTTGTCAGAAATTTTTCATAGGAAGCATATATAATAGATGTATATGATTCAGTGGGGCAGTTAGTTGCTAAGCCTCAGGCAACACCCTAAGACAATAAATCATAAATACTTGTGATCTGTGTGGGGGAAGGTATTCCTACCCCAAAGAAATCATATTGATGAATCACCCCTCATTTGCACTTTTGTAATAGCCTGCACACCAGTCTCTCTGCAATCAGTCTCTCTCTTCCTGAACCATTTCTTCACACAAAATAATCTTTCTGATATACAGGGCTGACCATGTCACCCCTCTCCTCAAAGCTCTTCAATATCTTCCTATTACCTGCAGATCAAAATTCAAACTCCTCTTTCCTTTGGGGCTCCCTTCACAATTTGATCCCAGTTTAAGCTCCCAATACACACTTCACATTCTGGATAAACTGGACTGGTAGCTATTCCTTTGACCGGACCAATATCCATAGGGCTCTTTCCACAGGACAATTAGGTGAAGGATTTGGACATGTTTAGCTTAGAGAATAGAGGGTTCAGAGATTCTTTTCTTATCTAGGTTGGATTATAGCTGTGGAGGTCCTTTCCAAGCCCCCAGTACTATGATTCCATTGTCCTTTCTTTCCTCTACCCCATCCCTAGGGCTGGGAAGCAATCTTCCATCTTCTAAGATTCTTTTCTTCCTTCAAGACCTATTTTGAATGCTACCTCATCCAAACAGTCTTCCTTAGCATCCCAGATAAACACATCCAGGCAAAATGATCCATAAAAAGAGAGCTGAATTTTAGAGTCAAAAGTCTTGAGTTCAAATCCAGCCCCTGCTCTTACTACCTGTGACTTTGGACAAATCATTTGACCTCAGTGGGCTTCATTTAGCTCAACTGTAAAATGGCTTCTGAGATCCTTTTGAACTTTATGATTCTTACATTCTCTCTCTGCCTTCATTTCTCTGTTGATCACATTCTATCTTTTTCACATGTTGAGTGTATCACCTATCCCCTGTACTAAATCTGGTGAACCCCAAAGGGCAGAACTTATTTTGTTTTTCATTCTTGTATCCCCAACACTTAACATGAGGGTTTTTGCTTTATATTGCATCAAAATTTACATCCCCAAGATGTAAATAGTTTTTGATCCCCAGTGCCTGACACAGAGCATGTGCTTAATAATGCTCATTGGTTGATTGTTATCATGTCTTGACTATAGGGTACACAAAGAATATTTAATGTCCAGAAAGCTCTTTAGATTTAAAATTTTTTCAAATGCACAGAACACTGGAGTGTTCCATCAGTACCGGCTTCCATGCCCAGCCAGGACCATGCTCTGCTCATCTGATTAACCATAACAGCTTAAAGAGAAAAAAGGCCATGAGATATCATTTAGTTCCAAATCCCAAATTTTATGAGTAAATAAAACAAGGCACAGAAAGGTTAAGGTTAGACTTTCCCAAGGTCTCATAGGTAGGAGCTGCATTTAAATCTAGGCTTTCAGCCTCTCAAGTGGGTATTCTTTCCACTGGACTACACTGAAGGGCTGCTGAGAAAACAACTTGCCCACAGGATAAGGCTTTGGCTTAGTTATGATAGCCCCAATGCTGCTCAGAAGACTCTGAACTTGAGCAGACACATTCCTGTTTATTAAAACCCGCCTTTTCCTTTAAGGTCCAACTAAGATCTCAATTCCTCCCTTGGGTCCTCCCTGATTCTCTTTCCTCTCCCAACCCCAGTTTTTAATGTTCTTTTCCTCCTCATATTGCTTTGTATTTCTGTAGCTAGGTAGCCCAGGTGACAGATTCAAGAAGGCTTGAGTCTAAAACTTGCCTGGGACACTTGCTACCTGCGTGACTCTGACTAAATCCTTTTAAAGAGTGTCCTTTCAGTGTCTTGTTAAGTGTCACTCTTGTCTTCCCTGCCTCGCCTTCCAGAGTCCAGAGTCATTTCTGAGCAGCCTTCCTTTTCCTCCCCTCCCCCCACTCTCCAACACACTTTGGAACAGCTGATGATTGCCTCAGACTGGCAGCAAGCTATATCTGGGTGATCAGCATACCCTGTATCAGCATTTCCTAATACACAACTGTTTACAGAAGATCTCTAAAATTCCCCCTCCCTCCTAGTCATTCCTGCTTCTCTTAGAAAGAAGAGGAAGCCAAATGGGCAATGCACAGAGTGAACATTGGAAGAAGATGTCGGTCAGAGCCTCAGTTCTGCTATTTACTTGTTTTGTTACCTTGGACAAGTCACTTTCTCTGAGTCTCAAGGTCCCTTCACCTACAAAAAGAGAAGCTTGGGTTGAGTTTAGAAAAACATGGAAAGACTTCCATGAAGTAATGAAAAGAGAAATGAGCAGTACCAAGGGAATGTTGTACATGGTAACAGAAATTTTGTCCTAAGAACAACTTAAAATGACTAATTCATCTTGAATATCATAAATACTCAAAGCAATTATAAAAGGCTTATAAAGGAAGATGTTATCCACCTTTAGAGAAAGGGATGATAAATAGAAGTGTGAATAGTATGGTTTTACATATATGTATACATGTATGTATACACATATACACATATGTGTGTGTTTTAATTGTAGCCTTCTCTAGGATGGGGTGGAGAAGGAAGAAGAAAAAATAAAAAGTGCACAGCAGAGAACAAAAGAAAACTTAGAAGGAAGCACAGAAAAGCAGGGTAGATTTGAAAACAATGTGTAATATTTACTAAATAGTCTAAGAAAAAATGATCAGTCTGAAACGGAAATTCACTATTATATATTAAATACTCTCTTTATATTGTACTATGTACATTGAAATGCTTTTTTAAAAAATCTTTTTGTATTTAAGTTCAAAATGAATTTAAAGAAGAAAAGAAAAGAAAACATATTTGTACTTGGAGTATAATGGGCCTGAAAGAAAGAGGCTAGGGAAGCTGATTTGGGGCATTTCTGTCTCCCCAGAGGTTACTCAAGGAGGAGACCCAGGCTAGTGACTCCCATAGCCACCAAAAGAGGAAGTAAATGCAGTTTGTAACCTAATCTTGGGGAACTAAGCCTTAGTAAATGGGGAGGGTCAGAAAGTAACAGGGAAGATATATATATGTATATGTATATAAAATATGTGTATGTATTTATGTATGTATATGTACACATGTATGTATATATGTATATACACACATACATATATATGAACTCAGAAGATCTGGTTTAATAAAAGCTCACTACCACATATAGACATATAGAAAGGATACTAAAATAAAAAGGAAAAAGAAAAGTAATTATGCTTCACAAATAATATATGAAAGAAAATGTTCCAAAGGTCCCTGATCGAAGATGGTATCCTGATGACTCCTCAGAAATCATAGAACAACAAAGAAACTACAGAATGGTTTGAAAAAAGAAATAAAATGCATACAAGAAGAAATTTGGAATGAATTTAGATCAAGTTTTATCTTTCATAATTCAAAATAGAATTCAATGCAGAATTTAAAATAAAAATTATTTTTGACAAAAACATCTAGAATGGAGATGCTTTAAAGAAGAAGAAGCTATAAAGAGATTAAGAGATTTGGAATTCAAAAATATTAAAATGACCAAAAAATGGCAGAAGAAAATCAACAAACAAGACAATTAAAATGTAAATTTCTTGAGTGCAAAAAATAAAAATAAATGGAAAGTAGGGCTTGGATGAGGTTCTGGTCATCTCTAAAATACCTTCCAGTTCAGAATTCTAAGAAATACGATCCAGGCAATGATGCATTAGTCTTTGGTGCCAAAAGTTGATGAGCAAGGAGGATGGTGGGAAAAGTCAGAGGAAGAAAGATCAAAGAAATAAGACAATAGTTGGGCAGAGTGAGAGGAAATTCATTGAAAATTCAATTCTTTCCTCTCTTGATATGTTCATTCGTTCATTCATTCATTCAACAAATATTTATTGAAGCCCTAGGTGAAGCAGTAGATAGAGCATCGGCTCATTCATTCATGCATTCATTCACTCGTTCATTCAATATTTATTGAAGACCTAGGTGGTGCAGTGGATAGAGGATCGGCCCTGAGTTCAAATCCAATCTTAGACACTTACTAAATTTGTGACCCTGGGCAAGTCACTTAACCCTGTTTGTCTTAGTTTTCTCTTCTGTAAAATTAGCCAGAGAAAGAAATGGTAAACCACTCCAGTATCTTGTCTGAGAAGACCCCAGCTGGGGTTTTGAAGAGTTGGACACAGTTGAACAACATTGTGTTCTTCGAACCAGAAAAAGCTGCTGAGAGAGATCAAGGTAATATTGTAGTAATATTAGGCTGCCTTTTTTCCTATTCCCTAAATGCCTAGTAGACCATAACCTCTTTGAGGGTAGGAACCATTTTTTTCTTTTTCTTTTTGCATGACTAGTTTTCTTAATAAGTACTTTCTATGTATAAGCTAAGTGCTGGTTTGGGGATACAAAGATAAATGGAAAATGAAAAACTGCCCTTGGGATGTTTATACTCTACTAGAAATGAAAGGAATGAAGCTAACAAGATTCTTGAGCTATGGTGGATTTTGCAGATAGAGCCAGTCATGAGGCCAGAAAGACCTAGGCTTAAGTCTTGCCTTTGACATTTATTGGATGTGACCCTGGGGAGATCATGTAAGCTCTCTGTGGGTCCAGGCCACTCTTTGAAACTCTAAGTCACAGAGTTTTCTCACTATATTTTCCTTTCCCAATTAATTAGGGCAGCCAGATGACACAGAAGTTTAGAGCTGGACTTAAGAGTCAGGAAAAACTGATTTCAAATCCAGCCTCAGGCACTTACTTACAAGCAATGTGACCCTGGGCAATCACTTAACTTTGGTTGGCCTCTATGTCCTCATATGTAAAATGGGGATAACAATAACATCTACTGCCCAAGGTTGTTGTAATGTTGTAATATTAGGTGCTATTTAAATGTTAAAAAAAAATCTCTGACCTATCTGGTCTCACGTCCACACCCCAAATGTCTTCTGGGTCAGATTGATTTCCCCAGGATCTCCCACTATGGTACACCACTCAAGACCACCCTTTCAAACACTGTGCCGCTCCTTATCGCAGTGACAACCAAAGGTTTCCCCTCCAGGGTCATGGAGCTCTCTCCTTTGTTACTTGGGTCTGATTACCATTCCTCCCTTGGGGATGGAGAGAGTAGAGATTTTGAATTTTCAAAAGGAATCTGTCAGTTCAAAGAAAGGAATTTCTAGCCACAGAATCATAGATTCTTGGATTCAGAAAAGACCTTAGGCAACAGCTGACCCAACCACAATTCCCAGCAAACAGTTCTCCAGTTTCTGCCTAAAGATCTCAAAGGAGGAATCCCGCCATCTCTTGGGGCAACTTGTTTCACTTTGGCATAACTAATGTCTAGGAAGTTTTTCCTGTGACCTCTCCAACCTCTGTGTGTCTATACATGTCTAGAACACATTTCTTCCATAACTCTACATATTCAATCTTTTCCTTTAAGGCTCAGCTCAGGCTCTGCTAGAATGTTGGACCTGGACTCAGGAAAACTTACCTTCTTGGGTTCAAATCCAGTCTCAGGTACATACTACCTGTGGGACCCTGGGTAAGTCACCTATTTGTTTCAGTTTCCTCATCTGTAAAGTGAAGAGAAAGGATGTAAAGGAAGAGATCCACTGTAAAGTGGATGAAGAAGAGAAGGAAATGAGAAACCCCTCTAATATCTTTGGCAGGAAAACTCCAAATGGGGTCACAAAGAGTCTGAAGTAACTGAATAGCAACAATGGCACCATTTGCTCCTTTGGACTCTCTTAACTGACACTCTTTACTGAGGTGTGACCATTATACTCTTAACTTCTCCTCCCCCCCCCCATTTTTTATATTCTTTTCCTCTCCAAATTACCTTGTATTTCTGTACAAGTGATATACAAGTCCAGGTGATAGAGACAAGAAGACTTGAGTCTGAGCCCTGCCTCAGACACTTTCTACTTGTGTAACTCTGACTAAATCAAATAAACCATCTACACCCCAGTTTCCTCATTTGTAATATCGGAATGACAATAATGCCTACCCTACCTGCTGGTTGTGAGGATCCATTAAGATCACATATGGAAAACTCTTTGTAAACATCACAACATTATATATAGGCTAGCTGTTGTTATAATGTATGTTTTATTGGGGTCCCTCCACCCTTTAACCTGAAAGACAGGGACTGTTATGCTTTTCTCTTTGGACTGGATTCAGTATCTGGAAACACAACAGACAACAAAGGTATTCGTTGAGTTGGACGAATGCATAGCTAAGATTTGGAAGCAGTTTTCTCTGGATTCTCATTGCTTGTAAACAACTCTTCCTAGCATTGTGTCCAGGGTTATCTGGGGCTCAGTTTTCTTCCCCTAGATGTTTATGCACAGAACTAGGGGAAAATCCTAGCTTTGAGACCAAAGAATCAGGTTCTGTCACTACCATGAGACCTTGGGGGCAGAGAGTGGGGGTGGGTCTCCCTTTTCTCCTTTGTAAAATGAGATAGATAGTCTTGACTATTGCCAAGTTCCCTTTTCTGCTCTAAATCTATGATTCTCTGAAGTTACTCCACATCAACATGAAATCTATTTTCTTCCAAGCCCAGATATTCTTAACTAAACTGTTTTTTTCTTAAATTTTCTCTTTCTCTTTTTGACTCCTTCCTTTTTTATCCAATTCTGTATATCTGAGATCCTTTGTTCTCAATCCTGAGCTGGCTCTCACAAGCCCTTAAACCAGGAGAGCCATTTAATCCTTGGAGGAGAAAGACCCATTATTAACTAGAGTTCATTAATAAATTGAAAGAGGTTTTGGGGTCTCAGGGAAAGATTGTTCTTCATAGGACCAAAATTAGCAACTTTGGTGATGAACCAAGAAACATAAAATAAATTTGAGCCATGGATATGGTGCGAGTACAGCAAGGACTTCACAATACAAGACTTTATGGCAGAGACAGAAAGAGACCTAGACCCCTGTGCTCCTGGACAGGTTACCTAGAAATTGCTTCTGGGTACCTGGTACTAACTATCTAGAAATTTCTAGTAGGAGAAAGAGGAGGAATGAGATAGATCCAGGGGCTGTGGCTTCAGCAGGAAGGCTGTAGGAAGGGAAATTAGATTTCTATTCTGTGTATGGGGTGTTCAGGGAGAACTAGCATCTCTGGTGTGAGAGCTTGCTGAGCCCTTTTCAGGGCTGTTCATTTGATTCTGGTGTCTACCTGCTACCTAGCTCTCATCTGTGGCTCCAAGAAGCTGTAATGTGTATAATGGTCACACCTCAGTAAAACTGTCTTGGCAGACAGTCTAAGCCAGGTTGAGGGTAACCCACAGTCATGAAACCCATAGATGATTTAGGGAGATGTCTGCTCCAACCATGTGAAGACTTCCTCTGGCAGAATGGGCCAATGAGAACAATGTGTTCCAACAGCCATGAAGGCAGATAAAGCAGGTGCTATGGAGTGTGTGTGTAGAAGATCTTGGTCAGATGTAGAAGACTCCAAAATCAACCACTGCATCCTGGGCCATTGACAGTCATCCTGACGACCTGCCACTGGACTTCGATGACCTTGAAAAATGGTGAGGCTGGTGACTCTATGCAGCTCTGCCTCACTTAAATCCAATTCATCCATGAATCAAGACAACCACTCGTGATGGGTGCTCCTCAAAAATGAAGGACAAACAACAATTTTAATCAATTGTTTGTGCTTCCAAGGTACTCAACTCAGTGACTTTTCCCTAGTGAAGGTGTAAAAGTTGTCAGTTGCCCCTAAATGTTGGTGTCCCAAGGCAAAGCTTTGGAGTTCTCACCATGGTTACATTTTGGGTGTGAAGACCTAGGTTTCATCATCATCATCAGTCATTCTCATCATCACCACCATCAACACAACCACCACCATCACAGCAACCCAAAGCCATTTGCTGTATGACTATGGGCAAGTCACTTAATCTTCAGCCTCAGTTTCTTTATCTGTAAAAATGAGATAATAACACCTGTACTGAGCACCAGTATGGTATAGTAGATGAAAACTGCTAACCTTGGAGCCAAGAAAAACTCAGAAATCTGATACCTACTGATTGGGTAACCCTACCTCTTAGTGCCCCAGAATATTCCCTGGAGATTAAGTTAAAGAGGAGTTGCCACACTATGAGTTCTTCTGAGCCACTGAAATCACAACTCTAGACTTTCCATATTCCTTTAAAAAGATAGGAGACCAGGAGGATGGTTTGACCTCAGGATAAGCCACTAGGGAGATTCAAAGCCCTGGTCCCTTTAATTAGTATGACCTCAAAGTACTGGAGGTAGCTTTGTTGGCATTCATCACCAAAAGAAGAACAAGAACAAAGGGGACAAAATATATGGTGAGAATCATAAGCCGTGGGTGGAAAGTTTGGATCAGCAGGAGAAGCAATGGACCCATACTTCTGAGACTGGTGGGGTTGACTCTCTGTTCCTTGGTGGCTTGAGTTTTGCAGTCTGCAGTCTGTGACTGGTCTCTCAGAAACTCAGTTTCCTTGACTAAGGACAAGCAGCTAGGCTAATGGGACTTGCAAAATATTTAGAGAAAACACTCTTTCGAAGAGCCAGGGATACTCATAAAACACCCAAAAGGAGCCCATTAGTTCTGCCAGGTATTCTGTGCAAACTGAATTCTCCCCTAGATTCATGGTCCCATTTAGGGTTTTCTTGGCAGAGATATTAGAGTGGTTTGCCATTTCTTTATCCAGCTCATTTTACAGATGAGGAAACCGAAGCAAATAGGATGAAGTGATTTACCCAGGGTCACACAGCTAGTAAATGTCTGAGGCCAGATTTGAACTCAAGTTTTTCTGACTCCATTCCCAATACTCTATCCACTGTACTATCTAGATGCTCTCTCCCCCTAGATTAACTCCCCTTTAACAGAGGTTCCTATTTACCAACTTGTTGAGGAAAGGAAGCATTGTGACATGGAATGAGCTTTGGATCTGACCTGGGCTCGCTCTCACATTTACCGCCTGTGTTATCTAGTCCAATTCAGTCCACAAAAATGTCTCTGGACTTCATTTTTTCTCATCAGTAAAGTCAGGATGTTTGTAAGGTAATGAGTTTGGAATCAAGAAAATATGGGTGCCAACATAGCCTTTGATACCAACTGTGATCCCAGATGAGGCCATTCACCCCCACGATTCTCAGTTTCCCTATTTATAAAATGGGGATAGCACTGTCTATTTACACACAGTAGTTGTTGTGAGTCTTATTTGGGATGGAGCTTGCAAAATGAGAGATTGCTAGAACAATCTGGCTCAGGCAACCTGGTTTCGAATTCTGTCTCTGTTGCTTATTACTTGTGGGAACTTGGGTGAGGCGTAATTCTCTAGGCAGCAGCTTTCTCATTTTTACAATGAGGGTTTAGGGTAGAGGATCTCCTTTCCAATTTGAATCTGTGTTCCGAAGTGCTTCGCAGATTTTAAGGTATTTAATGAATTTCTGTTATTATTATGGCCTGGGGTAGATTCCTTAATTTATTCATATGAGAAGATTGGAGGAGATGATCTCTAAGGTCCTTTAGTGAAGTGGTGCCCACCATGCTGGAGTTTATAGAAATATATAATATTAGCATATTATATAGACAGTAGAAAATATCTTAAACATATGCAGTCTAAATGAAAGTTTGCAAACCCACACATGATCTCATTTGCCCCTGTGAAGTGGGTACTATTGATGTAAATATCCCTATTTTACAGATGAGAAGCCTGAGGAATAGATAGGATAAGAGGTTTAGAAAAATAGGTTTGGTACTAGAGAGTCTGGGTTTAATCCCAGACTCTAGAAATGTGAGGGAGCCAGCTCCAACCACTCATGAGAATTATTTGCTAAACTTCCAGTGTGAGCAGTTGGACCTCAGAAATCTACAAATAACAGTTTGATTTATTAGTTTTTGATTATCTAGACTTGAGGACAGGAGGGAGAAAATGTTGAAAATTCAGCTTAAACTTTCAGTGTCCTGAGCTGTTGTTGTTATTTTAGGTCTGGTAGGTAACCATTTACCAGCTCCCCGCTCCGTGTCTCTGTTACTTGCTAGATGTGAGTTTGCTTAACACTTACCTGTCTGGGATTCAGTTTCCTCACCAGCCAAATGAGAGAGATGGATTAGATAAGCTCTGCAGAAATTTACAGATTCACAGAAGTGGCAGTGAGAAGGGAGGGGACTTAGGGACAGACTGGGCAAAAGCATGGATGGAGATGGATGGTACAAGAATGGATTCAGTCAGTATATCATGAAATCTAGTGCCATGAGAAATTTTAGACTGATCTAGTTCAATTGCCTTATTTTACAGATGAGGCAACTGAGGCTTAGAGAGGGGTCTAGTTCCTTGTCCTGGGACACAGTGGTAGCAGTAGGTAACACGTCCAGAAATGGAATTTCCAGGACTCTTGAGCCTCTCTCGAAAACTAACTTCTCAGCAGGGGATTTCGGCAGGTGTTCCTCCAAGCAATAAGCTTTCTCTTGATAATTGCAACTGATCTTGTAGCCACTGAATTAAGTACTAAGGGAACCATAGAGGTTGAGGCCAATCAGTTCATTGGGTATTTCTCAATATGGCATCATGAATACCAGGTGGGCAGAAAGGCACCCAGACAGAGCCTGAACAGAAAGTGCAAGGGAGTGAATCTAAGGAGTGACTTCATTATTGCCATTGGCAATACCTCTCCTAAAGTTATCTCCCCAACATCACAATGGCTATTTGCTTCACAGAAATCAGTCCAATTCCTTCACATTTTATTCATTCATTCACTCATTCATGAACATTTAGTAAGTGTCTACTGTATGCAAAGCAATATGCTGTGAGGTGGAGAAAATGCAAAGATCAATTAAAACAGGTCCCTGCCATCCTGGAATTTACAGAGTAGTGGGGAGACAATAATAACCCACACATAGGCAGCCAATCTGAAAATCTGCAGAGTGCATTCTGTACATGATCTCATTTGATGCTGTGAGATGGGCACGACTGGTGCCCATCCCTATTCTCCCTATTATCCAGATGAGGAGTCGAAGGCACAGAAGTAGTAAGAGCCTTGCTCAGAGTCTTATATAATTAGAAAGCACCAGAGCCAGGATTGAAACCCAAATCTCCCTGACTCCAGGGAACCACCGACACAGCTACTGATAAAATACAATAATACATTAAGAGTGATTTAGTGAAGACCAGTGTAGTGTAGAGACAGATAATAGAAGACTTCTTGGAATAGATTGCCTCTGAGTTGCACTTTAGGTAGGAATTCAGTCACTGAAGAGGGAGAGAAAAGACCTTCCAGTTACAGGGACCAGTATGAATAAAAGACCCATAGTTGATACATTTTTGAGGATAGAGAAAAAGGCTGTGATTCTCTATGAACACTGTATCTTACATAGAGGGGAACAGTATGAAAGGAGCCTGGAAAAATAGGCTAAGCCAGATTGTGAAAAATCTTGAATGCCAGACAAAGAGGATTGAAATTCATTTGGGAGACATTTGTGAGCAGGGGAGATGACAGGACCAGATTTTAATGAAAGAAAATTATTCTGGCAGTTAGATGAGGGTGCAAATGACAAAAATAACAAGAAACACACACACACAGAGTTGAAAGATTTACATATCACTTTCATATATTATCTCACTTGATTCTTATAATAACCCTGTGAGCTAGATGGAAACTGACACTGGCAGAGCTTAATGACTTGCCCAGGAGCGCACTACTAGTAGGCATTTGAAGTAGAATTTGAATTTAGGTCTTTCTGACTTTCAGTCCTGGACTTTATCCTGCTCCTCAGAAAGGTCAGGAAAGATAGGAGACAGTTGGAATAATCTGAGTTGGGTGACACTGAGGGTCTCAGTAAGGTAGTTGCAGCATGCCAAAGATATCACAGAGGTGGGATTGACAAGACTCAGTAGTTGTCTGGACATGCTGGGTAAGGGCAAGGACAGTCAAAAATAACCTTAAAGCTTCAAATGTGGGAGATCAGTTGAAAGGTAGGACCCCTCACATATGGAAGTGAGTCAGGACATCATTGCTCCACTGGCTTCAGTTTTCTTTCCTCTCTTGGGACATTCCCTTTCTAGGAGGGGGTGGAAATCAAAGCATACTTCACCAAAAAGCATTGGATAGGGGTGGAAGAAAAAAAATGATGTGAGTTGAAGGAGGAAGAAATGGTTTAAATATGAGGGTGATGCTTACCTCCATTATCTCTAATGCAACAAAGACATATTCAGATAGAATTTTGCAATTTCAAAAGCCTTTTCACCTACATTACTATTTCTTTTGATAATAACAACCATTCAAAGTGGCAAGGAAAAGTACTGTCTTTGTTTTACAGATGAGGAAGCAGAGGCTCGGAAAGTTGTGACTTTTGCTCAAGATCATATTGGACTACTGCTATTTCTGCTCCATTCCATGCAAATCCCTAATTTGAGGCTGTGCGCTCTGCTTGACATGCTCTCCTTCCCCAGCTTCCTCATTTTAAGAAAGAGGCTAATTAGTTGGAAAGTGCTCAGGGGATAGCACTTCTGGTTGAAGGAAAGAGAGATTGGAAAAGACTTGGAGAAGGTTTAGGGGGAACAGGCTCCCTTATCTTTAAGTATTCATATGATAGAGAGATGAAATTTATTCTGCATGGCCACGGAAGAAAGAACTAGGACCAACACATGAAAATTGCAGATTGAGGATTGATATTAGGAACCCACTCCTAAACCATTAGTTAGTTATACCAAAGCAGCATGGGCTCTCCATCATGAGAATCTCTGGTCATCCCACTTGTTGGGTCTGTTGTAAGGGAGATCCTTGGTCAGGTAGGCACTCGGCGGCCTCCTGAGGTCCCTTCTAAGATCCTCTGAATGATTGTATTCAAATACAATTTGACTGTTTGATGAAGCTCAGTTTCATTTAAATTGTTGTTCTCTTCCCTCCTCACCTGCCCCCAGTACTTTATAGGTCATAAGATTTAGAGCTAGAAGCAACCAGAGATATCGTCTATTCGAATCTCCTTTTAGAGACGGGAAAACTGAGTCCTAGAGTGGGGAAGTGGGGAGAGCCGGCACAGCACAGCTTATTGGGAAACCAGGGTCTGAAGGGACTGAAAGAAAATTGGGACAGGTTGGATCCCTGGCTGAATCTGTTGTAAAGGGCATTCTCAAGTTAGGTGTATGCTATACTAGATGGCTTCTGTGATCCTTTTCAGTTCTGGGATCCTGAGATTCCTACTCATCCATTAAAGGTCAATCAAAATACCACCTCTGGGAAGCCTTCTCTGGTTCCCCTGTCTCCACGCAGAAACAGCTGACGCCTCATTTCTCAACTACCATAGGGGCAAAAGAGTTCTCAGAGGCCACCGGGTCTTATTCCCTCATTTTATAGATAAGGAAACTGAGTTCCAAGGAGTTAAGGGACTTGCTCAAGGTCACACAAGTTGTATCAGAAGCAGGTTTTGAACCCAGATCCAGTTCTCTATAGAGCAAGTGTTCTTTCCATCATACCTCAGGCAACAGTACCTAGCTTTGTACCGCTAAAGTACTGATTTGTAATGTTATATGTCATATCTGGGGTGGAGTTTAGTTCCCCCCATTAAATGAATTCTAAAATCCCTCCAACTTTAACTATTTGCCTAGATTGTAAACTCCTTGAAGGCAGGGGCCTGTTCTCATCTAAACTTTGCATCTTATCCAGTGCTTTATTCTTTTTCCATTACCCAATTGGTAATGTTATTCTTGCCCTCTAAATCCAGCATTCTTCTGCTCCCCTCTAGATGCACTTCTCATGGAATACTGTGTAATCCAAATATCTTGGTTAGATCCAGAGCTCTACCTCAATTATTAGCTCCAAGATCTCTCCTTATCGAAACTTTGTTTCTCTTTCAGTCACTAGCAGGTGTTTGGCAAGTAGTAGGTACTCAATAAATAGTTACTGTATCTTGATGTTATTGTATCTTCTGTGTATAAATATGGTCTCCCGTTTAAAAGAAACTTTCTATCAGGATAGTTCTAGAGGTAGACATGACTTCAGAATTCAATCAATAAAAACCTCTTCCTTTGAGAGACTTGTCTGCTTTTGCATGGGTAGTAAGTGATAGGGATTGACATTTGAACCCAGGTCTTCCTCTGTGTAAATCTAACCTATCCCCTAAAGCTATTTTGCTAGGTAGTAGTCAAAAGCTCCCCTCAAGACACTGACAAGGTTATTAACTGCCCAGATTTAGCAATTTTGACCCTTCTCCTTGAGAAAACCTTAGGGTAGGAGGAAAACAAAGGGTATTATGGTTCATGGAGGAGGCCTCTGAATTTAGAGAGATGGCCTGAGTTCAAATCCTGATTCTAACCCAGTCACTGTGTGGCCTAAAACAAAGACCCTTCTCCTCCCTGGGCCTCAAGATGTTCCCCTGTAAAAATGAGAGGGTCAGCAAGATGATCCTTGAGGTCCCTGCCAGCCTTGAATGTATGAACAAATAACCATTCTTCTATAGTTGCTCTCACTTCACCATGAATGAACCTCTCCCCTCCTCTCTGCTGGTTACTTTCAATTTTTAGAGCCCTTAGAGCTGCCCTGTCCACCTGAGACAGAAAAATTTCTTCCTTGCTTTCTATGCCTTACTGAAGCAGACTTCCACTTTACCAGAGACTTTTTGCTCCTCTTTCCCTAGGGGTCTCTAATGGATTTTCTTAAATTAGATTCACTCTTGGTTCCAACACACTTTGATTCTCTGGACCTCAGTTTCCCGACCTGTAAAATAAGAGTGCTGAGCCAGATGACGACGGAGGCCCTTTCCAAGACTAATTCCCTAGGACTTGTGGATGGGGCAGGCCATGCAAATCCAGCTCTCTAACTTAGGGCCTTTTGCCTGGGGACTGGACAGGTAGGGAGAATCAGGACAATAGGGAGGACACATAAACAGTAAGGACATAAAGTGACCTTGGGTTCCTCTTCTGCAATCCCCCTATCCCTCAGGGTTCCACCTTGGCTCCCTAACTTTATTCTATTCTAACCCAAACATCCTCCCCTTCACCCTGAGATCTGTGAGTCAGATACCACTTAAACATTCAGTCAAGACCTTGGAGTGATCTGTTGGCCATCCCTGGAGTCAAAGGCTACAACTCTAACAAGTTCCAAACTGTTTAACTTTGGGCACGTTGCTTCCCCACTTTTGCTGCTCACTTTCCTCCTTGGTAAAATGAATACAATTATTTCCACCACCCGCCTCTCTATCCTGTTTGCAGAGAAGCACTTTAGGATCATACAATTTCAAGTTGGAAAGGGGAAATGGCTTCGGATCCCTTAATTTTACAGAAAGGTAAACTGTGGCAGGGTGGTGACTTCCTCAAATTCTAGTAAGTTCCTCCAAAGCAAATGCTTTTTCCACTGCACCCAAATGTGAGAGCCTGAAGCTTCGAATCCTAGTTTCTGGACTTATAGGAGGTGTGGTTTAGGTCTTTCTCTAGGACTTAGCTTTCCAATTTATAAAATGAGAGGACTGGACCCGATGATGGTTCTCAAAACTGAGACCTGGAGGTACTGTGTAGAAAGGAGCTATTCTTGTTAATAACAATGAACTGATAAGAGTGGGTTATTTCCTAATGGCTGATGTTAGTATCTGCTTGGGGCCGGGGCGGGGGGCGGAGGGAGACTTGTGATTTCTTTGGAACAGGCAACTTTCGATCACCATTAGACAGAGAGATCCCGAGAGCAGGGAATGTATTGGTCTTTGGTAGCACCTCGGTGCTTAGCATGTACCAAGTATTTAGTAGACACTTAATACATTGCTTGTGAACTTGCAAAAACAAATCCTTGTCCAGGATTGTGCCTGGACGCAGAGAAGTTGTGATTTTCCCAGATCACGCAGTGTGTTCAGAAACACGCCTTCCAGCATCGGAGGTTGACTGTCCACTCACCTCTACTCTCTTGACATTTATAGGTCTCTTTTTTCTTTAAAGAAAATCAAGTTAAAATGTGCACCATCTGGTTACATCCATAAACTCATCTTCTCCTCAGGACGACCCTCGGAGGTACCTACTACAATTGTAATTTCTCCCATGTTATAGATGGGGAAACTGAGGCTCCCAAAAGTTAAAGAGATTGTCCCAGAGGCACACAGCTAGTTAGGGTCGGTGGCGGCATTTGAACCTAACTTCCTTAGCGCTCTGCTCCACTCCCAGCCGGCGGGGTTGCCTGGGAGAGCTGGCTCCCTCCCCGGCCGTGCCCGGAGTCCTAGAGACTCGTGGGCCAGCCTCCCTGCGCCTGTTCCCGGCCCTAGGCGCCCGACAGGGAGACAGGCGAGCTAGAGAGCGAGAGAGAGAGAGCTCGCAAGCGAGCGAGCGCCCCCCCACTCCCCAAGCCTTGCCGCCTCCATCGCCTCCTCCTCCTACTTCTCCCGCCGCAGCTCACTCAGCCACAACCGGTTCAGACTGGCCTCGATGCCCCGCAAAGGAGGGAGAGGGAGAGCAGGGGGAAAGAACTTGGCCGGCAGTGGAAGCTCACCCGGCGGCCAGGGGGGAAGGGAGGGGAGGGGGCTGGGGAGGCCAAGGAGGGGGAGGGAGGAGGGAGGAGGAGGAGACAGCCCTGGGGCTGCAGGGAGGAGGGGGGCAGCTAGCTGCTCCATGTGGCCGCCACCACCGGCTAGGCGCTCGGCCCTGCCGGAGGGCGGCCGCTCCCCTGCGGGGCCGGTGCAGCGCGGCTCGAGCCGGGTCATTGCCCAATCCCCCTTCGGCGGCGGCGGCGGCGGCGGCGGCGGCAGCGGCGATAAATAGCAGCGCCCTGGGCCGCGGGGGCCACCAGTAGGAGAGCCAGAGAGCCGGCAGGCGGACCGACGGACAGCTGGCCGGACAGTACACTCGGCCGCCGCAGTCCCTGCGCCCTTCGAGCTAGCTGCGGCCGCCGTTGCGAGAGTAGGACCCCTAGCCCCGGAGCCCCGCCAGGTAAAGGGGTGACAGCCGCGGAGCTGGGGAAGAGGGCAAGGGACTGCGCGTCCACAGCCACGGCCACGGCCACTCTCTCACAATACTTCCTGCCCGCCCTGGCTCCAGTGCGGTAGGACTCCAGTGGCTCAGGATGTCACCGACTGCCCAACAATTTGGAACTGGTTCCTAGCTCACTCATTCGGGATGTGTGTGCCTCAGTGAGGGTGTGTGTGGGTGCGCGTGAGTGAGAGTGTGTGTCTGTGTGTGTTTGTGTGTCTAGTTCCTCTGCTAGCAGTAAGAGACAGGGCTGTAACCCTGGGACTCCGCGGGTAGCTTGCAGAGTTTGGGGATACTCCTCGGGACTTGGAGAAGCCGGACGGTTTCAGGTTGTGTTGTTTCTAAAGTTGTGTCCTATCCAGAAACGTGGAGGCCTCCCTCTGAATGAAAGGAAAGGGCCCCCCCTGGGCTGCGAGGAAGGGAAGGGGAAACCGACGAACTGGAGCCTGGGCACTGGCGCAGCGGGGTCCGGGACAGCCGCTCCCCGCTTGGTTGAAGGTTGTGGAGGACGGGAAGGAGGAGGAATCCGAGGCGCTCTGCTGGGAGCGAGGCTGCACACTGGCCCCAGGACCGGGTGGGAAGGGAGTCTGGCGGTTGTTCAGCATTACTGAGCCAGGTTCAGCACCACCTGGTCCAACCTGGGCTCTTGACTGGGGGGAGCTTGCGAGAGAGTTTGGGTTTTCCTATGGAAACTCAAGCAACGAGCAGGAGCGATCTACCAACTTCGGGAAAAGTAAGCTTTGGTTCCCTCAGTTTTTGTCTCGGCTTAGGTAGCCCTGGCTTCTGGCCCAACAGTCCCCATAGAATGTGGTTAACAGCGACTTCTTGTACCTGAAGGTATTCAAAAAATTCTTCGGCAAAGTCACTGCCCAGTTATTGGGCGCAAAGTGATGGACAAGAGGATTGACGTCTGATGAAACTGAGGCCGCCCCCAGCCCTGCCCCTATCGCGTACAATAGAGTCTGAAGAAAGGCTGGGGGAAGGGGAGAGATGGGGGCAAGGAAAAAGAGGCAAGTACTTTTATTGTCCAACAAGATAATTAAGCATCTATCGTGTGCCTGGCATTGTGCTAAGGACTGGGGATACAAAGAAAGGCAAAAACCCAGTTCCTGCCATCATGCAAATATCTATGTATGTACATGATCTATTCAGTGTAAATGGGAAGTATATCAGAGAAAAGGTATTGGAGCAGGTGGGAACTGGGAAAGGTAACCTGAAGAAGGTGGGGTTTGAGCTATCTTAATCGAAATCAAGCAAGCCAAGAGGATGAAGTAAGGGGGGAGAGTATTACAGGCATAGAGGAAAGGTCCATAGTGGAGAGATAAAGTGTCTTATTTGAGCAACAGCAGGGAGGCCAGAGTCACTATATCGTAGATTATATGGGATGTGAAAGGTGCAAAGATTGGAAAGATGTGTGTGTGTGGTGGTGGTGAGACAGGTTATGAAGGGCTTTGAATGACAGATGATTTTATATTTGATACTGAGGGTAATAGGGAGCCACTGGAGTTTATGGAGAAGGGGAGTGACATGGCCAGGCCTGTACTTTGGGAAGATAATTTTGGTAGCTGAGTGGAGGATGGACTAGGGTGGGGAGAGGCATGAGGGAAAGAGAAAGGTATTGCTAACTAGGAGGAGTGAGGTGATTAGAAGCTGCACTATCATGGCACTTTCTGAGATTAGGTGCTGTGAAGCTAGAAACCACTAGGCTCCACAGGGTGAAGGTGAATGAGGAGTCCAGGAAGACAAAAGGTTTAGAACCTGGTTGATTAGGATGTGGTACCCTCCAAATTAAGCAAGATAATGTGTTCAGTTGGAGGCACATTGAATTTCACATCTGTGGAACATTGAATTTCACATCTAGTTCCAAACGTCCAATAGATACTTGGGGATATAAGCTCAATATGTAGCTCAAATTCAAGATTTTTAAAACAAACAAACAACAGCGAGTTCTTAGAAAATTCCTTGTTTTTTCAGTCAGTCTTAAAATCGTTCTTTTTGTCATTGTTGTCCAAATGTCAGTGACTCCATCCTCTCTTCAAAGATATGAAAATTAGGAATCATTTATAACTCTTTGGGATCAGTTGATCAGTGGCATAGCATTGGGAGTAAAGCTCTGTCCTTGGAAATGGGAAGACCAAGTCCAAATTTTGCCTCTGATTTCTACTAGTTGTTTTACAAACGAGCAAGTCATTTTACTTCCTCCTAAGAAAACCCCAGGTTTGCATCTAAAAAAAAAGAATTTGGATCAGTGTTTTCTACATCACATTTATTGAGCATAGTACAGGGGTGGGGACCCTGTGGCCTCGAGATCACCCATGGCCCTCTAGATCCTCAAGTGTGGCCTTTTGACTGAATCCATTGGATTCAGTGTCTGTCAAAGGACTGCACTTGAGGACCTAGAGGGTAATAGGTGGCCTCGAGGTCACAGGTTCCCCACTCCTGGCATAGTACTTGCAATCTAATCCATTCAATTCAAATGGTAAACAATTACTGTATCCAAAGGTCTGAACTGGGCACTGAGTGTACAATCACAAAATGAAAAAATGAACCCTCTCTTCAAGGAATTTACATTAGGTAGTGAAGAAAGCTTTGAGATGCTTTGAGAAAGAATATAAAAAGAAAAGACTATTTGGACCCCATCCACAGGCAGTTTAGCATTTAAAATAGGCAAGGTAGATGGCAAACTGGGAAGAGAATTGCATTTTAAAGTTAAACTGTCAGGAAAACTGGGGCTGAAGTCCTGTCTGTGACTGCTGGATGGGCCACCCCCCAAGTGCCATCACCCCTCAATGCTCCCTGGCCAAGTTTTTAAGACAAATTGTAGAAGAGGTACTGACCTGCATTGCTACAGGTAGTTTGCTCATCTCTACCAATGTCGTCATAGGTCCAGTATCCATTTCTTTCTCTGCTTTGGGAATCCAAACACTCATTTATCTTTGTTAGATATCCTTGTAAATTCTTCAAGTTGAAAACTCCTTATTCTTTAGCTAACCTGGTTCAGTTTCTCCAGATTTAGTTAGGCTGGTCAATGGACACACACACACACACACACACACACACACACACACATACACAAAACTCCATTGCTGGTTCCTTACTCGGACTAGTACTAGCTCGTATAATAAAGCACTGAATATTTCAATGTTCGGAGTAGGTACACAGTTATGACTAGCACCCAGTGCCATTGTCACAACCATGAGCAGAGGAAGGAGGAGAAAGAGTGGTCCCAAATACCGTTAGGTATTTGCTGGGTTGGCTATTGTACACAGAGCCAGCAGAGTGTAGCTGCCAGGGAGGAGCTTACAGGGGTGTGTCTGCTTTGGGGAGGAAATCACTGGAACTTCCTATTTTAATTATTGTTGCTAATTAAGTGATACCTTCAGTTTTTTCTATGGAGCTAATACTCCCTGCACCTTGTAAATATGCTTACCCTGAGGCAAAGACTTGGTCAGTTCTCTGAGTGAATGTAAATAGAGTTAGAGAACAGAGAGGTCTGAGTAAACTGGCAATGGTGGAGCCTTATTTAAGAAGGAAGTAGACCTTCAAGAGTTGAGAGGACATAGGTTAAGTATGAATGAAAGCCTGGAAATAATAGGGACTATTGTGACCCTAGGAAACAATGAAGGGAGCTTGCTAATTTGTCAATTTCCTGCTCTATAGACAGTATTTAAGTCTAGTGCTATCTCTAGCTCGTCACTTTCCCTGATGTTTTCTATAGATTTTTAAAGCCAATACACACTTAATATGCACTTAGTGCGTGTGAGGAGCACTCTATGAGGTGCTGGGTATAAAAAATAAAAAGTAAGTCCCTATCTTCAATGAACTTGCATCCATCCTCTGGGCAGGGTACAACATGGACACAGATAACATAGATGAAGTAAAGAATATGCAGTTTTGAGGGGCCACAGGAGAGCAGTAGCAGCTTGGTGGTGGGAAAGGTGGGGAAGTATCCGAGCTGAATCTCAGGAGGAGTGAGAAATTCCCAAAGGCAGAGGTGGATTTGTGTAGTAGACAGGAGGGGGTGGGAATGGAAGATTACAATCTGTACAAATGCATAGGGTGGGAAGTGAAATATTATATCAGGAAATGGCAACAGCAGTTCAGATCGATTTGAACAGAGCTTCACTTTTTTTTCAGGGGAAATAAAGAAGGCAAATAAATAAGGAAGGCAGAGTGAGGACACTGGACAAGCAGGTGGTCAGGAGACCTGAGTTCTAGTCCTGACTTTGCTAATAGATCATTGTTGAATCTTAATTGAGTCATTTAACATCTCTGAGTCTCAGTTTCCTTTATCTGTAAATGACAGGTTGGGCTTCACATTCAAATCCCAGTTAATTTTTCTTTTCCCTTCAACATATTCTAAGAGTGAAGACACGCTTCTGATAAAAAAAAATCCTTTGATAAATAAATGATGCTCCAGGATAGGTTCAGAGAGAAGATCTCTGAGGTCAAGGGACAGGTCTTTTTTGCCCACTTGTGATGTCAATGTGGATTCAGAAAGAGGTTCAAAGTGATAGAGGAGTATATATTTGTGGGAAGATTTGGAGTGACTGCGATCTAAGTAGGGATCAACAACCCTATCTGACTTGCCCATTTTGTCAGCTGTCATCTCCCTATCCCTTTCTTTTCAACAAAAAAGCTAGAAAATAAGCTCTTGATGAACATAGGGACAAAAGAGCTAGGTGTCTGTCTTAATTTGTGTCCTAAGGAAAGGAAGCAACACTCTTAGGGTCAACTGGGGACAGTTGGTCATGTGCCAAAATTACCTAAAGCTTTAGCTTTAGTGTTAATTGGCCACCAGGTACATTTAAAATCGTTTTCCCTCCAGAGGTTGTGGCTATTAGCACTGTGACACATTTAGAAGTGGGCCTGGCCTCTGCCCTCATTAGAACCATTTAGAGTGTTGGGTTCTATTCTGGCTCATGTTTTAGAAAGATCATTACCTTGTTGGAGACGAGGGTAGCCTGGGTGGTGAAGGACCCCAAACTCATACCATGCGATAATCAGATGAAGGCATCAGGGATGTTCATGAACCCCCTGAAATCTATCCACAGACCCCTTGAGGATTCGTGAACCACAGGCTGAGAACACTTCTTTTAGAAAAATTCTGGTAAAACAAAATCACCCAGAGTCCAGGGACTGTCTCCTTTTTGTAGAAATAACAAAAATGGAAATGAGCTGCCTTGGGAAACAGTAATTGCTTCCTCACTGAGTTTCAAGCAAAGGTTGAATGACCAGGTTCACGGGTTATTGTCTAGGGAGTTTTACTTCACATATGGGTTCAAGGTTCTGTGCTTTTGATGAACTGATCCTTGCATTCTGTCTACCTTCTTCAACATAGAATTAAGAGCCCTGAAAGATCCTTGAATTTCTGTTGAATCAATGAGTTGAAAGATTTTTGTCTTGTAGGCCCCTAATTAATGGAAAAGTGTAGATAAACCTAACCAGGTACAAATGAAACATTCATACGCTCACAAAATCATAGCTAAAAAAAACTTGTTGATTATGCTTACCAGTCTGAGCTCCAGTTTACCTAGGGCCATGCTTTAAACATGGCAGCCTTAGTCAGTAACTAGAGAAGCCTGGCAAGGATGTGTGAGATACTCATGGATAGATTGCTGAACTTGGAGCAGGAAGACTGAGTCTGAATCCTTCCCCTGCTCCTTCACCTATCATACTTACCAGTTACATGGCTATGGGTAAATCACTCAACCCCTCTGAGCCTCCATTTCCTCAAATGTCAAATTGTTTTTTTTGTTGGTTGGATTGGCTGCCAGAGAATCTGCCCTTAGCTTTATGTCAGCGTGATATCTTGTAACCAAGTTGGCCTGATTAGTTTTGGCTTGAGTACCAAGAATGGAAGTAGTCGGGAGGAAGCAAGCAAGTGTTTGACTAAATAGACAGTTAAAAGCATTTTCATAGCAGGACAAAAAAATCTTAGAGTGACTAACAGTAAAAGAAAACTGGAAAGGAGAGGTCAGCAGTCCCTAAAAACAACATTGAGTACAGGCTGCCAGGAACATGTGGGGGAGATCACTGGTTTTTGTCAAGACTTGGGCAGTCCTGTGTTGTGATTGGAGCTCTGGACCTGGAGCCAGGAAGACCTAGGTTCATGGGCATTCTAGCTGTGAGATCTTGGATATGGGTCTGGACTTGTATCAGATGATCTCTAGTAAGTCATAGGGATGTCTCTGCTTATCCCTTTCATTTCAAACATCTTCCTCTCTCACAAAAGGGCAGGACAATTATTTCCAGACAGCTCTGTCTCTTCTTCAGTTTCTTCATCTATGAAATGAGGGAGTCTAGCACTAGATCCCTAATCCCGTGGTTGTGTTATCCTACAGTTTCTCCAATTACATGATCCAAGTTTGTTCAACACAATTTGTTCTTTGAGGTAACCCTTGCATGAGCACATACACACACACATACACACACACATACATGAGCTATTTTTGACTTAAACAGCTAGTTCAGTTGTGAGACCTGGTGGGGATATAGCAAAAAGAGAGCTTTCCTGAATAATCATGGAATTCTGTTTAGCTAACTCCGGGGGAATGGATTTCAAGACAAAGAAAGGTCCAAAGTAGGATGGAGAGTACTGGAAAACTTAAGCCCTCCCCAGGGTTCCTGAAGTGTTCAAAATGTCTTCTGACTTTTTTTTGCCTAGTTTCTGCTGTTCTAGGGGTACAAGTCAATAACGATGTCAGGAAGTATCCTCATTTTCCAAAGAATCTGGTCAAATACCTTGGTTTTTTCTTTGAAGAGTAACGGTAATGATGCAATGAGTAGATAGTTAATCTTGAAGCCAGAAAGTCGCAGGTTAAAGCCCCACCTCTGATTCTGGGAGCCTGGACAATCACAAACTTAGCCCCTAAGCTACTTTCTAAGACTGCTAACCTGGTGCTAACCTGCATTGATAGAAAGGCGTTTCCTCACATGGGAGATGGCAACACTAGTGAAATCATAGGTTCATCTCTATCCTTATGTAAAAAAAGCAACCAGCTTCTCTAAGGATGACAGAACCACAGGGACAAATGGTAAGTTGATGTAAGGCAGGTAGTGCTCCCAGGTTCACTGGTTCATAGCATCTTCGAGTTGGAATGAGCCTCCAAGGCTAGCTAGTCAATACATGACTGAACAAGAATTCCCTCTGTAACCTTTCCCACAAGTACCTTCCCTCCTCCTCCAGCCTTCTCCTGGACCCCACTGAGGAGGACTTCACTGCTTATGGTGATAAGCCATTCCCTTCTGGGGGAATGCTCTCATTGTTGGAAAACTTTTCCATATATCATGTTAAATCATATATCATGGCCCCCTCTGGGGCCAAGCAGACCAAGTCTAATCTCTCTTCTGTAGGGCAGCTCTTAAATCACTTGGAGAGGATTATCCTGCCTCACCATAGATCTTCTCCCCATGTACCATTGTCACCACCAATTCTGGGTCAGGGGGACATTGTACTCTCTTGGTTATCCTCCTATATGTTTGACCAATCCTTTTCAGTCTAATTTGCTTCCTTATCATCCATATCACACTGAAGAATGTAGTCGTACTCTTACTATCAGACCTGAACTGTCTTTCACTTGGTAATCTCATTTCCCATGGGTTTAATTATCTTCTCCATTGCAGATGATTCTCAGATCTACATATAGATCCTTAGTCTTTCCCGTGAGCTCTGGTCTCTCATTACCAACAGTCTCCTGAACACTTTGAAATAGAGTTTCCGTTGTCATCTTAAACTCAAAATGTCCAAAACAAAACTCATCTTTCCTTCAAATCCTACATGCTTCCAGACTTCCCTACTACTGCCAATATTCTTTTAGTCACCGAAGTTCTCAATCATAAACTCATTCTCCACTCTTGCCTCTCACTCACCCCCGTATCCAATCAGTTGACTAGTCTTGTTTCCATTTCTACATCTCTCACATATGGACCCTTTTCTCCAGTCACTAAACCACCATCTTAGTTCAACATCTCACCATCCATCTCCTAAATTATCGCAATGACTTCTAATCGGTTTCCCTGCCTCAAGTGTCTCCCTACTCCAATCTATTCTCTGCCCAGTTGCTAAAGTCATTTTCTTGATACACAGATCTGACCACACCATCCTTTTACTCAGTGGACTCCTGTGACTTCCCATTTCCTCTAGGATCATATATAAAGATTTGTTATTTGAGTCCAACCCTTCATGGTACCTTTAGAGGTTTTCTTGGCAAAGATATTTATGAAGTTAGTCAGCCAGTAAATATTATGTTCCTACCATGTGCCAGGCACTGTGCTGAGTGCTAGTCCTCTGACTTTTGAAGCCCTTTACAGCCTGGTCCCTTCTTACTTCCCTAGTGGCCATATACTTTATTATTGGCCTTCTTTATGCTCATCACACACAATGTTCCTTCTCCCCTCTCCATGCTCTCTATATGTCTGGAATGCTCTCACTTTTGATTTCCTTCAAGAATCAGCTCAAGTAGTTCTTTCTACAGGAGGCTGCTTCTGGTCTCTTCAGATTCTACAGTCTTTTCCTCTAAGGTTACTTTGTATCATCTCTGTATATGTCCTATGAATGTATATGTAGTCTTGCCATTAAAATGTAAACTTTTTGAGGGTAGGGGCTGTTTTTGCTTTTGCTTTTTATTCCTAGCTCATTGCACAAAGCTTGGCATATAGCAAACCGCTAATAAATACTTGCTGATTGGTTGATTGCCAGGCACCCGGGATACAACAACAAAAATGAAAAACATTGTAGCTCCTCAAATAGTCTATTTCATTTTAAATTCCTACAGAATTGACAAATGTGTCCATATTTTGGTGAATTGAATGAATGAGCTGGGTGCTTAATGGTTAGGATCACACAGCAGTGGCTGATCCTTCCTCCTCAAAATGCCTCTTACTGGGATGAGAGTTTGGGCTAAGCAGGTCCAGGGTGAGCCAGCTGGCTGCCTTTGGCCAGGGCAGCTCACAGCCCCAAGGATTCTGGCTCCTTGGGACTGTTCCCATTGAAATCCCGGAGAGAGACACAGAGACGCTTCTCTGCCCTCTGTCTTGGGACTGAAGTTTTCACCCTCTGGAGCCCTGAGGGAAGAAATAAGCTTGTTATTTTCTAGCTAGGGAATGATGGGGTGGCTTTTTGGGAATCTGCCACATCTAATGGTGGCATTCATGTGACCCCTCTCTGCAGAAACACAGGGGAAGTGCCCCATGAGAGAAGGGGACATAGCGACAACAAGCCTCTGGTTACCATCCCGGCTGTTCGCCCTTTCCCTCTAGACTAAAGTTGGTTTAAAAAAAAAAAAAACTCCTTCACGAGCAAAGAGATTTCAGCTAACTTGTTCTCCTCTTTTGATCATTTCTATTGTTGTTTTTCTTTGGAGAAAAGTAGTATCTTGGGAGTTCAGGTATGAAACATAACTAGGGATGTTTTATAGGCTCCATTTGTAGGTGCCCTTTGTCATTTTTTTTTGCCCACCCCCTTCCCAAACACACCTACACGTTCCAACTTTTCAAAGAAGCCCAAAGCAATCATCAATTTTTCAGACAGTCCAACAGTTTTTCTTCATTCATAATTTTGTATATTTCAGAGCTAAGGTTATAAGCACACAGGATTAATAACTGTTTATTAACTAATTGACCGACAGGTTGTACCAAAAGTCTTAGCTTACTTTTGGGTCATCTTGTTGCTTTATAGCTGGAAAGGAACTACACCAAAGAGAGATTCGGTGGCTTAACTGAAATCACATAGGAAGTGGGGCAGGGCTGAGATAGGAACTTAGTTCCCTTGATCTCAAATCTATCCCTTTCCTCTGTCTTCACCCTCGTCCATTTTATTCTTCCCATCTTTCAACCTGGGGAAATATGTTGGGCAGATAACCCTGATGGCTTCCCATTGAACCTTTACCCTTCTAGGGCGGTTTTGCTAAAGCAACGAATTGACTGGTTATTCTTCCATTGAACCAAATGGCTTTAAGCCCCCAAACTGAAATATAAAAGAAAAAAAATCCTGAGGGTAAATATCACCTGTCAATCACTTGCTGATTTTTATGTCTGTCACAAAAATCTAAGAGTTACTAGGGGTTTTAAATAGCATGCAAATATAGGTTCACACCCCTTTATCTCTGACTTTTGGAGAAGCTCTTCCGTGAGAATTTATGGAATTCTAGGATAGCTAGTCATTGACTGGCCAAAGGTTGGCAACTTCCTCATGGCCTTATAGAAAGTAGATTGTGCTTTCTAGGGAGCTGGTCTAGAGATGAGGCAGGAGACAGCTTTGAACAGTAGGACCTCTGGGAATTGAGAAGAAAGCCAGCCCTGGCTGTGGAGAGTTGTGCTGTGATAAGGAATAGGTCCATACAACCCAGCAGAGCAACCTGCCCAGCAGATTCCAAGTCCCTGGGGAACCGCATAGAAATACCATGAGATGAAAAGGACATCAGGGCTCCATGGTGCTGGGGCCATGAATGACCTTGGCCATGTGTTTTACCCAAGTGTGTGCCTCTCATCCATTGTCTAAATATGGATGCCTTCTTTTCCCACTGCGAATGTTATTATTGTTCAGATAATTTCATTTAAGTAAATGCCTTTGTTCTCAGCTAATTATGTCTACTGCTTGACTAATATAGGTAATCTTACATATGGGGGCCTATGAGCTGCAGACCTACAGAGTACCTTGAACCTAGGGGCAGTCACACACTCCATCTCTGGGAACTCAACCTGTGAGTGTAAGTTTGGGGAGGGGTAGTTTCTAAAGGAGACCCTATACAATTTTAACCAAGAATATAATGCTAAATATTTATACTAACTGTAACTAAAAACACTTCAGGGGTACTAGCTAGGAGAAAATGGTGACATACAACAGTTATAAAATAAAGAAAATGGGTACATTTAGGATAACTACCTGAAGGGATGATAACATTAACATTAGCTACTAAAATTATTATTAGTGATGGTGACAATGTCTGATGCTTCCATAGACTTTTATGCAAACCACTTTGCATATACTATCTGGTTTGTAAGCATCAGCATAACTGTATGCATAGATTTCTTTTGATAACTTCCTAGGAAAACCAATGTTTTCACCTAGCATTCTAATTTTAGTTATTCAAGCATTTTTGTGCCTTTAAAATATTATTTCTGAATCTAAAAAAAAACAAGAAATGAATAAGTATTTTTTATTATTTTTGAGGGTTGCAACTTTCTTCCTCAAAAGATAGAAAAGAAAGAAATGCTTGCTTCAGAAATCCCTTAAGAAATTTAGAAGCGGAAGAGTGACTGTGATTTGTCGGTGATCTGGATTTTCCCTTATATCTTCCTTCTCTCCTTATACTTTGTTTTTGTCTTCAGTTTACCTGTCTAAGGACAGAGAAGCAGCAAGGGCTTGGGAATCACTCAGGTGATGGATATGGGTTCCTTCTCCTTGGGTCTGCCCAGCAGGAGCATTGGAAGGAAAGTTGCTGGGAGCTTGTATAAAGACTAAACTTAATATAAGAGAATGTTTGCAATGAGGTCTCTGAAAAGTAGAATGAGTGCCTTGGGAGGTAATGAGCTCCCTATCATTGGAAAGTCTTCAAGCAGAGTCCAGATCACCACTTGTCAGGAATGGGGATGGATAGAATTCCTGCCGGGGAATGGACCAAATGACCTTTAAGTTTCCTTCCAGTTCTCGGGTTCTGAGATCTAGTCCATTTTACTCATATTGTTCATAAGTAAATTAGAAGAGGTATTTTTATTTCATTTTTTTAAAAAGGAGATATCTGGTTTCATCATTTAAAAAAAAACCTCTTCTACTAATGCAGAAAATAATCTACTCTCTGTGGAAATAGCCCATCTCCGCCTTAGTTAGAGGCCAGAACTCTCTCCTACATCCATGCTATACTGTTTCTTAGGATCAGGGTACACTGGAATCCCAAAAGAAAATTTCAAATACTTGATGTTCTTTTAGAAATGCAATGGGACATGATGGCTAGAATGATGTATTCAGAGCCAGGCACACTTGGGCTCTAGTCCTGTCTCTGACACATACACTATCTGTGACCATAGGCAAGTCATGTTAACTTCAAGACCATAGACAACTTTCTAAGACTGATCTACTCAATTTTAGATGATAAAGATCTTTGACATATCTAGGCAGTATTCTGTTACCATGACTTGAAATAGGAAGGCCATAAAGTCAGTTAGGGCAAAAGCCCTTTCTCACTGGTGTCTACTCAAATGCCCTGCTACTTTTTGATTAGCTTTGGGGAAATTCCTTCTCTGTGCAATGGAGGTTTGGAGAGTTGGTTTCTGTTACTCTTTCTAGTCCTAGGTCCTTGTATAATCCTGATGCTATTTCAAGACAAAACTTGTGCATGACTTAACTCAGTGTTGCCACTTTGGATTGTGCATGGAATGAAAATGACGTGTATGGAATGAAAACGGAAAAGGAAAAGTTTATGGGGCAATAAGTAGAATTAGGAATTCTCCTTAAAACTTCACTTATTATGGATATTATCCAACCTTTTGAGTACATCATCAGAAAGCTTTCTTCTCCAATCTAGAGGTCTTAGTGTCCTGGAATCTCAATAGGAGTCAGTGGGGTGATGTGGGCTACTGTGTTCTTGGGCTGCTTTGAGAGGCAGTTTCTGAGAAGGAGGTGTCCTTCAAACACAACCACTCAATGAATGTTTTTCTACTGGGACTGGTAGGAGTAAGAGGTGATCCTTCTTCTTGCCAAGGCAAATGCTTCTACATGTACAAGTGATCTTATTCCACCCTACCTTCTCCACAAGGTTGCCCCTCTATCATCCCCACTTTCTCATTAGTCTCTAGTCTTTGTCTTCTAGCTACTTCCCAGCTGTCTGCAAGGGTCTCTTCATCCTTAAAAAACCTCTCACTCCATCTAATCATCCCCACTATCTTCCTAAATCCTTCCTCTCAGGGCTAAATTTCTTGAGATAGCCAGCAACAATTGGTATCTCCACTTCCTTTCCTCTCACTTTCTTCTAAACTCTCTACAATCTGCCTTCCAGCTTCATCATCTAACTGAAACTGCTCTCTCCAAAGTTACCAATGACCTCTTAACTGCCAAGTCTAATGACCCTTTAACAATCTTCTTTTTCCATATCTCTACAACCTTTATGTTGTCAACTACCCTCTTCTTCTCTCTAGTTTTTGGCAACACTTCTCTCTCTTGATTCTCCTCTCTCTTGATTCTTTTTCTTACTCTGTGGTCACTCCTTTTAATCTCCTGTGCTTGATCTTCATCTAGGTCAAGACTACTAGCTATGGGGGTCACACAAGGCTCTATCTATCCTGGGTCATTTTCTCTTTTACTATTGAGGGTACCACTATCCTCCCAGTCACCCAGGCTCCTTGCCTCCTCACTCCAACTCACCCCCTATATCCAATCTGTTGTCAAGTCCTGTTGTTTTAACTTTTATAACGTCTCTTTTATTCTTCTGATCTCCTCCTCTGAAAAGCTACCTTTTTGGTCCAGGCCCTCATTACCTCATGCCTAGATTTTTCTACTAGTCTTCTAATTAGCAATATTTCTTTTTTCTTCTGTGTTTATGCCTTTCCCCACTCTATCTTCTGCTCAGAAGTCAATGTTATCTTCCTAAAGGGCAGGTCTGATCATATCACTCCCCTACTCAGGAAACATGAACTCTTGACAAATTTTAGTGACCTCCTCTTACCTCCAGGGTCAAATATAAAGCCATCTTTGGTTCTTAAATCCCTTCACTTCCTGTCTTCTTCCTACTTTTCCAATCTTCCCTTCCATCTACTTTATGATGTAGCCTACTGACTTCCTTGCTGTTCCTCATCCATGGCACTCCATCTCCTGACTCCAAGCTCTTTCTCTGGCTATGCCCACTCCCTGGAATTCTCACCCTCCTCATGTCTCCCTCCTGACTTCCCTGGCTTCCTTCAAACCTCAACTCAAATCCCAGTTTCCTTCTGAAAGAAGCCTTTCCTACTTAATACTAGAGCCTTCCCTCTGAGTTTGTCTCCAACTTGCTCTGTATCTTTCTTATCCACACATAATTGTTTGCTTATTGTTTCTTCCACTAGAACATGACGTTTTCAAAGACAAGGACTCATTCTGCCTGTCTTTTTATCCTCCATGCTTAACTAAATGCCTCATACATAGTAAGTGCTTCATAAATGCTTGCTGACTTAACTGTGCTCTGCCTTAGTCAGACCTCATGGAGAATTTTCTTCTTTCCTGGGGCTAACAGTCAGCTGGAGAATGTAAAGCAGCGAGTATACCAGGGCTTCTTATGAAGGTGTAGGTTGATTGGATGCCTTCTGAGGTTCCTTACACCTCTGAGATTGGTGACACTTCCCATGTCCTTGGTTTCATGTCTCACAATCCAAAGTTGCCATAAATAACTTAACCAAAGAAAAGTTATGGAGGCAAAATTGTCTTCCATTTTCATCCAGTTAATAGGTTGCTATTTCTCAAACAGCTAAATAAGTGGCTCATGATTTTCACTTGAAATAGAGTCATAACTGTCCCTCTGTTCTCAACTCAATTCAATTTAGCAAATTTTAATTAGGCACTTGAAATGTACCATCAGATCAATGTACCATTTCGTAAGTCAATAAGCATTTATCCAATGCCTACTGTGTACATAGCACTGAGCTAGACTGGATGTAAAATTAAAATGGGAAGCAGTTCTGCCTTCAGGATGCTTGCACTGTACTTGGAGGGATAAAGCCCGTACAGAGAGAAGTCAATGCTGAGTAACTGAGAAAGAAGAGAGGTAGGATCAGAGAAGCCCCAAGGAGAGGGGGGTAGAGGTGTAGAGGCTCAGAGTAAGCTAAGAATTCTCAGAGGTCAAGGTGAGGAGAAAAGGCAAGGGTTTAAAAGTTTCTGCTTGAAGAAACACCAGTCACTGAATGATGTGTAATTTATTCTTGGTCATTCACTTTACTAGTCAACAAACATTCATTAAATACCTAGTACATCCCACATGTAGGAGATTCAAAGCCAAAAATAAGACATGCCTTACCCTCAGCTAAGGATTTTAAGAGATTGAGTCTCATTATTCAGTTTTATTCACATTAAGCCGAAATTGAAAATTAGCCAGGTCATACAGTCAATCAATATGAGTCAGAGGCAAAATTTGAACTCAGGGCTTGTTGACTTTTTGTAAGTGTTACACAATGTCCTTCCTACCTTCCTCTCCTTCCTGGAACTATCCCTCTTGCCTGTCTTCACCCACACACCACACCCACACACTTTTCAAATTAGCAAAGACAGTCTCAGGTGGGATCTAAGGTACCCCATTTGGCAGGAAGAAAAGAAGGGGTGAATCACACACACCCCCCATCCCCAAGGCTGATCTATCCTTCCTCTGACCCCAGGACAGACCTAGTCTTTCAATGTTCCAGGGTCTGACAAACCTTTTCACTCACCTTTAACTCTAGGAAGATTCTAGGCCTATTCAATACCCCCAGACACTTCAACCCAGCTCTGGTGATAAAGTGGTTGGAGGGCTCCAGTGTCATTCCTTTGAAAGGCCGTCAGACCTTGATGTAGCCTTGACTGGAAAGTTTCCTGACTGGAAAGTGGGAAGAGAAAGAAGAGTTTGGTTTTTTAGAAACTTCTAAATTCCTGGCAGTGGAAAGGGAAGTGGGTGAGTCAGTCCTGGGACTAGGGAAGAAAGAAAGTGAGTAAGAGGAGAGCCAGGCCAGTATTCCTAGAAGGGCTCCCCCTCACCCTCCCCTGGTCTGGCCAGGCTCTCACTTTGCCTGGTGGAAGAGAGGAATAGAGAACAGTTGCTTTGGAGTCAGGAGACCTGTCCAGGTTATGTCACTTGTTCTGGCCCCTGGACAACTTATCCAACATCTCAGAGGCTCAGTCTCCCCATCTGTAAAAGGCGGACAATCATACAGTTCTGCCTTCCAGAATGGTGGAGAGAAAAGTCCTTCAAAGAGCTGAAGAAGTGTAAACTCTCCAATCCAATATTTAATGGGTACCTACCATATACATGGCATTCATTGTTCATTATAAACAGCTAGTTATATACATAATAATTTGAAAAGTGAGAGAGAACTAACAATTGGGATGGAGGGGGGTAGTGACAAGAGGTGTCAAGTGACTCCCTGAGCTTTGGAGGAAGCTCCAGATTCTATGAGGTGAGGGCCAGGAGGGAGTCCATGGAGGTCAACCTTTGCCAGACTTGTAGGTGGGACATGGAATGCCAAGTACAAAGTGTAATGACAGGCCTCTTTGGCTAGAATGCAGAGTGTATGTAAAGGGGAGTAACTAATAGGGCAATAAACCTGAAAGGGAAGCTGGAAGCAGACTGTGAAGGCCTTTTAAATGCCAGACTGAAGAGTGTGTATTTTATCCCAGAGTCACCAGCACATGTGAAGATTCTTGACCGACAGAGTGGTGTGGTCAGATTTGTATTTTATAAAAGATTATTCTGGAATATACTTGGAAGATGAATTAAAAAGGAAACACAGGACCTCAGATTTAAAGCGAGGAGGTGGCACACTGTTATTCATGTTGGCGAGAGACCAATATATAAGCTTTTTCATTTTTTTTAAAAGAGTATATTAAAACTTGTCTAATGTGGGATTCTGACATCCTACACCAGTAGGCCAGGTTTACTCAGTCAGGGCAAAGGGTTGAAAAAATAACAGACAATTGGCATGATTCCAATTAGAACTGAAACTCAGCTAGGGCCTTCCTCTGGAAGCCTTCCACTTGAGGACTCTGTGTAGCCTTTCATTATGCCTCTTTGCTTTTCACCCTAAGCCTACCCTGCTATACCTCTCTTCTTTCCTTTTCTGCTACACAATTGATAGTTCAGAAAAACTGAGTCCCAAACCAGTGATTCTGACTTGTAGAGTTGGGATTCCTATGGTGGAGGCCATGTGGTGACATGGTGAGAAATGATGGTGCAGACTAAGGAGTGTTGTCTGATGGATGGCCCATAAAGTACATTCATCAATACCTCTAGGTGGAGCAGATGGGTGGGGAGTTGGGCCCCAAACTGAAAAAGAGGAAGAAACTCTATTGCCTTTGAGAAGTCAGGCAAGAATTCTAACCATGGCAAACCATTTCCTAGTATGAAACCCCATCATTTTAATAATAAACTTCTTCTATCAGTGCTGTATTGCTGTGAAACTGGAATTCTCCCATCTCTAAGAGGTCAAAGCTACAGCTGACCCACAGAACACTGGAGATATACATGGTGGGTATGAAAAGGTTGTGATAATTTCAATGATCAAGAAATGTCATAAGGAGCACAGAGGAAACATGTGATTGGCAAAGGACATGACCAGTCATGTAGGGAGAGAGAGAGAGAGAGATGAGATACATAGCCAGAGGGAGTCTGTACTGGGAGGAAGTCCCCTCCCATAGTAGATGGCAGGGCATATGAGAAGGTGTGGATAGGTGACAGTATACACCCTTGCTAAGATAATCCAAAGCTCTTTGGAAGTATTATCAGCACAATTAATTATTAACTTGCTATCTTTGTGCTGTAACAGTCATTTGGGTAAGACTTGGACCTATGCCAGGTTTGGGGGGAGTAAGTTGATAAAGACCCTACAAGTTCTATTTCTTCCCAGTTTGAGAAGAGAAGTTATGGTGGGATCAGACTTAGAGGGACTTAGTCCATTACCCCAAGAGTTTTAATTCTCTCTTAAGAGGGCCACAGAGAAGAGAATGAAGAGATAGAGAAATATGGAGAGGTAGAGAGAGAGAGAGAGAGAGAGAAACTGAAAAAGAGTGGGGACTTTGAGAATTGGACCAAAAAGAATGAGCAATACAGAGGCAACAGACAAAAGAAGAAATACAACTAGGGCTGGGTTGCTGTGGGCCCTCCTGATATCTCAGAAGACTTCACCTGAAGCAACCTGTAGAATCCATATCCATTAATCTAATAGCTAAATTTGATACAGATCCTACTATGTGCCAGACACTGTATAAGTATTTTACATTCATTATCGCATTTTATCCTAATAACAACCCTGGGAAGTTAGTGCTGTTATAATCTTTTACATTTCGAAAACTGAGGTAAAGGTTAAGTGACTTGCCCAAGGTCACACAGGTAGTATGTGTCTGAGGCCAGATTTGAACATGTCTTCCTAACTCTAGGCCCTGCTACTCTCTCCACTGCTCTACCTAGGTACCCCATTAAGATACTACAACTTACTTGGTTTGATTCTTTACCTGAAAATTTCTGGTGACCTGAATATTTGCCTCAACCACAAAGAGGACAAGGATTAGCTAAAGATGAATATAAATTGAAATCAAGGCAGAGAGTCAAACCTTTGCCTAAATGTTAGGAATTTTCCTAATTGTGGGCTCTGAGTGATTATGATGGTACTTCTAACTTTTCATTTAACATGAACTCTAGGAAACATCAGGGAAGGGGCTGTGTAGACCTAAGGGGTCATTATATTGCCTGCCCGTCAGCTAAAGAAATAACCAATTGTTCTAACAGAGTGTGGCTGATTAAATCTCAGAGACAAAGAGGACTTTCTGGGCCCAATTCAACTATTTATGAGTTACGATGACCTTAGGAAAGTTTCTTCCTCTGTTAACCTTCTAGCACTGATCTATGATCCGATGAATTTCTCCTCATGAAACCTTTCCTTCCTTCTTCTCCCTGCCAGCTTCTAGGACCTTCCTGTCTTTACTTTCTGTGTATTTTGTTTTTATCTTGGGTGTATCATTCATGTTGTCTCCCCCATGAGAATGGATGGTCCTTGAGATCAGGACTGTTTGGTTTTTGTCTTTGCCTACGCAGGGCCTTCCACAGTGCCCGGCATTCACTAAGCACTTAATAAATGCTTGTTGGCTGATTCAGCCTTTGAACCTCAAAGATTCCTTTCAGTTCCAAATCTATAATTCTTAGCCTTAATATTTTCAGCAGGACAATAGCTTGGTATGGGGTAATTTATAATATATGCATTTGTCTTGTGGTCAAAGGTCTTGGGTTCAAATCTTGCCTAAAGTTATCCAGGGATGTGGGATTGATTGCATTAAGAGAATGATGAAGAGGAAGACATCAGTAAAGTTTAACTCCCCAAAATATCATGTCCTGGATTCAAGAGCTCAAAGATGTATTCTCATGTTGTCATTCATGCCTTATGCTTAGTTTTATTAATTAAATATAGAAGAGAGAATGTGCTTAATTTGCACTGGCATATACTTTTCCTGTAAGAATTATATTCATATATTTGTTTCCCTCCAGGAGATTGTGAGTACCTTGAGGGCAAGTGTGGGCTCTTTTTCCTTTTGTCTTGGAATGCCTGGTGTTGAATGAATGAATGAATGAATAAACAAGAGTAGCTTAGTGCTGCGGATGTAGCCTAAACCAAGTTCTAAATGTCCTTTTCCTTTGTGTTTTCATTTTTGCTTAGGACCTGCCACTGAACCACCTCCTGATTTCACTTGAAGATGGGATCCAAAAAGCCCCCGGATGGTGGATGGGGCTGGGTGATTGTCATTGCCTCCTTCCTTACTCAGTTTCTGTGCTATGGGTCCCCATTGGCTGTTGGAGTCTTATACATCGAGTGGTTGAATATTTTCCATGAAGGAAAAGGAAAGACAGCCTGGGTTGGATCCCTCGCCAATGGAATTGGCTTGATTTTAAGTAAGTAGCTCTAAGTGAATACCTTGTCATGCAAAGAGAATCGAAGAATCTGATATTAAGTTTCATTAGTGACCTCTGATGTGAAGTCTGAAGATCTGAGTTCAAATTGTGACTCTTCCACTTTCTACCTTGGGCAAGTCTCCTTCCCCTTCTGAGGCCTCTGTTCTCTCCTCTGTAGAAGGAGGGTGTTGGGCACGATAATCTCCAAGGTCTGTTCTCACTCCACATCTGGGATCTTTTGATTCGCAGACCATCTCATAGAGGCATCCTTGTTCGAATCATGTAGGGTAGGGGACAGGGCAAGGGGTGGAAGTAGAACATGGTATGATCTATACTGCCATCCAGCATGTGTGGTCCACAGCACAGGATCACTCTGTGCATCCAGAATTTGTACTAGGGTTTTCTTACAGCTGGTTACTTCCCTACGGTCCAGTGGTTTGGACACAGGACATTCAGTTCAATTCACCAAGCATTTAGTAAGCAGTTACTACTCTGTGCTAGTCACTGTGTGAACTGGGGAAATAGAGGCAAGAACAAAACATCTCTTGCCCTCCCCTGTCTCCCATTCCACACCAATTATGTTTAGCGTGGATTCAGCTGTACCATGATGAGTCAAATCACCTTACCTAGAATAAAAGAACGACTTGGTGAAGGGGACAGGACACTAAAATTAAGGTCAGAGGAACTGGGTTCAAATCCCCAGCTCTGCTGTCTACTACCCTACTACTATGTGCTACTTACTTACCCATGTAAGCAAGTCCTATCACCTCTGTGGGGCTCTGTGACATTGAGGGGTGAGAGACTCCCTCCCATTCCCCTCCTCTGAATGCATTTCCACAATTGGCTAATATGTGAAGTCTTTTTTTAAAATAATCAATCCTCAATCAACCCATTCTATACTAAGTCTTGCCTTCCAAGATTATTCTGAAGTACTACAGGCATGTACTTATACTTTAGGTTTTCTCCTAAGAAATCCATTCTCCCAAGTCTCCCCAGTTTCCTGAAGTTGCCAAGCATTTATATAGAGGGCTTTTACATTTGCCTAGCACTTCATGGTCATGATCTCATCTTTGCCTTGCAACAACCTTGAGAAATAGGAACTTCAGATTTTATTGTCCCCATTTAACAGCTGAGAAAACTGAGGGGCTTGCCTTTAGTCACAAAGCTAGAATGCATTTGAGGTGGGCTTTGTATCCAGAGGCTGTTCTTACTCTGGGTCTAATAGTCTAGCTACTTGGCCAAGATGCTTTTGGGAAAGAAGTCGTTCTTGAAAACCCAGTAAAGGTTTTACTTTTTTTGCCTGAAAAGTGACTGCCAAGCTTACCTGGTTTACAAGTTGTTAAAATTTTCTCCATGGCATAAATGTCATTATTACATAATATCATTCAGAAACCTGCCTCTTTTAATCCTCCAACTAGCTCTAAAGCCACACCCTTGGAGCTATGTCTGTATCACTCATTAACAGAACAATTATAGTAGTTTGGACTGTGACCTAACATTACCATCATCAGGCCTGGCCTGTCTATCAGATTGGTCTTGCAGTCTTGTGGGAAAAACATTGGAGGAGACACTAAAGCTGTTTTCATCTCTTACTGAGTGGATGACTTAGGGAAAGTCTTTTCTATCCTCTGGACCTCATCTTCCTCATTTGTCACATAAGAGGATTGGGTGAGGTGATATTTAAGATCTGGAGACCACTGTCCCAGGGCAAAAGACCCAGTAGAACCACCTGCTTCTTCTCTCTCACTTTTCAGTCCCAATCCCTTTGACCTTCCCTAACTTCCTTATCTGCATCAGGAGAAAGAGAAAATTTGTCATCTATCTTTGGTTACAAAAAGCCTGAGTTGGTCACATTTTGTAGGTTGTACTTCAGTGCTCATGGCTGGTGTATCTCAAGCTTGTTGTTTTCCTCACTGTGGGCCCTATTTAGTCTGTGAGGTTTTGCAGAATATAAGTAGTCCCCAGAAATAGAACTGAATGATCAATCAACTCACAGCAGACCCCAAAAGAGTGTTGATGTATTGTGGTCTGCCAATGAATCACAAAAATATGGATGAGCAGTCTTTACAGAATCAAGGTCGTGGGAAAGACTTTACAAATAACACCTCTGGAGCTTTTCCCGTCAACTAGTGTAGCAGATTGCTGTATGAACATGGGTAGGTAGTAAGTTAAAAGTCTTGGTATTTGCCTAGGTTCTTCTCTCTAGATAATTGTTTTTTACTTCTTTCTAACATTTTCATCAATTTCAAAGAATTTCCTTGGTCTCCTCTCTTTTTTTTATTTTTTGATCTAGACCTTTGTTTAGTCAGTCAGCCAACAAACACTTATTGAGCGCTAGCTATGTGCCAAGGAATGAGCAAGTCCTGGAGAGGTACAGAAAGGCAAAAATCAAGTCCCTGCTTTCAGAGAACTCACATTATAATGGGAAAACAACACATCAAAATCTAGGTAAATACAAGACTTATAGGTCAAAAGAAGGTGACCTTAGAGAGAAGGAACTCATACAAACCTCTTACAGAGGGTGGGATTTGAGCTGAGTTTTGAAAAAGGAGTCAAGAAGTAGAAGGAGGAATATTCAAGGTATGAAGGGCAAGTGGCCAGTGCAAGGACATGGATTCAGGAGATGGACAATAGCTAGTCTATCTGAACTATAAAGTATTTGGAGGGGGAGCAGATCGTGAGAAGATTGGAAAAGTAGGAAGAGTCCAGGTGGTGAAGGGCTTTCAAAGTCAAACATCTGATCCTGGAGACAGCAGGGAGCCATTGGAGTTTAATATGTGAGGAGATGCCATGTAAAGGATGACCTGCTAATTAGGAACACCCCTTTGGCAGCCAATGGATTCCAGTAGGGAGGGACTTTGAGACAGGAAGACACATTGTCCAAATAGGGCTGGTGTAGGGCTCCTTGAGAAGGCTCTGGGTAAAGATCCAGGTGGAAGTGGCTTGAGGTGGGTGGCCTATGATTTAATTAGTCTAGGAAACTTCTGGTGTAGAAACTCCATCTAATATCAGATTTGCAATTCCTATTTAATTTATAATCTTAGAATTGCCTGCCACGCTGACTCACATGTATGGTCTTACAAATGACATAATCAGACAGTAATGTCTTCATAATCTAACTGAAAAGGATCAGATTAGATGGTTGGATGACTTCTAAGATCCCTTGTGTCTCTAAATCTGTGATCCCATTTCTTCCCCTAGGTTATCGTGAGCATGAATTAGCATTTAGAGAGAGAGAGTCCACCCCCATATACTGTACCCAAATCAGATCCCATCTAGAGTACCATGTTCCCAAATAGGTGCCTGAATCGTTTTAGAGAAGACTTTCAGAAGCTGGAGAGTGTCAAGAAGATGACAGCTGAGATAGTGAAGACCTTTAGGCCAAGCCAGAGGAGGCTGAGCTTAAGGAAATGAAACATTTAAGACAGAGAAGAAAAGACCCGGGGGAAGGACAGGGAGAGATCGTGATTAAACAACCAGCTTCAAGCATTTGGAAGAGGGTGAAGAATTGCTTTATTTTATCCCTGAAGGCAGAACTACAAATAGAGGGGAGAAGCTTGGATGTCAGGAAAATCTTGGACAATTAGAGTTATTAAAATGCTGTTTTAGGGCATGGTAGGCTCCTCCTTATTTGAAGTCTGAGCAATCCGGTTGATTGCTTTAGAGGATGGTTCTTGTTAGACTAGATTGTCTCTGGGTCCCTTCCAATCTTGAGACTCTGAACTTTTGTGATCTCTAAGGCCCCTTCAGCTGTCACTGAAGGAAGGGAATGAATGAACAAAACCAACATTTATTAAGCCCTTACTGTGTGTCAAAAAAAAAGTAGAGTCAATCGCTGTCCTCAAGGAGGTTATGGTCCAATAATGGGGAGATAGCATCCTAAACATAATAAAGTATTTACAAGCTATCTTTAGGAGTGAGCTTTCCTGCTCAGTATTTATTTAGAGCTTTATAACCTTATGGATTTTACATTTGTTACAGGCCAGATTTGTACTTTTCCTTTAAGCCTGAGAATTCCAAGCTTTTCCATCATTTGAGTAATGATATTTCGTTGTCCTAATGGCTCCTAGATCATGATGAAGAACAAATGCTGGTTGTACCATTGGATTTATAAACTCTGGCCTGAAATGATGACAGAAACTTGAGGATCTACAGATAAATTAGGCCTCAATGAGATCACAAGTACAAATAAAAAGTGAATTTCTTATTGGATCATTGCTGGATATTTGCTGCTGTTTGTGTTGGCAGGGTTGTTTAGGGTCTGCTCTTCAATGGGTAGCTGGCTTTTATGTCGATCCAGCAATAATTTTTTTCTTTGTGTATGTCAAAGAAATATGTGAGATTCACAAAAGTCCTCTTAGGATGCGTCATTTTGGTGGGAAAGGGACCCAGGGCCTCGAATGCTATGCTCAAGTTCTGGTAGGTTCTGCCAAGATAGAAAGGCTTCAGGCATGGGCCAAGCAAGGGATGACTTTGTGTTTGTTTGGCTTTTGTAAGTACAAGGGGTTCATTTCAAGCTTATCTACTGAATGATGAATTTTTCAGTGGCATCAAATCACAAAAACCATCTTCTATGGCAGGAACTCTTAACATGTGGTCTATGAAATGCCACCATCTTGGAGGAGAGGCTGTGGATAGATTTTTGGGGACTTGGATGGAAAAAGATCATGTCCTTGATTTTTACTAACCTCTAACTGAAATTTAACATTTCCTTCAATTATGATTTTAAAAAACATTATTTTGAGAAAGGGCCATAGGCTTCCCTAACCTAGCAAAGAAATCCAGGACACAGAAGAGGTTAAGGATGCCTGGACTAAAGCATTGTGAATGTATCCTGCCCTGGTGGAAAAGATATTTGTGGGATAAAATCACAGATCCCTGAGATAGAAAATACTTTATAAAAATGCCAGGTTGCTCTTTGGTTACATATTGGTTCAAACAAGACCTGGAAATCTCAGGATCTGCACACTGTCCAGAAAGATGTGAATCTTAGTATGTGCCCTTTGACTCCATCTCTATCTAGACACTTTTGCTATAATTATTATTGTATAGTATATATTATATAGTATATATCATATTACATAGTATTAATTGTTAGTATTATTAATTTCAGCTCTGGAAAAGACTGAAAAGGCCTTCCAATCCAATCTTCTCATTTTTCAGATAGGGAAACTGAGGCAGAGAGAGGTTAAGTGAATTGACCAGGATCACTTAGGCAGTAAATTTCTGAGGCAGTATTTCAGCTGAGTTCTATCCTGATGACGAATCCCACGCTCTCTCCACTGTACCACCTACCTGCCTCTAATTAAGACATGGTTGGAGAAATTCTTTCTGTTTTTCCATTACAACTCCTCCAAATAGTCCCATTTATCTGGTTCCCCTGTAGGTGGTAGATAATGCCAAAGATAAGAGCTGGAAGGGACATCCAGCCACTTCATTTTGCAAATGAGGAAACTGAGGCAAGAGAAGTGAATGCCTTGCTTAACATAGTGGTCAGCGACAAAGCTGAGGTGAGAAGGCAGGACCTCTGGCTCCATCAAAATCACTCTTTTCCACTGTTCCATGTCTCCTTGTAACATGACCCATATCAGTGTCATCTACATGCACATTTTTGGTTCCATTTAAATCCAAGAATCTCAGCCCTGGCGGGGGAACCAAAGAGGAGAGATGAGTAATGGAACATCCATCCCATTGAGAGCCTGGGTTCAAATCCCAGCCCTGTGGCTTCACCTTTGTCTCTTTAGGCCACAGTTTCCTCATCTATAAAATATGAGGGCTGAACAGGATGATTCCTAAGATCCCTTAGCTTGAAAAAACATAGGATTAGTCAAACTCATTCCTGTGTAGAAATACTCTCAAAAGCACCTCTGCTTGAGAAGGGGTGGTCTGAACTCCAAAAGTAAGCAGTCTAGTGGTGATCCAGCACCTCCCACTTTGGAACTGGTAGGAAGGTTTTCTTGACATCAACCCTCAGTTTACTTCTTGTAACTTAAACCCCATAGCTCCTGTTTCTTCCTCCAGGGCCAAGCAGAATGAGACTGTTCTCTCTTTCCTATGATTTCATTGTTTCACAGAACTCTCTACCAATGTAGGTGGTACCAATACCTTCTCTGCAACTAATCAGAGCTAATAGTCAGCCCAGAACACTTCTTCCTCCAAAATAACCAAGAAATATTTAGTGAGCACCTACTGTATACCTCTTGCAAGGAGCAAAAGTTGCTCTTGTGGAAATCAGGAGGGGCAAAAAAAACAGAGATGGTCTCACCAACGTTTTCCTGCTTCTCATGGATGATCCTAAGACCCCATAGGAATGTAGAACTTTTTATTTCCTAAATTATATGTTCTTTGAGGCTGGGGAGGGCGAGTCAACTTTCTGTTGGACTTACTGTTTTGTTTTGTTTTGCTTTTAGGCCCTATCTGTAGCCTCTGTGTTGAATCCTTTGGTGCAAGAGCTGTCACAATCTTCAGTGGCTTCATGGTGGCCGGGGGCCTCATGATCAGTGCCTATGCCCCAAACCTCTATTTTCTGTTTTTCTCATATGGAGCTATTGTTGGTAAGAGACCTCATCCCCACCCAGGGGCTTCAACCATGTACAGATCAAATGCCATTTTTTTTATTGTGTGTGTGTGTGTGTGTGTGTGTGTGTGTGTATGTGGATCATTTAAAAAACAGATAGATAGATAGATATGGATATTGTCATTTTTATCTCAGCTTCATTTCTAAATATATCCCTCCTCTCTCCCTTCTCCAGAGAGCCATCCATTATCAAAAAGAATGAGTCATAATAAAATAAAGATACTGATTAATAACAGTGAATATCTAGGCAGTTAGGTAGCTCAGGGGATAAAGTATTGGAGCTGAAGTCAGAAAGGCCCTCAGTTTTCTCATCTGTAAAGTAGGAATAATAACAGCACCTGTATCTCCCAGGATTGTGGTAAGAACTAAATGAGGTCATATTTGTGGAGCACTTCGCACAGTGCCTGGCGCATAGTAGGTGATACATAAATTTTATTATATTTATAAATTAATATATATTACTATATATTATTATAATAATATAAATATATTTTATTGTACATAAATATTATTATGAAAAGATATTTACAGCTAATTCACTCCAATCTAGAGTGGTGAACGTCAAATGAGATAATATTTGTAAAGTTCTTTGAACACGTTAAAGAAGCACATTGATGCTAGCTGCCATTTTTTTGGATATTTTCAGTCATTGTTTGTTATTGTTAGCTTGGTAGACCACTAGCCTAGATGCTGAAAATTCTGTCACCCTCTCTCTTATCCACTCTATACCCCACCCACCCCAGGGAAACACGAAGGGAAGAATGCCAAAGCCTCCTGACATCCTGACCTACAACAGGGATATCCAAGAGGCAATAGGGTGGAGGGATTGTATTTCAGTCATGGGTCCTCACCCTGGGCAAAAGCACTGAGATAGGAAATGGCATCTGCCATTATACAGAAAATGGTAAGTGAGTCACTGTAGTGTTCACTGGAGAAGAGATGAGGGAGTTGGTAAAGTGTAACCTCTGGCAACTGGCATGGTTCAAATGCTGTTTTCTTAATATCCATTCCTTGCTCTGTAGACAGATTCCACTCTCAATTTGGTGAGCTTTCTGAGAGTGGTGAGGAGAAATGCTTTCCTAGACCAGTCCTTTTCCTTTAATTGCACAAACAGACAAAATTTGCTTCACTTTTATTCGTCTGAGCAAAAGTAAAAGTTTTTATTGGCTTTTTCATGGGACTATCATAAAAGATGGTCCTTTGTTATCTCTTAATCTGCAGTTACCTTAAAGCACTTCTGGGTGACTGCCTGGTAAATCAGCATTTGTGGGAATGCTATCCTAAAGTGAGTACAAGAGCCAGCCATCCAGATATCTGGTCTACACCAGGCATTCTTCACCTTTTTTGTATCATGGACCCCTTAGGCAGCCTGGGGAAGCCTATGGACTCTTTCTCACAATCATGTTTTTAAATGCATAAAATAAACTGTATGGGATGACAGAAAATCAACCATACTGAAATGTAGACAACAGTTTGCTGGTAAATGTTTAATAAGCAGCTCTTGGCAGGTAGATATACTAATCATGAAGTTCAATCTGCATCATTTATACCTTCGCTATCACTTTTCTAACCTTGGCAACAACAGAATGATAAATCAAGCCCTGCTCTGTAGCATTTGGGAATTTCTGAGGTGTGAATGTTCACACTGAACAATTGAGGCTTCTGAGCTTGTACTAGCTTGGTTCCAACATGTCCCTGGGAAAAAAGTGTATAATATGTACATACATATACATACATATGTACACAACACATGCACACATATACATAGATATACATGCATGAATATGACTATATTAACAATATGTATATGTATGCAAATATGTATATTTGTATGTGTATATTTCCCCTCTTTCAAGTTCAGGTTCAGAGACTAGTCTATACTATGGAAAACATCTGGATACTTGAAACCATACCTCATGGCATATTGTAGGCAAATTATCTATTTCCAGAGCCTCAGTTTCCTCCTTGTAAAATGGGCGGGGGAAGGAATGGAGTAGATGTTCCCTAATGTCCCTTTTAGAATTAAATTTGTGATTATAAATCTAAATGTGTGAGTAACTCACTGTTGCTCAAGAGTTTCCTGTTCATGGGTACTCTTATGTTTGTCCCCCCATAATAAATACCTTTTCTATGGAAGTGACTAAGATATAGATTTGGATTATTGACGACATCAGCTCTTTGTGCTCAAGGCAGTGTTATGTGCCAACTGCTTTTTCTCTCCCCTAATATCAAGGGAACGCCTAGTTCTCTTGTTGTGGTGGAGGGAACGATTAAAATGATTCAATGAGGGGGCATCTAGGTGGGGCAGTGGATAGAGTGCCAGGCCTGGAATCATGAAAATCTAAGTTTAAATCTGGCCTCAGACTCTTACTAGCGTCATGACCCTGGGCAGGTCATTTTAATCTCTGCCTACTTCAGTTTACTCATCTGTAAACTGGGAATAATAAAAGCAACTATTCCTCACAGGGTTGTTGCAAGGATCAAATGAAAGAAACAAGATGAATGAATACAAGATAGCTTGAGGAGGATGTGGAGGGAGTCCTAAGGGCATCAGAAAAGGCTTTCCCTAGGTGATGGCCCAGGAGTTGAAACTGGAAAGTAGCCAGGCATTCTAAAAGGAGGTGAGAAGGATACATAGTCCAAGGCACCGTGAAGAAGGAAGGGGGCAGAGGTGGCCAAAGCATGGAGGCAGCAGATGGACAATCAAGTTTGAGGAGTTGAGTGTTTGGTTGGAAGAGTCTATTCAGTGGAGTACTGCTGGGCAGATGTTGGTTAATAGATGGATCACATAACTCAGATGTCATGTTCTTGGTTCATGTTGTGTGGGGAGCAGTAGAAGGAACTAGGAATGTTTGCAGCCTAGAGAATATTTGATAGGAAGGGTGCGGTGATGTCTTCAGGTGTTTAAAGGGTGATTCTCTGGAAGAGAGATTAGACTTTTTCTGTTTGGTCCCAGAGAGCAGAACTAGAGGCAATGAGGGCAAGTCTCAAGTCTTGACGTCAAGATAAAACTTCCTAACACTTGGTTAGCCCAAACTGAAATGGGCCACCTCAAGACTTGATGGATTACTGTTCATTGGAGGTTTTTAGACAAGGAGTAAAGTTAAGTAAGAGTCACGTATGGGTTGGAAGGATCCCCTCTAACTTTCAAAATTCATGAGTTCACATACCTATGGGCAATCAAGACTAGGAAGCCTGGAGTCAGAATGGGAAAGACTTTAAGGACCCAGAGGCAATAGAGTCACTACCATTGCTTGAGTGGGAGCAGGGGGTAATACCTTCAGACCTATGCTTCAGGACTATGGATTTGGCATCTCTGTGGAGGATGAATTCAACAGGGAAGAGAATGACTGTGAAAAGACCAGCTAATAGACTGCAGTGATAGATAAAGAAATGTATTTAAAGAAAAATTAAGGACTGACCAAGTTGTAATTTACTGAAGTAATGTCTTCCTTCCTTCCTTCCTTCCTTTCCTCCCTCCTCTCCCTCTCCCTCTCTCTTCTTCTCTATTTTCCTCTTTCTCTCTCCTCTCTCTCCTTCTTTCTTCTTCTTTGTTTCTCTCTCCCCCCTCTCTCCCTCTCTGTTTTTTCCTCTCTCTCTGTCTCTGTCTCTCTCTGTCTCTGTCTCTCTCTGTCTATCTCTGTCTCTCTGTCTGTCTCTGTCTCTGTCTCTGTCTCTGTCTGTCTCTCTCTCTCTCTCCCCCCACCTGTTTTGGCTCACATTTTAGCAAGGAAAACTGAAGGCAGGCTTCAAAAGTAGGGATCATCTGAAAGCTTGTCAAACTAAAATGAAGCTATGGGAAATCTTAGGTTTGTCTTGACCAGGGCAGATTTGGATTTAGGCCACACAGCTGAGGTTGAAGGATTAAAGCTTACTTCAAAAGGGCTGGATTTCACTGGGGAGGGGACTGACATAGATCTTGGGGAGCTCCACACTTGTTGAAGGTTTTATGAGTTGCTGTGGCCTAAAATAATCACCACCTGATGGCTTACCCACGGCCTGGGTGTCTCTGATCTTAACCTGGTGGGTCTGTGGGTGTTAGATACACAGCCTATTGCTAGACTTGTCATTGAAGTTTTTCTGGATTAGTAGGACCTGTCAGGACCTGCACTCTGGCTAGCATAGCTTTTGATCCAAGTCACCCCCACACCAGGATGACATAGCAGAATTGGATTTTGTTGGAATGCTTAACGGCCCTCCCCTAAAACCTTGGCAGAGATGAGGAATAAAGAATAAAGAAATGAGCCAGAAGTAGTTAAAGGGAAATGTGAACATCCCTAGGCTACATATGGGTGTAGCCATCCCTATAAGAGTCCATTTTTCAATATTGAATAGAATGATAGAATTTCAGATTTAGAAGGGTCCTGGGGGGCTTTTGGTCCAAGCCATAAATGAAGAGACTTTCCTTTTACCACTCAGCACAATATAGCTAAAAATTATCACTTACCTCTACATAAAGGTGTTCAATGACCTATTAAGGTCCACTTTGGGCTAGCTCTAATTGCTAGGAAATTTTTCCTCACATTAAACCTAAATAAGCCTCTTTGAAATTCCTCCCTTTTGTGCTTTGCTTCTGTTCACTGGGAAACTATCCACTGGTCTAATTCTTTCCTTGAGTGAGGGTTGATCAGTCATGTGCTCCTTGACTCTGTTCCCCTCCGGACTAAATGTCCCCAGTTCCTTCATCTGATCCTCACAGGCACGAGCCCTAGGCCCTTCAACTCTCTGATTACTCTCCTTGGATTACTTTTCAGTTGGTCAGTGTCCTTTCCAAAATAAGGTGTTTGGGCCACACACCAGCTCGCAGTGTGAACATAGGCAAACGAAAAAAAAATCAGCTCTTTCACCCTGGAGAAGGTCAAGAAAACAGGATGATGGGTCAGTCAATAGTTTGAGGAAGAAGCGACTAGATTTATTTCTTTTTTATCAGAGAAAGCAAGGTTGCGTTGCTCAGTCAGCATATATGCAATCATTCTATGTCAGACACAGTGGTCAGTAGCAAGTAAAGAAAGGTAGAAAAGGCTCTTGAGGATTTTATATTCTAAGAATGAGACCTTTTATTTATTTATTAACCAGAAATATACAATCATCAAAAGATAATATCAGAGGGGAAGGCATTAGCAGCTGGTGGGAGGAGTGGGAAAGGCTTAAAGGAAGACGCTATGCTAAAAGGTGGAGGTGACAAAGTAAAACATTCCAGGTATTGGGATCAGCCAGTGCAAAGGTGAGGAGATGATAGATGAAGTATCAGATGACAGGACAACTAAGTGCACCAGTGTGGTTGGATCATAAAGTTCATGGAAGGGAATAAAATGAAAGTAGTCAGGGAAGATAGGTGAGTGGAGATATGAAGATACAGAGAAATTGCGTTAAAGACTTGGTGAAGGGGAAACTTAGATGTAACCATTAAGGTTGAACCCTTTGCTAACGAGGAGAATGTTGTACACAGTAACAGCAATATTGTACAAAAAATGACTTAGCTATTCTCAGCAATACAATGATCCAAGACAATTACAAAGCACTCATGATGAAGCATGCTATCTGCCCCCCAGGGAAAGAATCAATTGTCTGATAACAGACAAGCATCCTTCCTTCCTTCCTTCCTTCCTTCCTTCCTTCCTTCCTTCCTTCCCTTTTATTCATTTTTTTAAAAATTCACATCTTTTTCTGCAAAGGACTAATATGGAAACATTTTATGTGATTGCACATGTATAACCTATATTGGAATGCTTACTGTCTCAGGGAGGGATTAGGGGAGAGAAAGATAAAATTTGGAATTCAAAACTTTAAAAAATGCTAAAAATTATTTTAACATGTAATTGTGGAAAAATGTTATTAAAAAATTAAGCCCTCTGCTAATGGGATCCATGGCAAATGTGAAGAAATCTATGATCTAGAAAACTTTGTTAAAAGTTTGGCCAAATTACCAATTGATCATATCCCATTGGATTAATTCATGTTGTGACTTTGCAAAGAAGTCCTGTGGTCTTTATTACATGTGTGATTTCCTTGTTTATCTGTTTTAGGCCTTGGATGTGGTTTATTATACACTGCAGCAGTGACCATTACATGCCAGTATTTTGATAAACGTCGAGGTCTTGCGCTTGGCCTGATTTCAACAGGTAAATTTTCTAACCCTATAGGAGATTTGCAGCCTTCAAAACTTGCTCAGAAAATAGGACCCACAGTGAAATTTATTTAAGTCAACTTTCCTTGGGGGTAGAAATACAAGTACTTGATGTTCCCTATTCTTTACCCAAGAGGAATTTTCACTCACTCTGGTATATGGGGGGGTGCCACATCTAGTCAGCTAACACTTAAGGTGGACCTGGGATCTCATTAAATGCTGATGTATGTTTTGTCTCCTCCTAATAAGTAGGTAAACTCCTGGAGAGCAGACAATGTGTCACTATTTTTTTAGTTTCTACTCCCAGGGCTTGGCACCTCAGAGTCCTTCATCTGTATTGGTTCATTCATTCATTTTTTCATATTCCTTCCATGGCTGCAGATTGCAACCTGGCTACACCTACCTTCTTGTATAAGTCTGTTCTTAAGTCTTCCACAAAGACCCTAATGCACTGAAGGTCTTTTTCCTCCTCTAACAGTCTACTTGTTCTCACTCCCCCTTGCTGCAGGACTTTCCTGTCATATATATATCTGGATTAAGCTTTTCATGGTACTCCTTGCATTTGTGCCCTTGTTGTTAACATCCCACAGCTTGATTACATCCACAGTGCATCTCTTCACTGTCCTTGAGTCACCTATGAAAGTTAAGGTGGATAGAAGTCCTTGAGCTTCTAACCAAAACCAAAATGGTAGATGGGTCAGTGTAGAGGCACTGAGTCTACAATCTTAATATGGTGAGATTGTTTCTTGGGCTTTTGGCTGTGATCTATTGTAAAGATGTGCTCACCAATGGAGCTAACTTTATATTTGCATTTTTCCCCTTTCCCAGTTTCACATGAGTAATTTGGACAAGCGTATCTATTAATTTAGACAAGGATGTATACTTTTTTCTTGACTTGAGATTGTTTGTGGACACTTTCTTTTGAGGGAGATAAAATTCTACTGTGAGTTACTTTATTTTTAAGAAGCTAATATCACAATGTCACGAGATCCACATTAGTCATTAATGGGCCTTATTTACCTCAGAATTAGAAAAAAGTATCAAATATTCTTCACAGAATAAAAGTAATAGCTTAAGTGTCTATAGTGCTTTATAGTATACAAAATACTTTCTTCACAACTCTCTGAAAGAGATAATGTAAATAGGGTCATCTCCATTTGGCAGATATGGAAACTGAGGCTTAAGGAGGTTAAATGACTTCCCTAGGGCAACCCAGATGGGAAATATCTGAGGAGGGATTTGAACTTAGGTCTCCTGACGCTAAGGCTCTATCTGTTGTACTTATTATTAGCAAAAAAAAAACTGGCATGAATGTAGTACTTTGAGCTTTACAAAATACTTTATTCACAACAACCCTATGAGGGAGGTCATATGAATATTATAATCTCCATTTTACAGATGGAAGTATTCATCAGAATCAGAGGGGAGAAGTCACTTACCCATTATCACAAAGCAGGTGGCCAGACTGGGACCTGAGTTGAGATTTTTGCTCTCTCTTTGGCATAGTGACTTTACTAGCATGGCAATAGAGCCACATTTCATGGCTCTACTTAGGAGGTCTTGAAAGTCTTGTAGTAGATTTAGTGGAGGCTTGATACAGAAAAGAGGCAGCATGGAGAGGGGATGGAGAGATGGACTTAGAGCCAATAAAAGTTGGGTACTATTCTTGCCCCTGACACTTAGCAACTTTGTGATCCTTGGCAAGCCACATCACCTCTTAGTGCCCCAGTCCCTTCATCTGTAAAACAGGAACAATAATTGCACCTACCTCAAATGAGATAATGTATATCACATGCTATATAAGTGTTAGCTGTTGTTATTCCTTTTAGGATGTAGTCTTGAGGACATCAGAATATAGAAACTGACATTTTTCTCCCCACAATACTAAGCAAATGTGCCTTATGTCAAAATGCCCAATCATGAATTGCTTTTCAGACTTTATATAAAGTTGTTGTTGTGGATTCCATTACTTAACGGAACTGTCATTCCCAGGAGAATATATGCTCCTTGAAGGCAGGACTGTATTCATCTTTTTTTTGTATCCCCAGCACCTAGCAAAGGATTTAGCTTTTCAGGCTCAAACTTAGCACTTTTGGAATGAACCAAGTCAATGAATGAATAACTGAATCTCATATAAATTAATCTCCTTCCCACAGTGCAAGAAGAATCTTATGCACTCCTTCTTCAATGGTGCTCCTACCCTTGACCTTTCATAAATTCCTCATAGGGAGTCCACCCAATATGATGGGAGTAGATAGATATTTCTATAGATTGACAGTTCTTTATTTTTATTTTCATGTACTGTCCATGTGGATCTGATACCTATGGATTCCTTTCCAGAATAATATTTTAATGCAAAAAAATAACATTGATAGGATTACAAAGTCAACCAATTAAATTGAAATAGAGTCACCAAGATATTGTTTAAAAAAAGAAGTTCATTGGACCCAGGTTAGAATCTGTGTTCTAGAGCTCTGGACATTGTGGAGATGGCCACGTAGCATGTGGACTGCCAATCGGACACCACTCCTGCATGCCACCAGGCAAGCCCATTTCCCTTTTCACACTATATCTTTTGGTTGATCTCTATAGAGGGTACAAGTGCTGAATAAATATAGTTCTTATTTCTTTAATCCTCCCAGCCTTGCGACTTTGTATTCAGATTGTGTTTAATTTGGCAGATACACACATTTGGGAAATGCCGGGAATGATGATGGTTTTTCTCAATATGAGGTAGAAACACTAATCTCTAGAGCCCTCTGAGATACTGAGCACAGAGCTTATAGGAGAATAGTTATGTGCTCCAAATGGAAAAATTGCTAATGGGCTTTGAAAAGTCCAGAAGATCATGTGGACTTGTGGAACATTTCCATGTGTTATTTGGAAACTTTCAAAGGATGTGTCTCCTTACAAAGAAATGACCACATCTCAACTATGCCCAGGTCAAAGCATGCTGGGAATTTTCAGTTCTGGGTAGATTTTATAGAGAGGGTGTTAATAGGGGGCAGAGTGACCCAAAGAGGGCAACCAGAAAAATGGAGAATCTTGATTTCATGTCATAGAAGAATCAGTTGAAGAAATTAGGGGTGTTTAGACTGGAGAAGTGAAGACTTATGGAGGCAGGATGGCAGACTGTAAACAATAGAAAGATTGTCACATGTGGCAGAGGGATTGGATTCATTTTGCTTGGCCACACAGGGAAGAATTAAGAACAATGAGTTAAAAGTCAGGATTGCTGTAAGGAATAAAATGCACTATTAGGCTTCCTTGAAAGCAAGACCTCATTGGAGATCTTCATATGACATTTGTATTCTTCCCTATCCCCTCCCCCCTGCCGCACACCTTGTCAGGTGTGATTTAAGGGCAGATAAACCTTAAATTAGTTGGCCACTGAGTTCTATGATTCTCTGAACATACTATTTAGAATCTTTTAAAAATGCTTACAACCTCAGGAAATCATTCATTCGTTCATTCATTCAATAGTCAATAAAAATTCATTAAGCAGCTACAATATGCTGGACACTGTTCTAAGTGATGGAGATCCAAAAAGAGGTAAAAGACAGTCCCTGTCCTCAAGGAGCTCATAATAATTTCACATCTATTGCTTGAGTAACCACGATGTGCCAGGCACTGTATTTGGTGCCATGGATAGAACGATAAAGACAAAACCCAAATAATCCCTGCCCTTAAAAAGCTTACATCCTACTGATTTCTCATTCTTGTATAACTCCTGGTTTTCTTTTGAGGAAGGACTCAAGAGTAACCACATACAATTTAGGAAGGGGACTTGTGATCCCAAAGCAACATGTCTTTATGCAGTACACCACATGTCCACCAGCCACTTGGCCTGTTCCTGGGTATCTGGGACTGACAGATGGATGTTGATGGGGAATCCTTGGTGAGAATGTGCTCCAGATGGCAGTGAATATTTCCATCACTTTCTCTATCTCTTTCCTCTTGGTGTAAACCACTTTAATGGACGATCATTTTCGTTAAAAAAGCATACTTCTGTAAGAGTAGTTCATTTCCTCCCTGTTGTTTCATGGGGGTATTTTTCAGTGCAATTCAAGTTCTTAAAACACTAATTTTCCCATCTGAAAAAATTAAAATGGATAAGGCCAGTTTGACTTAACTAGAGTTCCAGCATTACCACCAAATGATTTTGTCACTTTGACCAAATCGCTTCCTTCTCAGGGCCTCAGTTTCCTCCTTTACAAAATGGGGAGATCTCCTGTGGGATCTCGAAGTTCCCTTTAAACTCTGATATTCTATGATACTCTTGGCCACCCTGTGTTTTTGTGAATTAGGAGCACCTGTTTATTCAAGAGTATCATAGAATTGGTGTCTATCCTATTATGACCCAGTGGTGAAGGGGGTCCCTCCCAGGAAGGAGCATGCAGTTCCTTTGCCTGCCCTTATTTTCTCCCAGTGGAATCACAGAGGCCAGCTTGTCCACTTCTAGGTCTCAGTCCTGGGATGTAAAGGAAGGGGACTACCAAAGCATCTCCTTTGGGTCAAGGTGAACTTTGGGTGCTCTCCAGAAAAGACTACATTGGAAGCAAGCAGGGAATCAATGCATTAATCACCCTTTCATGAGGCACAGAGAGTACAGAGGCAGCTGGTGTGGCCAGGCTGGGGAGAGTCACATAAATAACTGAATCAGAGTTGGGAGCTCACAGGCAGCATGGAAGCAGAGGAGGCCAGGAGTGGTAGGGTGTGGGGGTCCTTGTTTATAGAGTTTGGGGGGCTGCTCTAACTCTATCCATCCCACCTTAGTTTATTGATATATCAGTCTCATCTCAGAGTTATCAAAAGCCACCTTAGGAATCCCTAATTTACAAAATGTTTTACTTGGCTTACTGTGGCACCTCTGGCACTTCTCTGCAGACTGAGGGCAACTAATGGGGCTTAATTGGCTTTCTCGAATTTAGCACAGTCTCAGGATGTGATTTCTGTTAATTTATGAGATGGTTTTGCACGTGACCTCTGTATTCTTTACATTCTTACTTCCTATTATAGTTGCCTTATGCTGGCTTCTTATGTATTTACTTACAAAATGTACTGTGTGGGTAGGGGGCGTGGTCAGGGGAACCAGAACAAGATACAATTTCATCATAGTAGCTGTAGAGGACATCTTGGTGAGGAGAGAGATTGGAAACAGAAAAACCAATTTGAATCTTATTTACTCACCTACTTGTTAAATAGAGTCATTATTTAATAGAATATATGCTCCTTGTGGGCAGGAACGGTTTCTTTTTTTATTTATTAATCCCCAGCCTGGTAGGTGTTTTTTTAAATGCCTATTAAATGAATGCATAAATATACACCTCTTCATATTTAAAAAAAATCAAAGCTTTTAGAACTTCCCATAAAAATGGCAGCCAAATTTGCTATGAAAATACAACATGAGAAATGTAAGCTTACCCTTGAGATTCTCCCTTAACGTGAGTCATTAGGATAAAGACTGAGCGATCCTCTTTGCCTTTCCAGGGTCCAGCGTTGGACTTTTTATATATGCTGCACTTCAGAGAGAACTGATTGAGCTGTATGGACTAGATGGATGTCTGCTCATCGTGGGCGCCATAGCACTAAATATATTACCCTGTGGCATTTTGATGAGACCCCTGGGTTCCTCTAACGTCCCTCCACCAGAAAAAGCATCTATTGAAAGTGTTTCTGCCAAATACTCCATATACAATGAGAAAGAAAAGACTATGGAGGATAATGTTAGCATTCTTGAAAAAGGCTATAGTGATGAAAAATTTGTGAGACCTTTGACCTTTACCGCTTCCAAACAGGAGAGTCCATTACATGAGAAGGAGTCAGCCACAACACTGACAAAAGAAATGGATGCTTACAAAAAGACAGCTGTGGAACAGAAGTATTTTTGTAAACAGCTGGCCAAGAGAAAATGGCAGCTGTATCAGAACTACTGGAAAGAAACAGTCCTCTTATTCAAGAACAAAGTCTTTTCTGCACTTTTTTTCGCCATCTTGCTTTATGACATTGGGGGCTTTCCACCTTTGCTGATGATGGAAGACGTTGCCAGAAGTGCAAATGTTAAGGAGGAAGAATTTGTCGTGCCCCTTGTCTCAATCATAGGCTTCATGACTGCTGTTGGCAAGATTTTATTGGGTGCGCTGGCGGATATCAAGTTCATCGACACTGTCTATCTCTATGCGGCCACCTTGGTATTGATTAGCCTGACCTTGTGTGCTATCCCCTTTGCCAAAACCTATGTCTCGTTGGCAGTACTTTCTGGGATGATAGGATTTTTAACTGGCAACTGGTCCATCTTCCCATATGTGACTACCAAGACTGTGGGAATTGAGAAATTGACCCATGCCTATGGGATTCTAATGTTCTTTGCAGGAGCTGGAAATAGCCTGGGACCACCCATCATTGGTAAGATTTGGGGGGTTTGATGACAACGAAAATCAGCAAAATGTGTTTACTTTTGTTGCTTATCAATTGATCAGTCAACAATTATTTATTCAGCCCAACTCTGAACCAGGCACAGTTGATCCAGAAACAAAAGTCAGATATAGATACTGCCCTCATGGAGTTTATATTCCACCTTGGGAGGCAACATGTACACATCCTAGTACATATAAAATCAGTATAAAGTGATTGGAGGTGGGGTGGTCCTATGCCAGGTGCTGAAGATACAAACAAAGAAAAAGAGATAATCCTTACCTGCAGGGAACTTCCATACTACTGAAGGAATCTTGCCCATCTTTACAATAATTGTATACATTTTTATGTACTATGTCAAGTTGAAATGGAAGTGATAGGTCACCTTTATTCAGTGTTTTGAGCAGAATTGAAACTAGGGTGGGATGAAAGATCTTTTTTCTTATGGCAGCAAATTTTGAGCAGACTGAAAACATTTGCAGTCCTTCAGCAGCAAAGAAACAGAGGAATTAACTCAAAGTGTAAGCTACTAGATGACCTATAGCCTCTGAACCACAGCACCTCAAGGAAGCTCCTTTCTTAACCTGGCTTCCCTTTCTCTCTCTTACCCATTAGTCCTGGTTCTCTGGGTATGTATCTTAGCTCCAAGAGTTGATTTGAGTTTCATTTTTGTGCCACTTGCTTCAGGCAGAGTTTGTGCTGCCTCAGACAGCTCATGACAGTGTTGGTTTTCCAATATACAAGCTATCTTCCTCAAACCACCCAATGATGTCAGAAGTAAAAATACCATTATTTCCATTTTTATGGATCAGGTTGAGGCTCTAAGAGGTTAAGTGGTTTGCTAAAGGCCAGATAGTGTCAGAGCTGGGTATTTGAACCCAAGTAGCCTGACTATATATTTCCAGTGGGTTACTTTCTGACTACTTTAAAATACAGAATTAAGAAGTCATAGCATCCATCATACCTAAGGTTCTGCATTGCCTATTGGGTAAAGAAATCATCTATGGAACCAATGTTCCATTATCTCCTTCCCTAGCACCTGAGGGAAAGCCTGTTTTTTCACAAGGGTTATAAAATCTGCTTCTACTGGTCCAGAGAAAAAGAGTTGCAGGGTTGTGTCTAGGACATACAGTAGAGAGAGAGAAGGTTATTTTGAATGCATGGTAGACAGCCATAAAGAGAGTAACATATAATGAGGTTGGAAAGATAGAGCTTTGTTGTAAAGATCTTTAAGCTAAAAAGAGCAATTGATATTTGATCCTAGAGGCAACAGGGAGCCATTGAAGTTTATTGAGTAGGGGAGGAACAGTTCAAATCTGTACTCAAGAAAATCAGTTTGCATTGGAGGTCTCTCATCTCTGGAATAATCTCCCTCCTCATCCTCCCCTCATAGAATTCTTCTCTTCCTTCAAGACACAGTTCAAGCACCACCCTCTACACCAAATCTTCCCTGCTTTCTTAACAATATCTGTATGTTCATATACATATAAGTATATATACATGAATATATGTGTGTGTATATATATATATACATGTACATGCTGTTTCCTCTAGTCAAATGTAAGCTCGTTGAGAAAGGAGACTGTTTCCTTCATTGTCTTTGTATGCCCAGCATCTGGCCCAGTGCCTGCCCATAGTCATCTCTTAATAAATGCTTGTTAACTGATGGATTAATTAATGCTAGAATAGAGAATTGCAAAGAACCTTTCTAGATCATTTGGTCCAACCACCTCATTTTACTGATAAGGAAACTGAGGTCAGGAGCTTAAGCAACTGACCAAGGTCCCACAGTTAATAGTGGTAGCTGGTTGGTTGGTTGATAGCTAATCCGTAGTCAATTGACAGGCATTTATTAACTGCCTATTATGTGCCAGGCACCCTGCTACACTCGGAGAATGCAAGGACAAAATGAACTTTCCCTGCTCTCAAAGGACTTCCATTCTATCAGGCTAGGCAGCATGTATATATCAATTAGGATAAATAGAAAATTTGTATAAGGTTGTGTGGGGAGGGAGGACAGGAGCAATGGGAGCTTGAGGGATCAGGAAGGACTTCATGTACAAGGTGGAGAGTGATCTTTAGAGGGCTGACATTAAATATAAGCAACAATCATTGAGCAGATAACTTAGGGTTTGCCAAAACCTTTATACTCGTTATCTCATTTGCCCCTCACAATAACCCTAGGTGGTTGGTGCCATCATCACCATCATCAGCACCATTATCACCATCATTATTTCCATTTTATAGATAAGTAAACTGAGGTCCCAGTGACTTACCCAGGGCCCTGCAGTTACTATCAGTGGTGTGTGATTTGAACCCAGGTCCTGCTGACTCCCAGGGCAGTGCCCATTCTGGTCCACCATGTTACTTTCACGTTAGTGAGTAGTCAACTTTGGATTCTAATCGAGGTCTTATAACTCCAAAGTCATAGCTGCTTCTCCTATACCACACTGCCCTCCTAAATCAACCTAGTTGAATATCCAGTCTGAATTTGATTTCAAATCCTTATTGCTTCTCAAGTCATTTTAACAATCATTTCTTGAGTACTTACCATGTGAAGTCTTGGCACAGTGGATACAATGTTAGTGTGGCCAAAGACAAGTCAATAGCCTTCATATCTCCCAACTTCAGTTTCCCCACCTGTAAAGTGTCAACAGTAATATCTGAGGTGGTGGAGGGTGTCTGTGACTTAGAATCTGGAAGACTTGACTGAGATCTACTGGCTGTGTGAATCAGAGAGAGCTAATTCCAACTCCCTCAGATCTAAGTTGCTGAGCAAATGATGATTTACACTGGTCAAGGGAGTTGCCTCACTGGAAAATCCCTATTGAGCTGGGATCAGGAGGAGAAAAAAATAATAGCCTCTATTTACATGGCACCTACTATGTGGCAGGCACTGTACTTAGTGCTCACAAATGTTACCACGTTGAATCCTCACAACCACCCTGGGAGGTAGGTACTGTTATTATTCCCATTTTACAGATGAGGAAACTGAGGCACACAGAGGCTGAATGACTTGGTCAGGGTCACTCAGCTAGTAAGTATCTGAGGTCAAATTTGAAGGTCTTCCTGACCCCAGACCTGGTGCTCTATCCACTTTGCCATCTGTAAGTCAAAGGAGCTTCTGTCTACTATGAGGAATATAGACAGGTAAGTATAGTATACTTGGGTGCAAGAGCTCACTTTGGGTATGGGGCTCACTCAGCAAATTCAGCTCCTGACTAATCTATGGCTGAGTAAATAAACCCTGGGGAGTGGCAGAGAGAGATTAATAACTTGTCCAGGGTCACACAGCTAATATAAGTCTGAGGTGGGATTTGATCCCAGGTCTTGCCTGGCCACTCACTTGACTCTCTAACCAGCACACCATCTACAAAGAACATACAAAATCATTTCCAATGGGAGAGGGTGCTGATGGGGGCACAGAACAAATTTGCTTTGGGGAATCTCGGGGAAAATGATCCATCCATCCATCCATCCATCCATCCGTGGTTCTTTTTGGCAGGTTCGTTTTACGACTGGACACAGAGCTACGACATTGCGTTCTACTTTAGTGGAGGTTGTGTTCTGCTCGGCGGGTTGATTCTGCTGCTTGCTGCCATTCCTTGGGGGAACATGTGCCAGAAAGACAGCACCAAGCCAGTCCCAAAGTCTTATGTGTACCAAGCTGCATCTCCAGCGTAGGGAAAATGGGCACGCCTCTTAATACCATTTTATGCTCTCTCTCTAGCAAAGTCCTCAAGAGGTTTTGCAAGTGGCTCGAGCAGTCAAGATTCTTTTTCTATTAGACCAATTCCCTGGTGGCTGGCTCTCAGTCATCATCACCATCCCTCTCCTCCAGCCTCATTTGGCTGTATGTTCTTATTGCCTTTTGCTACACTGTTGCCTCAAGGTCTTGAATTTAGACAGCATGAGGAGATACCTCTCTGCATCAAGGAGTAGCATTTCCTCTCCCACTTTGCCAGCCCCAAAATGAGATACTCAGAAAGGGAAGTCTTCTGCATTTCAAACTGTGAAGCAGCCAGTCTGATGGGATGCACACAGATGCCACTGGGGTCTTCTGGATTCCCTCTCCTCTTGGTGACTCTAGTTGATTAACCACTTGAAGTTTTGTTTTAAAAACTCATCAAGAGAAGCAACCCAAATTCACCAGGGAATGAAAACTTTTCTGGAAAGGGGCATTCAAAATAGCAGCTGAGCCAGATGACAGTCCCTGTTGGGATACAACGATATTGTCTTATTTTTTGTTTCCTAGGCATCTTGAGTCTGTTCAGGGTCCCACTGAATACACACAAACAGCACAGTTCCCTGGCCTCAAGATTTTTGCATCACAGGTGGGGCCTGTGAGCTCCCACCATGCTGCTGTCCCTGGGACCTGGTCTCCACTGTTTGTTAAACAAAATGTAACCCACTCTCATTATGTGGCATCCACTCAACAGAAGCTCTGCCAAGGAAGGGGCTAGGTGGGAGGGGGGCATTTCTATGCCTATGTTTCCAAATTGGAAACCCTGATTTCGATCATTCCATTAGTGCAAATGGGAGACTTCCGTTAAGTTTGAATACAGCCCAGTTGCACATTTGCACATCTGCCAGATGAAGCAATTGCTGCTATAAATGTGGCCATTCTTCCATGATAACTGTTTACAATGCTTTTCTTCAGATCTGAGGGGAGTCATGGGTGTTGAGGGGGGAAGGCATTGGTTAGGTGAAGAAGGGAAATGAGAAATTGGTGCTTTGACCCTGCTAGGCCTGGGAAACCCATCTTAGAAAGAGACATTTCACAAGTCCACATTGCTCTAAAGTACCTCTCAAGAGACAAGAGTAATTCTCTTGATGCTCAAAAAAGAAAAAAGCCACCTTTCTCTAGTGCCAAAATTCTCTCCTAATGTTTTTGGGAAGTATACAATATGAAATTTTATTTTATATTTCTCTGTTGTCTTCCTTCTGAAGCATCTAAAGCACTTTACAATCACAAATTGCCTCATAATGTCCCAGAGAAAAGCAGCTGACACTTTTGTAGATGGGGAAACTGAGAGATGGGAAGGTCGGGGCACTGGCTTGAGGTCACCTTACAGGGCAGTAATGGCCCTGGATAGAACTTTTGAACTCCCCTCCCATGGTCTCCAGGAATTTCTGCACCTTGCTCCATGGTCACCATGAGGTGTCGGCTGTTAAGGACAGTTATTAAGAAACAAAAACTCACCCATGGGTTTTGTGTTTAAAGCATCTTTTTTCCCCCAATGAGTTCAAGATGCTCACTTCTATAATGAAAATAAGTGACAAGCTTGTTTATTTCATGACATATATGGACATATTTGATGTGAGGGGATTGTCAGGGTGTCTTTTTGACATGTGTGTCTGTAAATTTTGCTCTGTTCTTGTTTTTCCCACTGTCTAGGAAATTTTTAAGTTTTAAGTTACAATAAAACATCAATTATTTCAATTTAGGTGGCTTTTCCTGAGTGGTCCCTTCTATTCTCCCATTGTAATTAGCATAGAAACCAAAGGGGTCAAAATATAAAGCTGTTATCCCATCTCCACTCTATCTGGCCCAGCAGATAGAATGCTGGTCCTGGAGCCAGGAAGACCCAAGTTAAAATCCTACCTCAGACACTTATTAGCTGTGTGGCACATAATGAACCTCAGTCTGCCTCAGTTTCCTCTACTGTAAAATGGGGAAAATAATACTATCTACCTCCCAAATTTGTAAGGATCAAATGAGATCATTTTAAAGTGCTTAGCATAGTACCAGACACTTAGTAGGTACTTAATAAATGTTTTCTTCCTTCCTTCTTTCCTTCATTCTTTTCTTTTTTTCCTTCCTTCCTTCCTTGCTCTCAGTTCAGTATATCTCTTACATGATGCTTTGCAATTCAGTTCCATTTGGTACAAAAAAGCCTTTACCTGGACAGAAAGGAAATGGTCCCTGCCTTCAGGAACTTACATTATATAAAAGAGACAAAGCATACTAACAAATAAATCTAGGAAAAGGAAAATATGGGTGCTCAAGGGAGGCTGCCAGAAATGAGCCTTGAAAGAAGTTAAGTGTATTCTGGGAGGTGGTGATGATGAGGTAGCCCATGCACAATGAAATGCATGGAGTAGGAGGTAGCACTTGCACTTTGTCTGGGATGTAAAAAGCATGAAATCAGCCAATAGAAAAGAAGTTTAGAGTGACAGATGACAGCCAGATTTTGTAGGGCCTTAAATGCCAAACTGAAGAGTTTGCAGGTTATCATCTCTGAGTAGAGAAGTGACTAGTTAAACTCATATATGGGGGATGATCCTTTGTCAGCTGTGTGGAAAATTGAGTGAAAAGGTAGAGGACTAGAAGAAGGGAGATAAAATAGGAGGCTTTTGTAATAGATGAAGTAAGAGGGTATGAGAGTCTGAAATGGGAAGGCTATAAGAGGAGAGAGAAAGGGGTGGATGCAGGTGATGCTGTGGAGGTAACAATGGTCCCCCTTCATCAACATGAGAGGTGAGCCTGAGAGGTGATGAGTCTTTCCTCTTTGGAGGTCTGCACAAGGGAAGGCTAGATGACCATTTGTCAAATGTGATAGTGGAGATTGATGGACTACCCAAGTGGCCGCTGAGGTCCTTTCCCACCCCAGGGTCAGAATTCAAATTAGGCACCAATCCCTCAGATACCCAATTTGCTTATCAATTTGTATATTTGTATTTAGGCCAATGGCTTGGCAACAAGTTAGTCACCTGTACAGAATTCTCTCAAGATACTTGAGGTGGTTGAAGATTTTTTCTTCCTGAATCTGTTTTATCTTGCCGAAGGAAAAAATTTGTATAATTTTATGACATTATTATATCAATAGACTATCTCAAAAACAAAAAGTAAATAGAGGCATTAAGAACTGTCCAAAAGTTCAGTGGTCCTCTCTCTAGGCATCTCTTCCTCTATCTTTCCTCTAGCTACCTTCTTACCCCTTGTCAGTAACTATACACCAGAGGAACATCTACCCTAGAGCCCTGCTCACTTGATTGGAACTTCTTATCTAGGACACTGTTTCAAGAAAATCCCAGTCAAACTTCTCTGCTGGTCTCCCTTCCAGCCATTGCCTCCATGTCAAACTACCTGCCTGTTCACACCAGAGCCCACATCACCTTCCCATCCCAATCTTCTCCCTTCTACCCAGTTCTGGAACCATTATGAAGCATGAAAAAGTCCACTCCACCACTATTCCTGGAAGGAGTAGCATGACTTACTCTTCTGTGTCCCCCTCTCTCCATGTCTGTAACTTTCAGAACCAAAATGCCACATGAAAAGCAATTCGCAAAACTCAAAGGTGTTTATAAATGCTAGCAATGAGCTCCACTTCTCTGTATGCATTGTTTCTTCTAAGAGAATGTAAGCTCATTGAGGAGGTAGAACTACCTTTGTTTCTGTCCTGGTATTCCCCAGGGCTTAGCACTATGAGCAATATGTTATAAGTCCTTAGTGACTTCTTTCTCATCCATATATCTATCCATCCATCCATCCATCCATCCATCCACCCATACATCCATCCATCCACCCGTCTATCCATCCATTTATGTGGCATGGTCAGGGTTCTAGGTAATTTCCTATGTCCTTCTCCTACTCCTAGCTTCTAAAACAAAAGATAACCCCAAAACTCTGGATAGTCTTCAGAGGAGGTTAGGTTTTGTGTTGCTCATTTCCTTAGAAACATACCCAATTCCAAGTTGCCCATCTCTACTCCACAGCTCCAAATAGGTTGCCCACAACTTCTAGGGCATTTCTAACAAAGGATAGAAAAATTGTGTTTCTGGGGGAAATGTTAACATGATGCTTAACATGATTCCTCTCTTGGTTTTGTTTTAATACTGATTGTTCTCTGAAGCATGGAAGAACCAGAACAGGTAAGCTGGAGGGAGTCTCTATGTCTGCCACTCGGAGTGATCTGCAGTTGGTAAAATACCATATATTCATTATTTCTTTTGATTTTTTGTGGCCCTCCTAGTGTTATGATCCTGGTTTTCTAGTTGAGGAAACTGAATCTCAAAGACATCAGGTAACTTTCCTAGGGTCTCATGGCTAGTGAACTCTAAGGAAGGCCTCAGTCTTTCTGACTCCAAGGTCCATGCTCTACTCATTCACTACATTCTAGGACTTCAAAGGGACCTCAGAAGCTACCTAGGCTAACTACTCATTTCATTTTAGAGATGAGGATGCTTGTGCTTTCTCTCAGACAACAATAGTAATTACTATTTCTCCTAGATGGGAAGTGGATAGAACACATCACCTTAAGACTTCAGGTCAGATCTGGCCTTAGACATTTACTTACTAGCTGTGTGACCTTGGATGAGTCACTTAACCCATTTGCTTCCATTTCCTCAACTGTAAAACAATTGAGGGCAATAATAGTGCCTACATCCCAGAGTTGTGTTTGTAAAGTGCCTGGCATAGATACTAGGCATTTAATAAATACATCAATAAATTTTAAACTATCAGTCTCTTGACACATCTATTGCCAATACATCCATCAGCAGTCTTTTGCCTTTTTAACTGGAAGTTCCTGCAATCTTTAGGATCATCATTTATGGAGCTTAAAGGGACCATAAACATTACCTAGTCTTGCCTCTTATTTTCAAAAAAAGAAAATGGAGGTGCAGAGATCTATGTACAAGGTCACACAGGTGAGAAGTGACAGGGATGGGATTCTAACAGAGTCTAACTCTGACTCAAAATCCATTGGCCTTTCCAATGGCTGATTTAAAAGTCTCTTCAGCCATAGTCTGTGAAAAGACCACAGATCTGTGTGTGCAAGCTGACACGGGGATGTGCTTTGGTCATAATATATATTTTTGGGAATCAGATTGCTGGATATTTGTATGATAGATATGTATATATATATAATTTATTTATTTATTAAATAATAAAAATTTATTAAAATTTACTATGTGTCAGACTCTGTGCTACATTCTGGAGATACAAAAAAGGACAAAAATATCGTCTGTCCTCAAGGGGCTCATACTGTAATATTCCAATAACAAGATATGTACAGGGTAGATGGAAGAGAAAGGCACCAATGCATGTGTTTGTGTGTGTGTGTGTGTGTGTATGTGTGTTCATCCACATGTGTACATGTATTCAGTAAATATTTGTATTGATGTGAATCATTTTGGGAGAGGCAAATTGGACCTCTAACTAAGACAGCTTATATAGCTGCCTCCCAAGGCATAAAAACTTTATGGAGTTTTAAATCCTTAGAGATTAGCACCTCAGCACATTTTTTACCTGACTTAGTACAGTCACTGAAAAGCCCTTTGCCAAAGCCCCCTGTCCTGCTGCCTCCTCTGAGCCCAAGATCTGGGTCATGAGATGCTAGGAATCTGGTTCTAAGTGCCCCAGCGTCCAGTGCAGCAAGTTGTTTCCTTGTGACTTACTTCTGGTTGCTTCAGAAGGTGTCCAGAAACTTGGTGGTGGGGGTGAAGTTGGGACATTTTCAGTCATAGCTACCTAGATGAACAGGGAGGGATTTAGCATCCCCCACCCCAGGATTTGAAACTACGTAGAATTTCAGTTTGTCCCTTTAGCCTCAAAATGAAAAAGAAAAGAAGAGCATAGATCAAGAGCTGATGTGAATTCAGAAGTCACCTAATCCAATGCTTCACATCACAGATGAGGAAACGAAGGGCCAAGACATGCAGTGACTTCCCTCAGGTCACCCAGGTAGTAAGTGTCAGAGCTGGTAGTCTACCTCAGGTCTATCAAGTTCAAATCCTCCAAATTCAGAACTGTTTCCACTATACCACAGTGCCTCTTTTTCTTTCCATCAAAGTTTCCCAGAGAATTTCGTCCTCTCCTTTACCTCTATCCCACTATAACTTGTCTGTGTGCCTCTTTATTCACCCCTCCTTTCTACCCCAGGTAGACTGTTAGCATCTTGAAGGCAGGACCTGTGTCGTTTTCTTCTTTGTTGTAGATGCTTAATAAATGGTAACTGAATTTTATTGAGTTACTGTGGGGGTTGCTGTAAGTCAAAGGCTGTGTCCTTATATATAGCAAGTTGTACAGTTCTGCAGCCTAATTATTCTGAATTAAATAGTTTTTCTGTGATAGATATCGAATAGTATGGTTTGATGTGGTGGATAGAGTGCTGGACCTGAAATGTTCAAGTCCCATCGGTGATACTTAACCAGTGGTATAACCCTGAGCAAACCACTCCACTCCTCTGAACCTCAGTTACCCCATCTGTCAAATACGAGGGCTAGACTAAATAATCTCTGAGGTCGCTTCCAACTCTAAATCTATAATCCTATAACCACACCATCAGTGTAAGGCATTCCCACATGGCCAAAATAACAACATATGGGATGACTATAGCAAGAGTTAGTTACTGGTGGCCATACCCCATCATGGACCTTGTAGATCCAAAGGCATCTAAGACAGGTCACCTGTCTACACAGGCCCTTCTTAGGCTTAGCCTCTCTGAGCCTCAGTTTACTTACCTGTACAAAATAGTAATCATAATGGAACCTAGCCCACAGGGTTGTGGTAAGCTTCAAAGGCAATAATATATACATAACACATATCTAATATGATGTGTATTATATTATACATAATCTTCGTAGGCCTTATAGGGCTATGCTGATGTGTTGTCGTTATCAATATGAGGTCTGGTCCAATGTTAGTCTCAGTTTCTCTAGCATCCCACATTTCCAGCTCAGCCAGAACCCCTCCCTTCAGCCACTGAGTACCTGGATGCCTTGAGTCAGCTATCGCTGCTTTCTCTCTCAACCAAAGCTCCTTACGAAGGTGTCCCTCAGAGATGCCATCTTGTCCTGATAAGAGACACTCTTCCCTTATCCCTTGCTCTCTCTCTGTCCACACATACGATGAGAAAACAGGGAAATAGTCTCGAAGGACACTTGACTTGCTCTCAATGAAAACTAGATCCCAGTTAATATATGGGACCAGGTTTCTAGAGCCCAATGAGGTCTGACTTTCCCAATGACCTCAGTTATGCTTGGAGCCCTGATCTACTTTAGTGAATACTTTTGATGGTCTCTACATTCTGACAAGGTCCATTCCCCATGTTGGATGAGAGGTTTGGCCAGTGAGAGATAAACACCCAAGGCAGTGTTTTGGAGAAATACCAAAGGGGAAAAAAGCTTTGTTGACTTTTGATGCAGGACTCTGAGAAGCCAGGCGATGGGGTACCAAAAGTCAGAGAGGAGAAAGTTTTCTGCTCATTGAGTCAAGGAGCTGGGTGGTGCAATAGTTAGAGTCCTAGACCTGGAGTCAAGAAGAATTGAATTAAAACTCTGCCTCATATACTTACCAGCTGTGTGACCCCGAGGAAGTAATTTAACCTCTGTGCCTCAGTTTCCTCATATGTAAAATGGGGGTAACAATAGCACTTGCCTCACAAGGTTGTTGTGAGGATTTAAAAAGAGAACAATTTGTAAGGGATTTGACAAACCTTAAAGTGCGCTACGTATAAATGTTAACTATCATTAGCATTAATAAGAGCATGTTAGAACTAGAAGGGGCCATAGAGGCCATCAAGTCCAACCCTCCTATTTATCAACCCTATTATTTTATCTAGAGGAGTGACTTGTCTGTGGTCACCTAAGCAGTCAGCAGCTGATCTGGAAAAGAACCCAGATCTTTTGACTTCTCAGCTAAGTGTTCATTCCAGACTCACTTGAGCCTTACTTGAATTCCCCGGGCCTCATAGAAATGAACCAGCTGTAATGAGTTGAGTTCATCTGATGTCCTTGTGGAGGCCAAAGGGGCCACCCTTAGATAGGGACACCTTGCCTTCTAAACAGGTTTGTGAAGATAGTCAGGTTGGGTGGAGGCAGAGATCACCCTGAGTTAAAGACAGACTTCTTGCCTCCCCCTCATCTAGTTAATAGTGGGAGGGGCAGCTAGGTGGTGCAGTTGGTAGAGCACCAGTGCAGGAGTCAGGAGGACCTGAGTTCAAATCTCACCTCAGACACTTAACACTCACTAAGTCTGTGACTTTCATCAAGTCACTTAACCCCAATGTGACCTCATCCTGGGTCATCTCCAGTCATCCTAATGAATATCTGATCACTAGATTCAGATGACTCTGGAGGAAAAGTGAGGCTGGTGAACTGCACAGCCCTCCCTCGCTCGAAACAAAGTCAAGTGCAAGTCATGTCTTCATTTCTCTGATGACATGGTCTTCTTCAGCAACAAAGGATGAACACACACAATAGTGGGAAGGAAATGAGCTTCCCACTTGGTGGGAGGTAGAGGGTGGAGTATGGGAAGGGGTATTTGAGAAGAGTCCTGGCCAAGAGAGAATATAATTCCACTGTAAGTTGTCTGAGTATGGATTTCCAGAGGCCAGTAAAAAGGTTGAATCTCAGTGGGAGGAAATTTCTGATTAGACGCATGAATCTGATGATATATACAACTGAGCTGTAAATACCAGTCTGGTATTTGTTAGAGGATGTGGAAGAGAAACAGAATCATATATAGTAGAAGGAACATTGGACTTAGTGTCAGGCAATTGTAGATTTGAATCCCATTTCTGATACATCTCACCTATGTGACCTTGGGTAAGTCACTTACTGTAACCTCTCTGGGCAGCCATTTCCTCATCTATCAACAGATGAAGCTGGGCTAAATTATCTCTCACACTGTTTTCAGCTTTTAGGTCCAGTGATTCTATGCCAGTCCAGCAGTCAGTGTAAAGGGCTTATGAAAATAATTCATTAAGGAGACCACAGTAAGAAGGCTCAACTTATAGAATTTCAGAGTTGGAAGGAATCCCAGAAGCTGTCTAGTACAAGCTGTCCTTGATGGGAATCGCTACCTTCTTCCCAACAAGGGGTCATCCAGTGTTTGCTTTCACAAAACCAAATGGGTAAATGATCAGGTCAGTTGTTTTTCCAATGAGATATTTCACATTCTCCTCCATTTTGTCATTCTTTTGGTTTTGTTTTGTGATTTCTTGGTTTCTCAGAAAGTCGTTGGCCTCCATCTGTTCCATTCTAATTTTGAGAGAAGTATTTTCTTCAGTGAGCTTTTG
>CM053769.1:477510344-477520583 GCA_028658325.1 Potorous gilbertii | reverse complement strand
GTATGTGAAGCAGGATTTGAACCCAAGGTCTTTCTGACTCCAAATCTAGTGCCCATCCTCTGGATGTTTCTTCAAGCACTAGAATCAATGCTCTTATGGCTGTTACTTGGACATGAACCTAACCCAATAAGCATTTATTAAGTGCCTAGTTTGTGTGTAGAACTGTGTTAGAACTAGAAAATACAAAGGCAAATAGAAAAATAACACCTGACCTCAAATAGCTTACATTCCAGTAAGGGTGGATACAACATGTAAATAGATAAGTAAATAGAATATGGGATAATAGAGCACAGGACCAGGACAGAAGATCTGAATTCAAATACAGTCCCAGACACTTACAGCAGGGTAACCCTCAGCAAATCATTGAGCTTCTCTCTGCTTTAGTTTCCAATCTGTGAAATGGGCATAAAACCTTAGAGGGGTAAAATAATCTAATGACATAACATATGTGAAGCACTTTGCATACCTCAAAGTGCTACGTAAATGCTAGCCAGCTATTATTTGGAGGGAGTGGGGGGAGTGAGAGAGGCTTTCTGGAGTAGGTGGTGTCTTAGCTGAGCCTTGAAGAACTGATGAAGCTAGGGGTCCTACAGGGCAGGAAAGAGGAGGGAGGGCTACTTGACAAGATTCTTTGGGTGCCCCAAGGCTAGTCTTCTCCATTTGCTAATACAGAGATCAAATAGCAGTATGTTCTCATCACAACTCTTCGCAGTGAGTTTAAAAATAAGTGCTCTGCTCATCTGAGCCCCAGTTTGACCTGCATGGCATCAGGCCCACTGACCACTGACTCAGTTACTAGGGCACTGTTAGCAAGGTGTAAACAAAAATATTCTCACTATAAATATCCTAAAAGTAGTCTCTGTGGGCCATGGGACTACACATATGACACAATTTTACTTCAATTCAGTAAACATGCATTGCTGTCCTACTATGTGCAAGACACTGTGATGGGTACAAGGGATTACAAAGTCCAAAATACTTTCAAGAGTTTACCTCCTTCTGCAGTGAAACAACATGTGTGTGTGTGTGTGTGTGTGTGGAAAAGAAAATAGAAAGTAGAAAGAGTTATACACCATAATTTCCAGCAGTAAAGGACGAGCATCTTGGTGTGGAAGGTGTCAGGGAAGGGTTCCTACAGGAAATGACCACTTAGCCTCACTAAGAGACAGGAGAAGAGGGATCACATAAGGCTAAATGCACTAAAAAATGCCCCCTGCCCCTCTGCCTATGAGTTTCAACAGGGCTCTGTATGAACTTTCTTCAGGTTTCACTGATCAAGGGAACACTCTTTCCATTAACCACCAACAGTAGGCTATCAACAAGAGTCTCATAGGTAGAACAATATATCGTCCCCACTTGGCAACATGTACCACATCATTCTTACCAAAGTGGCTTCTCTGTCCCTGGCTGCCTGAGCACATGGGAATACATGAATTTGCAAAACAGACTTCCACATCCTTATGGATGTCTGTGTTGTCTTGTTCATTAAAATGTAAACTTTGTGAGAGCAAGAATTATTTTATTTTTGTCTTTGTACCCCCCTGCCTTTAGCAACACAGCAGGAGCTAAATAAAAGCTTTTGGATTGCCTGATGGATAGCAGTATATCAGTACTCATCCTCAGAACTGGATATGGGGACAATTTGGCTAGGGGATGCTCAGAAGACTCCTGAATCAGCCATATGTCCTGGATGCAGGCAGAGTTGGAAAGTCCACAGAGGTAGGAAACAAATCCAGGAGAACAACAAGTTTCACACAAGGTTTTACTGAACATCCTGTGTGGACACAAAGTTCTTTTAACTCCACCTAGATTTTCCAGCAAGATATCAGGTATTGGGCCAAGTTAGATGGGTTACATAACCTCAGACCCCACTGTTCTTGGCAATCCTGCACTCCTCAGGCTCCACAAGATATGGCCTCAGCTTATGAAAACAAGATTTTTGCGTGTTCTCAGAAAGGGCAGAGAATTTCACCCAGAAGTCGTCTACGTTTGGGCAGCCCAAGATCCTGGCCATTCCTGTCAAGACAAGTTTATACACAAAATGAGTGCAGGTCAAGAAATCTCTGCTATCACCAAGGTCTTGCAACCCAAGGACCATGTAAAATGTAAGGATTTACGTTTCAAAGATGAGATCTGAGCAATAATATTTGGAGAGATGTAGACTGGAGGTGCAGAATAAGACATCTTTTCAGATATCAATGTGTTGATTTGTTTCCCTTGACTATATTTATTATGTCACCAGAGGAGATGTGGCTTTTATTTAAGGGGAGATGGAATTGATGAGCGGTGATGGGTTTTTTAAAATAATATCAATGAAACATTTTTAAAAATACACGTAAAGAGCAGAAAGAAGGTCAGAAGGGAAAATGGACAGGCAGGGTGGTGTTCCTCCTACGTTAATTATTAAAAATATATATATTATTAATTGAACAAATGTGAACATTTCCTCATTCAAACAACATATAAGAGAGGACTGCATATTACACTGTGAATCTCTATTAGGTAAAACATTGTTTAAAGTCTATATCAGCTTTAGAGAGGCAGGGTGGTACAGAGGATAATGTAACTAGGTTTATTAGTCAGTACGTCCTGGGTTCAAGTGTCACTTCTATTATTAAGGTCAATTCAATACATACTTTTAAAAATAGGAAATATTCCTGGTTTCATATACAACCCTCTTTTGTACTATTCTTTGTCTATTTGAAATGTTTATGCTCATTGATGCCTGTTAAGTTTGTAACAAAAAAAATCCCTTAAAAATCATAAATCTACCCTGTCAAAAATTGATGTTCACTGTTAAACTTTTGTGTTTCCACTTGAGATCTTAATACAAGCCCTCTGTCTTATCATCTTAGAGTGTTGCCATGGACATGAAGAGATGCGTTCACCACGGTCATCCAGCCAGTAAATGTCAGCAGTAATATGTGAATCCAACTCGGAGTTAGAGCTTTCTGACTCTATGTCCAGCACACTATCCACTAACCTAGACTGCTTCCCTACCATTTTTGTCATACACACACTGTCTCACCTTCCATTGACTTCCTCCTCTGAATACTCCTTTTCGGGGCAGAGGTGGCTTTCCAAGGCTGTGCCTTTAGAGACAAGTTCTAACAGGTCTTAGCAATCTAGAAAGGTATAGCCTGATGCCTAATTTTGTGTCTCTCATCTGAGGGTCAGCCTAGCAATGTTTGAAGAAGTTATTTCTCTCCGCCTACCCTCCATGCCTCTTCCTTAACTGCTGAAAGATGTGCTCGGCTCCCCTTTCCCTGGAAAAAGCTCCCCTTGTCTCTTTAGGATTTAGTTTCCCATCCTTTCACTACCTACGTACTAGAATCATTTACATTTACTCTCTCCATTTGAGAGAGACATCAACAGAGAGACAGAGAAGGAGGAAGTGATGGAGAGGAAGAGAAAAGGGGAAGAGAGGAGGTAGAGTAAGGAAGGGAGGAGAGTGACAGAAGGGAAAAGAAAATGGGGAGAGAGAAAAGAGAGGTAGAGGAGGAAAAGGGAGGAGGAAAGAGTAAATGAGGAGGAAGACAGAGAGACACAGAAAGAGGCAGAGAAGAGAAGGAGAGAAAGAGAATATATTAAGCACTTATGTTTCAGGAAGGAATACAAAACAAACAAGTGTGACAATCTCTGCCCCCAATAAGCTTAACTTCTGAGAGGGGAAGACAACAACATATAAAAAGGAACTGAAAGGGAAGATAGTCTTTAGTCCTTGCCATCTGATATCCCATCTCTTTCTTCTCTTTTTATATTTTCTCCTTGTTGAACTGATTTGTTCCCATAGGTTCACCTCTGCCATTGACAACTATATCTACACAACTATTTATCTATCTTCCACTGTCTGATAGATGTTTTTGCTTGGTTATTCCATAAGCAACTCAAAGAATTCATACAAAATGAAACTCATCTTCCTCCTTCCAAGGCTGATAAATTTTTGCCACCACTTGGAATGACTATATGTCAGTGTAGGCAAATTCCTGAATTAAAGAAGTAAAGGTCTGCTTATCTCCCTTCAGTATCCAAGGGGCCTTTTGATAAGTGAAAATTGGAAGGGGGTTGAGCAAAATAGCACAAATCAAAACTTCAGTCAAGTTGAATGTTTCCTTTAATGCCCTTGTGTATTGTTGTATGTGCAATGCTCATGGCAATGGGCCCATGATATTAACTGAAATGGTCAAAAGGCCCAAAGGAGAGGCACAAGCAATCTCAAAGGTCACTGACTTTCTGCCCAGTTCCTTAACTTTTTTATGAAAATGTTCATTAATGATTGGGCTAAAGGGGAGGTGATGGCTGTCACATGGAAGATGTCCTGACTCTTTGCTATGCATATGGGTTGAATGTCATGGTTCAGGAAGTCTAAAGGGTAGGGCACTGCTGATCTTCAACAGCTTCAAAAATGGAGTTATATTTTAACACTGCCTGAAAACAGTGAAAATAGCCCACAAAGGAAGCAGAAACAATACAGCTATTATTCTCTCTAAATTAAAAATACCCACTCATGCTTAATAAGGGAAAAGGCTGCTGCCTGCTGGGCTCAGATGCATGGTATGTGCAGTAAGGAAGCTAATGGGCTAAAACTCTCCATGGTCTATGTGGAGAGGTCTTAAAAATCTAGATGCTCAGATCATAAGGATGAGACCATTACTGAGGGGTGATATGGAAGAGTGAGAAGATATGAAAGAGTCAAAAGATCTAGGCTCTGGTTTTGTTTGGTAACTAGCTTTGTGACTGTGGAAAACAGTGTGTACCTGTCTCTCTCTCTCTCTCCCTCTCTCTCACTCTTTCCTTCCCTCTCTCCCCTTTCTATCTCCCCCTCTCTCTCCTTCTATCTGTCTGTCTGTCTCTTGTTCTCAGAATTCTCATCCATAAAATCTATTAATACCTTTCCTACTCCACTATCACTATAATCATTATCTTCATGTAGAAAGGGGCTAAGCATGAGACCTAGAATTTCATTGGTCTTGGGAACTCCTGCGTGAGGGAATCCCACTCCCTACATAGGTCAGCAGCTTCTCTACACCTTATAAGTCCTGAAGAGTTTCCCAGAGCACTGAGAAGTTACGTAGCTTGCCCAGGATCATAAAGCTAGTATGGGTAAGAGGTGGAATAGCTCAGCTCTTTTTCCATGATGCCACACTGCCTGTCCTCCTCTTCATCTTCTTTTACAAAGTTAAATGTATAAATTGTCTTATTCAAATATCACCTCCGAAGGGATTGCCATGATAATCAAATGAGATAGACTCAGCCCACTCAATAAGCATTTATTTAAAACTCGCTGTATGCCAGGTACTGCACTATGGGCTAGATGGGCCTTTTGTACTAAAAATTGCTCAACAAATACATTATTTTATTTCTATTATTGACCTTATTATTCAATATTTCCTGAAAATAGCTAATTCAGATGCTGGATTATGGATTTTTCAGGCAATTACACTAATAATAGCTTCCACTTACATGGCACTCTAAGGTTTGGAAAATTGTTTACAGATATTATTTCCCTTGCCCCTCACAACTAGTGACGTGGAACAATGGCCTGGGAAAGACTAAGCCAGGAAGTAGAGATCAGAGAGTCTTTTGCATACAGAAGATAATTAAACCCATGGGAGATTATGAGGTCATCAAGAAAGAAAGGACAAATAGATGAGACAAGAGGGTAGGCCCTGTTCAGAGCCATGGCTTATAACCAGAGTTAGAATTTGAGTGATGACTCAGCAAAGGAGATGGAGAATATGCAGTCAGACAGGTAGGAGGAGAATCAGGAGAGAGGAATGTCCCAAAGCCCACAGAGGAAAGTACTTTCAAGCAAGAGGGCACTCAACAAATCCAATGAGGCAGAGAGGACAAGAATGAATGAATCAATGAATGATAAAAGGCATTGTATTTGGCAGCTTAGAAACCATCCATAGAACTGGAGAAAAGTTTTCATTGAGGGATGAGATCAGAAATGAATGAGAAGTAAGTGGGTGAGAGGTGAGTGAGAGAAGAGAAAGTGAAGAGAGTGAATATGGACAGTTTTTCCTGGGAACTTGACTACAAAGGGAAGGAGAGATCAAGAATGAGACATAGGGAGAAATGGAATGGTATGTGGTTATGATTAGTTGAAAGAATTTCAGGATTCTTGATCATGAAAGTGGTGATAGTGAGATTAAAGGGGTAACCATCCTTGTAGGCGGCTAATATGGAGCAAAGTTGGAGGTCACCAGAGCTGAGAAAACGGAGGAAGTAAAAGATCAGGATGTTTGAGGGAACATAAACATGGATCATGAAGATCTGATGTCTTGTTAAGACATCACATTTGACTTTTTTCAGTTTTTAAAATTCTGAACTTAATAAAGTTAATGACCAAAATAAAACAACCATTTCCACATTCATAATGTGAACCTACGGATTTCTGTTATATAGAGCTTGCCTCTCTTTTAAAGTGTATAATAAATACAACTTGTAGCTTTCAAAGATGTCTTGTTTGTGCTTCTTTCTGGCCTTTTGTTCTCTCTGAAATTAAAAAAATAATAAACCTCAATGACCCTTTTTTCTTCTTCCTTCCTTCCTTCCTTCCTTCCTTCCTTCCTTCCATTCTATTCCAAATTTTACCTCTAGCCCCTATCCCCAACCTGAGGGGCAGGGGAAGGGAAGAAAAAGAAAATCCTTTTTAACAAATGTGTATAGTTAAGCAAAACTAATTCCCACGTTGGCTGTGTCTGAAACTGTATGCCTTATTCTGTGTTTTGAGTCTATCATCTCTCTGGCAAGCAGAGAGCAGGCTTCATCACTGGTCCTTCGGAATCATGGGCATCACACTCTACCTACCAGGCGTCATGACCTGGTTGAAAGAGCTGACCAGGAAAATGTGGGTTCAAGTGTCACCTCTGAAATATAATACATGAAACTCTGGACTTCACCCTTTAGCTCTTAGAGCATAAGCCATTTCTCTAAGATTATGGGTGATGTGTATTGACTCATGATTAGGTTTAAGTGAGGCAGAGTTGCATGAAGTTTTCAACCTCACTCTCTCCTCCATAGTCATTATAGTCCAGGGCAGGACAGAGTCAAGACAATTGGTGATGGCTCAAATTGCAATGGATGGCCTTGGTGTCTTCAATGTCTAACCAAACTCAAAGTAGTCAACAGAATAAGTTACAATGAAGATGCCAATCTACATTGGTAGAAGGAGTTTCCTTACCCAGGAATATTTTATACTAATAAAATTTCTACTCTTCAACTCTAGGAAAAAAAAATCTTGAAAGTGTTTCTCTGACTAACCTTACAACTATGATACTTTTAATAATGTCTTAAACTGTAAATTTATACCTTGTTTGATGCTTTGATTGACTTGTAAGCTTATCACCATGGGCATTCCAGTCAGTGTTGAGGATGGCAACCTATTTGTGTCCTCAGGTTCTGTATGACTTGCTCATGTCCTCCAAGAGAACCTCTATGGGAAGGCTGCAACAAACTAGGGTTCTTTCTCTAAATACCTTGATGTAGCATAGAGGCTGATGGAGCATGCACATCGTTAATTGATTATTCCTTGCTTTTGTTACATGACCAGCCTACATTTTTTACACATGTCCAAAAATATGATGTTAACTACAATAAGATTTTTTATAACTCATAAATGAAAATTCCTAAGTGTTAAACATTGATGTGCTTCAAATAAAGATTTTATTTCTGGCATTATTACCCGAAAATGTGCCAAGTTGAACAATTCCATATTGAAAGACAAAAAATACAAGTTCCTATGTCCACTTGTTCTTGAATCAATATTTCACAAGCAAATTCTATTCTGGGGTTCAAACATAAGATATATTACATATTAATAAACCTTTATGCTAAAGTTTTCATAAAATACATTCAATTTTATAAAACATTATTTTTCCTGGGATTAAAATGATCAAGATGTAATATTAGGAAATGAACAAATGCACTCAAATTTCTCTTTTCAAAAAAAAGATCATTCATCCCAGATTAATGGATTTAGAAACAAAAAAGACCTGCATCTGAATCCTAGTTATGTGATGGACTGTCTGTGTACATGTTGCCAAGTTCCTTTCCTTTTCTGAGTCTGTTTTGTTTTGTTTTGTTTTGTTTTTTGCAAAATGGGGTCATTGGAAATGGTTGCTTCTGAAGTACCTTCTAGTTCAAAATCTGGGTTCATTAGCAGGTATTTGAAAGTACTGTGAAAACTGTAGTATTTTCTGTCAAAGTCAAGAATTACATGTGAGCATATAAGGAATATTATATTGTTATAATAAACAAAATAAACCTTATTTACATGGCTTTCAATAGACATTCCTCCTAAAAGACAGGAAGCTAACCTCCCAGAAAACAGAGTTTCCTGAGAGGTCAGAACAATACACATCATAAGACAGTCTCTCGACAGCGAGAACAGTCAGTGTTTTTAGAAGTTTTCCCCAGAGTTTCATCTTCCAAATTTTGGGTGGGGAGGAAGAAATCAATATTTGAGCTTTCCCAAATCCTAGACAGAGTAAAATATCATTTTCTTCTTTTTTCTGACAGAAGGAAGGGAAAAGCATAACATTTTATTACATAATACAATTAGATATATTATGTAACGCAATTAAATATATTATATAATGCAATTAGATATTATATATTATGCTATGTTGTGTTATGTTATGTTATATTGTGTTATGTTGTGTTGTAATATTATATTATGTTTGTTATATTATGTTTATTGTATTAATTATATTTGTATGGCAATAACAATTAAGCTCAACAGTTTCCAGAAGTTCTCTAAAGATGATCAATGATTTCTGATGCATGAAAAAATAAATAGTAAAAAAAATTCTCCAAGGAGAATTGTGAACTTCTGTATTATTTATTGAACTAAGATCGATCTCTCTCTCTCTCTTTCTCTCTCTCTCTCATACACATATACACACACGCACGCATGCACACACGCACACACTGTTCTTTTAACTCCTTTATTAATATGACCTATGTTTTCTTTATATGTAAATTCAATTCTTTTCTGAAAGAAATGCCCAGAATTAGCTATCAATTTACTTTCATGCTACTAGTATAAGGATATTTATAAGATTATATCTGCAAAATAATTTGCCGGCATGATTGTTTGAATCAGCACAATTTTTTCATTGATGTTTCTCCATTAGATTGTGGGGATCCTTTTGTCTCTTTTTCTATCCCTAGTACTTAGTGCAGTGACTGTCTAGTACATAGTAAGAACTTAATAAATATTTGCTGATTGATTGACTATGAAGTTTCAAAGAATTTGCCATTCCTTAATCTTGTCCTTCAGCATAGCTGGGAATATTAGAATTGAAGATTTCTCATAATAAATGGCAGTGATTTTTTTAAAAGAGTATATAGATCACTTTTTCTTGTCTTGAGGCAATCACTCCCTTTCCTTGGTCAGTTCATAGATTTTTCCATATTCTCTCAGCTAATAAAATGTTAAATGAGCCAGTAGTCTCGGTCAGAGCACAGATACCAGAGACGGAGATAATGAACTTTTCATTCAATCTTCCTGAGTGATAAAGTATCTTTCCAGGTGGTTTGATCCTACCATTTGACTATGGCGTATGGAGTTGGAAAGCAGGGGGAAAAGGGAATGTATTGGCAACAAGAGAATGCGGGTTCAAATTCTGTCTCTGCTACTGTGTGACCATGGACAAGTCACTTTAGTTCTCTTAGTCTCAGTTGCCTTATCTGTAAAAGCAAGAGAAGGTGGAATAAATGAACTCCAAAGTCCCTCCTAATTCTAACAGCATATGTTCTATATTAGGAAATTAGCATTTCAATAGGAATCCCAATGCTTGTCCACAACTACAAATATACTCCTAAGATAAATGTCAGAAGACAGAAAAGTAAATTTCATTAATGAAGAGGATGTGCTATGATGACATATTTTGTTCTTAGAAACTCCTTCACCATAGGTAGCGATCATAATAATTGCAATAACATATTGAAACTGCAAGAATATTTTACACAGAAAATAGTTCTCTAAAATATTCCACCAAAACAGTAAAATCTCAAGAACAATTGATATAATATGTGGCATCTTTCAGGTGGCCAATTGAAGCATCTCCTGAACAGAGCAGAGTATGGCTACCAAGTTAAAGAAGAAGTCACTCCATATCTTATTAGTAAGTTGGTACACACATATTACAATGTGTTGCATGATTTCCTTGAAAAATACACTAAACAGCTTCTTAATGGTGCAACCTTTTTCCAATAAGATAAAAATGT
>CM053769.1:477470686-477509844 GCA_028658325.1 Potorous gilbertii | reverse complement strand
GCTTATCATAGTTGATCATCACACAATGGTACTGATGCTGTGTTCTCCTGGTTTTGCTCGTTTCACTCAATATCAGTTCTTAAAAGTCTTTCCAGAGTTTCTGAAATCTGCTTACTCAACATTTCTCATAACACAAGAGTATGCCATTAGACTAATATGCCACAACTTGTTCAGTCATTCCCAAAGTGATAGGCATCCCCTCAATTTCCAGTTCTTCACTACCACAAAAAGAGTGGGAAAGTGCCAAATACCACTCAGAAAAAGATATATTCCTTTCTATCCCCACTGAATTTTCTCCAGATGTCTATCGTATCTAATTTTTTTTTTAAATTTTAATTCTCCTCAACTTTTTTCTTGTTTATTTTGTGGTTAGGTTTGTCTAGTTCTCAGGGAAGGAGCTTTGCTGTCTATTTCTTACTGTAATTCACTTAACTTCTCCTCTAAGAATTGGGATGCTATACCACTTGGGGCATATATGTTCAGTATCGATATTGCTTCATTATCTATGATATCTTTTAGCAAGATGTAGTTTCCTTCCCTCTCTTTTTTAATTAGATCTGTTTTTGCCTTTGCTTTGTCTTCAATCACGATTGCTACCACTGTTTTATTTATTTAAGTTGTAGCATAATATATTCTGCTCCAGCCTTTTACATTTACTCTGTGGGTAACTCTCTGCTTGAAATATTTGTGTGTGTGTGTGTGTGTGTGTGTGTGTGTGTGTGTGTGTGTATGTGTTGGACATTATTATTAGATTCTCGTTTTGAACCCACTCTGCTATCCACTTCCATTTTATGGGAAAGTTCATCTCATTCACATTAACAATTATGATGACTGTCTGTGTATTTCCCTCCATCCTATTCTCCCCTCCCTCGTTTATATTTTTCTCTCTTGCTCTCCTTTCACCCTGTTCCTCCTCACTAGTGTTTTTCTCTGATTAATATCTCCCTCAATCTTTACTACCAGCAATTTCACCTGTCTTTTCTTTTCCCTTTTCCTCTTCTACTTCCCTGTAGGATAAGATAAATTTCCACACTCAACTGTGTATGTTATTCCCTCTTTGAGTCAAATCTGATGAGAGTAAGGTTCAAACAATGCTCACCCCTTCCCTTCTTTCCATCTACTGTAATGTCTTTCATGCCTCTTCATGTAATGTAATTTACCCCATTCTGCCTTCCCCTTTCCTCTTCTCCCAGTGCAATCCTCTTTTTCACCTCTTAATTTTTTATATCATCACATCCAAGTCAACTTATACCCATACCCTCTGTTTATATATACATTTAACTGTCCTACTAGAGATACAGTTCTTAAGAGTTATGGGTATCATCTTTCCGTGTAGGGATATAAACATGTTTTTTTTTCTTTCCTGTTTACCTTTTCATGTTTCTTTTGAGTATTTGAAGATTAAATTTTCTGTTCACCTTTAGTCTTTATATCAAGAAAGTTTGAATGTCCCCTTTTTCATTGAATGACCATCTTTCCCCCTTAAAGATTATGCTCAGTTTTGCTGAGTGGTTGATTATTTGTTGTAATTCAAGTTCCTTTGCTGTCCAAAATATCATATTCCAAGCCCTCCTGTTCTTTAATGTAGAAGCTGCTAAGTCCTGTGTAAGCCTGCTTCCTTGATATTTGAATTGTTTCTTTCTTAATGCTTGCAGTATTTTCTCCTTGATGGTTCTGGAATTTGGCTACAGTATTCCTTGGAGTTTTCATTTGGGGATCTATTTCAAGAGGTGATCAAGGGGTAATTCTTTCAATGATTATTTTACCTTCTGGTTCTAAGTTATCAGGGAGATTTTCTTTGATAATTTCTTGGATGATGCTGTCCTGGCTCTTTGATCATGACTTTCAGGTAGTCCAATAATTCTTAAATTATGAATCCTGCATCTATTTTTCCAAGTCAGTTGTTTTTCCAAAGAGGTATTTTACATTTTCTTCTATTTTTTTTATTATAAAATTTTGTTTGACCGATTCTTGATTTCTCGTAGTCATTAACTTCCACTTACTGAATTCTAATTTTTAAGGGCTTGCTTTCCTTCAATGTATCCCCGTCCCAATTCAGTCAATTCTATTTTTAAGCAATTGTTTTCTTCAATCAATTTTTGTCCCTACTTTTCCAAGTTGTTACTTTCTCTTGCATCATTCTCGTTTATTTTCCCAAATTTTCTTCTACCTACATCTCTCATTTGATTTTTAAAATCCCTTTTTTACCTTTTCCAAGAAGGCTCTTTGGACTTGAGATCAATTCATATTCCCCTTGAATGCAGGTATTTTGATATTTGTCCTCTTCTGGGTTTGTGTTTTGATCTTCCCTGTCACTATAGTAGCTTTCTACAGTCAGAACTCTTTTCTGTATTGTTTTGCTCGTTTTTAGCCTGTTTTGTGACTCTTAAAGTTGAGTTTGGCTCGTAGGACACGGAGGGTACCATCCCAAACTTCCTGTACTAGGGGCAAGGAGCCTGGTCACTGCCTTTCTGCACTAGTGCTGGTGGCTTACCCATTGTACTTGGGTGACTCAGCCTAGGGGCATCTGTTTTGCTAGTGAGTCTGGGGCTGGCAGTTTGCTTTCTGTGCTGTAGTTGGAGGTACACCAGCTGGCCTGCTGTACCACTGGCTTCCTGAGCTAGGACTGAGGGGCTTTGGTTGCTGATCTGTACTGTGCCTTAGAGCCTCCCACTGGCTTACCTGGACACTGTCTGTGTTGCGCTGTGCTCCCCTTTTACTCAAGCAAGACACACCTTTCCTGAAGTCCTTCTGTTATGTTTAAGTTGGAAAATTGTTTTACTCTGTCTTTCTCTGTGTTCTGTTACTCCAAAATATGTTTAGAGGCTTAATTTAACATCGTTTCTGCAAACTCAGGCAACTTCCTGGCTTTTCCCTGCCATCTTAGCTCTACCTGGAGTCACTCTCTCTTAAAAAATGATTTTGCAGAGTAGACTTCACATCTGTGTTCTCTTGCTCTACTACACAACTGACTCCCCTCCCTGATCAGTCACACAGGTCATTGATAATGTCCTTCATACCTCTTCTGATCTGCAAATCAACAAGATTATTGTCTTCAGCCAGACCCCACCTGCCAGATCAGTGTGGCACAATGGGTATAGAGCCAGCCTTCGAATTGGGAAGTCCTGGGTTCTGGTCTTGTCTCCGCTTTATTGTTTGACTTGGTATTATGGTTCTCCAGATAATTTTCTAAGTGGATTAGATGTTGATTTGTATCAATGCACAAGAATTCTCTATAACACTGAAATCATATCCTCTTAGTGGAGACAGTGAGACAGACTATTGGAAGTGACAACTGATCAGTACATCTGGGTCATATTTGTCACAGGAATAAGAAATGTTTTCTTCTCAAGGGACCTAGTCTCTCATCTAGACTGATTTCCTGATCATATCTGTGCCAAAGACTCAGAACTGGAAAAGATTTTGAACCCAATGCCCTCATTTTGTCCAAGTGGGAACTGAAGTCTGGAGAGTTGCAATAACCAAATGGTAAAAACAAAGATAGGATTCAAATCCATGGCCTCTACCTGGAACAGACCTTAGTTATCTTAGTCTGATTCACTTTGGGTGAAGAAATTGAGACCTATAGTGGCAAAGTGATTTGACCAAAAACAAAACCTGGATTTTAATCTAAGTCTTCCTTACCTTGAATTCATTACTTTTTGTAAGGGCAGTTGGAATCCTAATCCTAATCCTTGAATTCTATCTGTGGATAGATCACTGGGCCTGGAGTCAGAAAGACTTGAGTTCAAAACCAGTTTCAGATGCTAGCTGCATGACTCTGGGCGAGTCACTTAATTTCTGTCTGCCTCAGTTTCCCTAATTATAAAGTGAGTATAAGAATAGCTTCTTCTTCTCAGGGTTGTTGTAAAAATCAAATGAGATAATATTGATTAGCAGAGTCCAGGGCAAATAATAGGCACTTTATGAATACTTAATCCCTCCTTTCTCTCCCTTTACAGATAGTCTGGAGGAGACACAAAGCAATGAAATTATTGGGTTTAGGTAGCCTGAGTGAGAAAATCTTTCGGGGGGGGAATTTTGGAATAAAGAGAGGGAAGGAGAAAGACAAAGATATCACTGCTCAATTGAGACTATCCTCAGTGCTTCACCTAGAGCCAAGGTAACAGTTGTTTCCTTGAGCTAAATAGTAACTGACATTTAAGGAAGCTTTGAGAAAGATTTCAGCTTTTTTTTGGTAAAATCATATGATGTGTCTCAGAAACAGAGCCCTTCTCTGTCTCTCAGATCACCTTCCACAGTTGTGGAAATGCCATTTCTCCTCACATTAGGCAATCGTCAAAGTTGTAATGATAACAATGAAAGAACCTCAGATCATTCGTCTTTCCTGTTGCTTCCAGGGTATTCAAATTTCCTTTTATCTTTGAGATGCTTAGAGGCAGAGATGGGAAATGTCCTTCCATGACATAATTTATGGAAGGGATTTTACAAACCTTAAGTCACTGGATCAGTGTGAGTGATCTGGTCACTATGAGTGAAGGTGATGATGAAACTAAAGACTCCATTCTCTAATTTGTGAAATAAAGGGTTATTGGTCTAGAAGAGGATTTCTTGAGCCAGGTTCTGTGCAGTTGTTTTTTTAAACATTCTGGTAATTTTTTTTTAATGTGATTGGTTTCTTTTGCAATCCAGTATTTTATTTTATTCATTTAATACCATGATTCTGAGAAGGGGCCTATAGGCTTTCCTCAACTGCCCAATGGATCTATGACAAAAAAATCTAAGAATCCCCAATCTAAAAGAGGTCCAAGATCCATTCTAGTCCTTCCATTTCTGGTACAGTGCCTGGTATCTATTGCTTTCATTTGATACTGAATGCTCAATGAAATGTTCTGGTAGAGCAGTGGCCTGATATCAGGAAGACCTGAGTTCAAATCTGACCTCAGATATTTACTATTGATGTGACCTTGGGAAAGTCATTTAATCCGTTTGCCTCAGTTCCCTCATCTGTAATGTGGGGATGATAACAGCACTTCCCTCCCAATGCTGTGAGAAGCAAAGGAGATAATTATAAAGGGTGCAGCAAAGTGCCTGACACACAGTAGATGCTTTATAAGTGTTACCCACTGTTATTATCACTATCATGGAATTCTGGAAATATGGCTCATTGGAAAGAATATAGAACTTGGAATTCCAATGGGACTTGAGTTCTAATCTCAGCTCTGCCACTTAATAACTGTGTAATCTTTGGCACATTATTTTTCCCATCTTGGCCTCAATTTTCCTTCTTTCTTTTTTAGAGGGTTGACAATCACTTTAAATAAGCATGTGTATCATTCCTTTAATCAAGTACATATATCATTCATCTAGTTCAGGGGAGTCAGCATCCTGAGATTCAAAGAAAATACAGAGAAATTAAAAGTCAACAGACATGGCTTCCTCTGCCTGAAATCAACAGATTGTTCCAATTGTTTAACCATAGTCACCAGAGAGGGGAGCACCAACATCTAAACTGGGTAGCTCCTTTAGCTGCTTCACAGAGTCCTCACCTGACCAAAGAGATGCTTCCCATTGGTAAGCCCCCAAATAAACAGACATAGCTTCCTCTGTGTGACCATAATTCAACAGACAGTCCAACTCTCTGACCATAGTTATCAGAGAGGGAAGCATTGACATCTGGGTTTTCAAGATTGGGGGGACTCCTTAAAGCAACTTCCCAGAATCCTTGTCTGGCACTCAAATCTTCTTTTCTTCAATTTATTTATTTATTTTTAGTTTTCAACATTCATTTCCACAAGTTTTTGAGTTTCAAATTTTTCTCCACATCTCTCCCCTCCCACCACTGCTGAACACCATGCATTCTGATTACCCTTTCCCCCAATCTACCCTCCCTTCTATCACACCCTTCCTTTCCCTTAACCTCATCTTCTCTCCTTTCTTGTAGGGCAAGATAGATTTCTATACTCCATTTCCTTATTTTTTATTTCCAAGTTACATGCAAAAACAATTCTCATCATTTGTTCCTAAAACTTTGAGTTCTAACTTCTCTCCCTTCCTCCCTCCCCATCCATCCCCACTGAGAAGGCAAGCACTTCAATATAGGCTACATATGTGTAGTTTTGCTAAAGACTTCCATAATAGTCATGTTGTGAAAGACTATATTTCACTCCATCCTATCCTGCCCTCCATTTATTCTATTCTCTCTTTTGATCATATCCCTCCCCAAAAGTGTTTACTTCCAATTACCCCCTCCTCTCAATTGCCCTCTCTTCTATCATCCCCCCACACCCCACTTCTCCTCTTCTTCCCTACTTTCATGTAGTGCAAGATTTTCATACCAAATTGAATGTGCATGTTATTCCCTCCTTAAGCCAAATGTGATGAGAGTAAGCTTCACTTTTTCCCTCTCACCTCCCCCTTTTTCCCTCAACTGAAAAAGATTTTTCTCACCTTTTTTATGAGAGATAATTTGCCCCAATTCATTTCTCCCTTTCTCCTCCCAATATATTCCTCTCTCACCTGTTAATTTTATTTTTTAATTATCATTCCTTCCTATTCAATTCACATGGTGCCCTCTGTCTATATAAATATATATATGTACATATGTATGTATGTATGTATAGTGTTTGTGTATGTGTGTGTGTATAATCCCTCCAACTACCCAAATACTGAGAAAAGTTTCAGAGTTACAAATATGATTTTTCCATGTAGGAATGAAACAGTTCAGTTTTAGTAAGTCCCATTTGATTCCTCTTTCATGTTTACTGTTTCATGCTTCTCTTGATTCTTATGTTTGAAAGTCAGATTTTCTATTCAGCTCTGGTCTTTTCATCAAGAATGCTTGAAAGTCCTCTATTTCATTGAAAGACCATATTTTCCCCTGAAGTATTATACTCAGTTTTGCTGAGTAGGTGATTCTTGGTTTTAATCCTAGTTCCTTTGACTTTTGGAATATTATATTCAAGCCCTTAATGTAGAAGCTGCTAGATCTTGTGTTATCCTGATTGTATTTCCACAATAGTCGAATTGTTTCTTTCTGGCTGCTTGCAATATTTTCTCCTTGACCTGGGAACTCTGAAATTTGGTTACAATATTCCTAGGAGTTTTTATTTTTGGATTTCTTTCAGGAGGTGATTGGTGAATTCTTTCAATGTTTATTTTACCCTCTGGTTCCAGAACATCAGGGCAGTTTTCCTTGATAATTTCATGAAAGATGATGTCTAGGCTTCAATTTTGTTTCCTATAAAATGTGCTAGATAACCTCTTAAGCCCCTTTTATATCTGTGATCCTTTGGCTTTTTTTTTAAAACCAAAGTCATGTTTCTAAATAGTATCTATGAAATTGGAGAACTTGTCTAGGTAATCCCTCAAGTCCCTTTAGCTCTACATCTTAGGACACCATGACATGGTATTTGTGAGATTGCTTCCATCTAGAAAGAGAAGGGATTCTTTGTGCTCCCTCCAAACCATCCTCCACATAGTTGCCAAATGAATGAAATGGTTCTTCTGGCAAACTTTGGACTGAAGGCCTTGTGAGGGGGTCTGAAGTCACTAAAATTCTGAGAATTGGATTTCTTGTAAGATCCAGAACCGGAGAGAGAGAACGAGAGAGAGAGAGAGAGAGAGAGAGAGAGAGAGAGAGATAGAAGAAAGGAGGGAGAGAAGGGGAAGGGGGAGGGAGGGAGAAGAAGAAGAAGTAGGGAGAGGAACAGGAGAAAGATGAAGGGATAGAGGCAGGAGCAGATGAAGATAGATTTTTGTGGGAGACTGACATTAAGCCTTATAGTGACATGAATTCTGGGCTCAAACTTTTTGTTTTAATTTAATTTTTCATTTTTAACACAGCTCATAACAGATAAAAACAATTCAAACTTTTGGTCAGGTGATATTTCTTTTTAAAGCATTTACAATATAGACCACAAAAGATTTTTTTTTAAACATTAAACAAATGATACACAAATAACATTTATGTTTGTTAACTTCACAAGCTCTTGACCTAATTGTCTCCACAGTATTACTAAGAATTAAAGGACCCTAACTTATTGTTGTTGGTCTAAAGTCCTAAGCCTAGTAGCTTAATTTTAGACTTAACCTCAGATATTCCCCTACCAATAATCTATAATTTAATAGATCTGGTATTAAGCTTACAAACCTTTTGACTATAGGAAATTGTCACCAAGAGTAGGGACATTGCAGGGAAACAATATCTCCCCAACTTCATGTCAATTTCAGGCAAGAATAGATTGTCAACTTGCATTCAGTCAGGCTTAAATTCTACCAGATGTCAGTGGGGAAATTGAGTCAGGAGAATCCTACCTCAGCCCAGGGTGAATAGCTGCTCTCCTACCCTTCCCATGAGATCACCTTTTGCAGTTTGTACAAGCATCTCACAGGCTTACTGGCATCATGGATTGGAGTGTCAGACCACCTTTCTTGCTATCCATACCTGGAGTTAGACTCAGAAGAACAGTCATTTAATAGTCCCATAGCATCTAAAAATAGCAAGTTCCAATAACCAGGTTTCAAATATGATTATAATTTCACTTTGGCTAAGGAACATCTTTTGAGGTAAGTCTTAAGTGGCTTACATGCCTTTCCATACATTTTCTAGTTCCTGATTAAATAGCAATCATCAGATCAAATTTACCGTTAAAACCTTAACTTTTCCATCAATGCCCAATTTTACCCAAGGTTACCTTCCTCTAGGAAATTTAGACTAAAATTATTTTCCTCGAACTAAAGATGTCATTGAATTATTCTCAGTAATTAATTCAGTCAATTGTTTTAATACTAATTGCTTTTACCTCACTTTGTAAAATGTCCAATTTTTCTCCTCATCACCCCCACCCTCACTTCCTAATACCTTGCATTCTGATTTCTCCTTCCCTCAATGTACACTCCCTTCTATCACACCCCACCCTTCCCTTATCCCCATCTTCTCTCTTTTCTTGTAGGGCAAGATAAATTTCTATACCCCATTCCCTGTATTTCTTATTTCCCAGTTATATGCAATAAAAATTCTCAATATTCATTGCTAATACTTTGAATTCCAACTTCTCTCCTTCCCTCCCTCCCTCCTCAATCCCACTGAAAAGGCAAGCAATTCAATACAGACTAAATATGTGTTCTTTTGCAAAAGACTTACATAATGGTCATGTTGTGTAATAATAACTATATTGCCCTCTATCCTACTAATAACTCCCTTCTCCCATTTGCCCTCCCTTCTATCATTCCCTTCACCCCACTTGTCGCCTTCTCCCCTACTTTCCTGCGGTGTAAGATAGATTTTCATATCAAATTTAGTGAGCATGTTATTCCCTCCTTCAACCATATGTGGAGAGAGTAGCTTCAGTTTTCCCCTCTCCCCTTCTCCCTTTTCTCCTTCATTGAACAAGATTTTTCTTATCTCTTTTATGAGTGATAGTCTGCCCTGTTCAATTTCTCCCTTTTTCCTCAGTATTTTCCTCCCACATCCCTTAATTTTTATTTTATTTTATTTTGTGTGTATGTGTGTGTGGATATCATCTCTTCAGAGTCAACACAACCTGTACTCTCTGTCTATATATGTGTATGTGTGTGTATGTACAATCTCTCCTCTACCTAAATGTTGAGAAAAGATTCAAGAGTTTAAAAATATTTTCTTTCCATGTAGTCATGTAAACAGTTCAACTTTAGAAAGTCTTTTCTGATTTTTCTTTCCTGTTTACCTTTTCATGCTTCTCTTGATTCTTGTATTGGAAAGTCAAATTTTCTATACAGATCTGGTCTTTTCCTCAATATGAATGATTCAAAGTCCTCTCTATCATTGAATGACCATTTATTCCCTTGAAGTATTATACTCATATTTGGTGGGTAGGTGATTCTTGGTTTCAATTCCAGTTCCTTTGACCTCTGGAATATCCCTTTCCAAGCCCTTCGACCCCTTAATGTTGAATCTGCCAGATCCTGTGTTATCCTGATTGTATTTCCACAATACTCAAACTGTTTCTTTCTAGCTGCTTGCAATATTTTCTCCTTGATCTGGGAACTCTGAAATTTGGCCACAATATTCCTAAGAGTTTCTCTGTTCAGGTCTCTTTCAGGAGGTGATCCGTGGATTTTATGAATATTTATTTTGCCTTCTGGTTCTAGAATATCAGGATAGTTTTCCTTCATAATTTCATGGAAGATAATATCTAGGCTCTTTTTTTGATCATGGCCTTCAGGTAGTCCCATAATTTTAAAATTGTTTCTCCTGGATCTATTTTCCAGGTTAGTTGTTTTTCCAATGAGATGTTTCACATTGTCTTCCTTTTTTTTCTTCAAACTTTTGGTTTTGTTTTTTAACTGCTTGATTTATCTCATAGTCATTCATTTCCCTGGACTCAGTTCTCTCTTTCAACAAATTATTTTGCTCAGTGAGCTTTTGAACCTTCTCCTCCATTTGGCTAATTCTGCTTTTTAAAGCCTCCTCCTCCTCATTGGCTTTTTGGACCTCTTTTTCCAATTAAGTTAGCCTCTTTTTAAACTTGTTATTTTCCTCAGCATTTTTTTGGTTCTCCTTTAGTAAGCTGCTAACTTGTTTTTCAAGCTCTTCTATTGCCTGAGCCTAGTTTAAGTTCCCTTTGGAGGCCCTGGAGGCAGGGGCCTTGACTTCCTGTGACAGTATGCCTTGTTCTTCCTCATCCAAAAGGATGAGGGGAGACATCTGTTCACCAAGAAAGTAATCCCCTTTTTTGGGCATTTTCCCAGCCAGTTTCTTGACTTCTGAGTTTCTCTCCATGCCCACCTTGCCTCCAGTTCCACCAAGGCAGCACTGGGGGCTGAGATTCAGATGAGCTGCTCCAATCTCTCAGGGGCATTAGGTGGGGGCAGGGCTGCTATTCAGTGTGAGATTAAGATCAGTTGCTCAAGTGGGGGCAGGGCCGCCACACAGGGCTCAGTTCCCTCAGGGGTTTTATGATGATGCCTTCAACAATGGATGTGGGCTGGTGCCTGCCTTGGGAGCCCCTGTCCACTGCTGCCTCCACTGCTGCCAACTGAGGAGGCCTGAGTTATGGGGACACCCTGCTCCCTTCTAGGCCAGCTGACAAAACCCTCTCACTGACCTTTAGTACCTGTGGGTTGAGGGAATCTGTGCTGCCACTGGAGATTCTCTCCCTGAAGCCTGCTCATATCTGCTCTTTTTGGTGCTGCTTGGCCAAGACTGAGCTGGGCTTGGCTGGGCTCTGTTCTGCGTCCAGAGCAACACACCTTTCTCTTTGGTCTTTCAGGTCACTCTAGGCTAGAAATCTCCTCCACTCTGTTGTTCTGTGGCTTATGCTGCTCTAGAATTTGTCGAGAGTTCTTCTTTATAGGTATTTATGAGCTGTGGGGTCAGAGCTAATGTATGTGTGTCTTTCTACCCCACCATCTTGGCTCTGCCTTAGGGCTCAAACTTTTTAAGAAACATAGCAGAGAGTGACTTATTTATGATCTCATTGAGAAATTGCTAGAAAAAAACTAAATTTACTTCACGATGTGGTTCTGTCTCATATTTTATTTCATTTTAAAAATTACTTTATTTTTTTTTCAGTTTTCTACAATCATTTCCATATATCTTAGATATTTTCCCCTCCCTTCCCCTCGTTCATCCCTCTGTCCCCCCTCCCTCTCCAAGATAGTGTACAGTCTTTTATAGGTTCTACACATACATTCCTATTAAATATATTTTCACCTTAGTCACATTGCATGTAAGAATTAAAATGAATGGGAGAAACCATGAAAACAAAACAAAACATAACGCAAGAGAAAATGGTCTACTTCATTCTGCAATCCAACTCCATAGTTCTTTTTCTGAATGTGGAAGGTGTTTTGCTTCAAGAATCCCTTGGGAAGTTTTTAGGTCCTTTCCTTGCTCTAAAGATCTAAATCTACCAAATAAAATTCCTCACGCACTATGGTTGTTGGTATGTACACAATTCTCCTGACTCTTCTCCTTTCACTCAGCATCAGTTCATATAAGTCCTTCCAGGCCTCTCCAAAATCTTCCCGTTCATCATTTCTTATAGCATAATAGTATTCCATTACATTCAGCCATTCCCCAATTGATGGGCATCCCCTTTATTTCCAGTTCTTGACCACCACAAAGAGAGGTGTTATAAATATTTTTTGTGCATGTGGGATTCTTTCCCATTTTTATGATCTCTTTGGGATACAGTTCTAGAAGTTATATTGCCTGGTCAAAGGGTATGCACATTCTTGTAGCCCTTCGGGCATTGTTCTAAATTGCTCTCCAGAATGGTTGGATCAGCTCATAGCTCCACCAACAATGAATTAGTGTTTCACCTCTCCCACATCTTCTCCAATATTTATCGTCTTCCTATTTTGTCATGTTAGCCAATCTGATAGGTGTGATGTGGTACCTCAGAATTGTTTTGATTTGTATTTCTCTAATCAATAGTGATTTAGAACATTTTTTTCACGTGACTATATATAGCTTTAATTTCTTCCTCTGAAAACTACCTGTTCAGATCCTTTGACCATTTATCAACTGGAAAATGACTCCTCTTATTTTGTTGCTATATGCAATTGGTAGCATGGTTCATTATTAAGTGTTTCTTTGCAATGTTAAATTTTGTTTGCCATTTATTTGCATTTTGAAAGCAATTGGTTACCATATAAAGATAAATTTATTTTCATTCTGAGTGTGTTTTTGCTATAGAGACTGTGATAAATGTGGAGGGACCTGTGGATAAATGATGACATCAAGTTCAGCTGGCTAACAGATTTCCCTTTCACCTTAGCTATCAATAGATTTCCTGGAGGTTCAGAATATTTTATGAATTTTATTTATGATCTGAAATTTTTTAGCTTTTTTTAAGCATTGCAGAGAAAAAAAGCCATGTGAAATTTGGACTAAAATCCTCACAAGTTAATACCATTATCTCAAAGTCAATAGACTAGTTGGCACCAGAGAGACCTTAGGTGTTTCTCCACTATCGTGAGAAAGGTGTGTATGTATGTGTGTGTGTGTGTGTGTGTGTGTGTGTGTGAGTGAGTGTGTTTATGTGTCTGTGTGTGTCTGTGTGTGTAATAGAGACTTCAAGAAAAGATCATATCCTAAACTGGCCCCAGTGGGTAGAGACAAGCATTGCCAATTCCTTCCACTTCACATAGACACACACACACACACACACACACACCCTCCCCCTGAAGGGAAGGGGGTAAGAAGTATTACTCCACTAAACTACCCTGTATTTTGACCTCTACTAGAGATCTTTAATATTCCTCAAACTTTCATCTGACCATGCCTCTCTCATGCCTTTCACATCAGAAGTTTTCAGGGATTGTTAGGATAAAACCATCTTAAGGCTGGCACAGAAATCTTTCTACAGTCTGGCTTTCTACCAACCTTTGCAGATTTTCTATTTCTCTAGATTCCAGTTAAATTGTCCCATTTGGTGTTTCATAGGCACAACATTGTATATCTCTGTGCATTCAGCATGCTGTCTCCTATGCTTGGAATGTTCTCCCTCCTCATGTCCCTGGGGAAATCCCACAGGCAGATTGGTTCAGTCCAGCTTGCTCTCCATAAATAAGAATAACAACAGCATTTTTGTCAGAGTTGTGAGGATCAAAGGATGCAATATTAGTAAAGCACTTTATTAACCTTAAAGCACTAGGTAAATGTTCACTATTATAAGCAAATACAAAATAACTACAAGGCTGCATAGAGGGGGTTGGGTTGGAATGTACCCCATCAAGTGTCAGGCTGTTTCTAGAGATGCCCACAGTGCTGACTCAGCATCTATGGTGCATATATCCATCCAACCCTGATACATGGATGAAATAAAAGGCAGTTAGGAAGGGAGGATCCTGACAGTTGGTGGGGCAAAAGGAGAAGTTCCCTGTAGAAGGTGGATCTTGAGCTGTCTTGAAGGAAGAAAGGTTCTGTAAATAGAGGTCAGGATGCAGAATGACTAGTACAAAGGTACAGAGATGGATGGCAGATGGAGGACCATGTGTGAGGACCAGCAAGAAAACCACTTGGCTGGATGTAGATGTGTATAGGGATAGCGATGGATAATGAGGTTGGAAAGATATGCTGGGGCCATGCAGAGAAAGACTTTGAAAACCAGTTGGGGAGCTTATAAGGTCTGAATCTTGGATCTTGTAGCTTCATCCTAGACTGGAGATGCAGGATGGAGAATATGGTCATTTGTCTACCTGAGCCATTAAGAATAGACTCACTGACTGGAAAACCACCAGAAAGATTTAGGACCAATTAGGAAAGGTCCTTTAGGGGAGACAAAATTTGGTTGGATAGTAGCTTTAGAATATGGCTAGTACCCTGTAAAGAAAGAAAGATTCAGTCATGAAAGGCTTAATGGTTGTCATGGTGGGCTGAGTTGAGTGTAGTGTGGTCTTCGGCAAACAGCACAGCGGCGTCTTTAACCAAGAAATTTTGTCTGAATTTCCCTAGGCAGTCATGGTCTAATGACTCCAGAGGACAGCACATTGGAAAGCTCCAAAAGAAGATGTTGAGTATAAATACAGATGTTACTTTTGGCCCTGAGGGGTATAGGTGAGGCTCCAGATGGCACTGAATTACTACATACCTGTAAGTCCTAGAGAACTGGGATCATATCCAGATTGCAGAGTGGTCCCATGGATCAAGTGCTGTAGGTGAACACTAGCTCATGAGAGCTCTGGATAAAAGTGGCAATTTCTTTCTCATGGTCACTACTTTAAAGGGAAAGGAAGGGCCAGTTGGGGCGGATTGAGTATTTTGTTCATACTTGTAATGGGGCAGTCATTGCAGTACAGTCAAAAGGGTAATGAATTTAGAGTCAGGGAGCTGGATATGACTCCAGGTTCTGCCACCTGGGTGAGCTTAGACAAAATCACTTCATCTCCCTTGGCCCATTTCCTCCTCTGGAAAAAAGAGGGGGTTGTATATCAGTCGCAATCAACAAACATTTAATCATTGTGTACTAAGTCTAAGAACTCTAGCATGAGGTATGGGTACGAATGCAAAAGTGAAACTGTTCCTGCCCTCAAAATGCTTACATTCTGTTAGGAAAGACAGAGAAATAGAGAGACACAGGGAGACAGAGAGACAGAGAGATAGAGACAGAGACACAGAGAATACTCTAACTCTGAGACCCTGCTTGATCATCAAGTAAATATTTCACAGTGGGTCACTCTCTCCTACTCTTTAGGCAGAAGAATGGGCTAAAAAATCCATGTTTTTTGAACTCACCAGAAAATTGAGCTGCCTGAGCTCTCTCTATTGTTCTCAATCTCTCTGGTTAATGAGGTTTTACTGTCACCTGTTGGTTAATCCCGTCAGAGAGGTGGGGATGGAGACCTCATGGGTCTCTAATTTGGGATCTGTGATATAATTGGGGGTGGGGGCAAAGCACTGGATTTAGACTCAGAGGATCTGGTCTCTGTTACTTTTTCCCTATGTGGGTTACCTCCTCTCCTCTCTGTGCCTCAGTTTCCCTTAGCTCCAAATTGAGAGGCCTTGATTTGGATTTCTGGCTTCTTCCAGGTCTGAAACCAAGGCATCTCTAACTAAACAAAAATCTGTGAAGAGAGTGAGGCTGACTTTCCAGTAACCACAGGCATGTAAACAAAGTCTTCTCTGGCTTCTGAAGTTAACATCCCTGTTTGACTTTTTTCTCCCCAGAAAGGCCCTTGATCTGGAGGATCTCCACAGCTCCCTTGGCTGGGTTGCAGTCCCAGTGTGGGGGCCATGCCAGGCTGGTACCCAACATGTTTTTCCCTTTTCTTTTTTTTAGTTAGTGCTTCTTCATTCCAGGTGGCTAGCCATTCAAATTGTAGGATGATGCCATCTGGTTTTGTTTTTTGGGGGGGAGTTGCTGCTTGGTGCATCTAACAATTTTTTTCTTCAAGTTTTGTTGTTTTCTTTGGTCTTTACACCACAGTTATTTCTCTTAGATGCTCCAACTACATGAAGTCCTCTCTCACTAGAAAAGTCTTCAAGTAAACCTAATTAACAAAAACTACAGCAGCATACATCACATTCCATTTCTGCACTCTCCCCACCTTGTAAATAGGTGGTGCAGTGGATAGCACACTGGGTCTGAAGTCAGGATGGACCTGAGTTCAAATCTAGCCTCAGATATTTAGTAGCTACAGGACTTTAGGCAAGTCTTGAGAATAATAACAGTACTTCACTGTTCAAGAAATCTCACTGTGCTGGCTAGGATTCTCTTCCCTCCTCCAACCAAGAGACTGGGGTTTAGGAATTTTATTTTGCATAAGCTCTCTCCTCTTGGATTCTGTGGGCAAATACATGCCACTTCCCAAGGCAACCAGGACTAACTCTGGGGGGGTCTGGGGAAGGGGATATACTATATATACACAAAGACTTCCTATTCCCATTGGACTATTAGCCATGCTGCCCTCAAAGGATCTTGGAGGGCAAGAAGGCAAAAAGTAATGAATAAATCTGTCAGCTCATTTTTCATGGACCAACTCAAAAGATCCTCTCAGAGATCTGGACTCTCAATCAAGTCCTCTTGGTATTGCCTTGGTCGCTGAGATCTAACTGGGAGTTGTATTGTAAACAAGATCATGCCCCAAGGACTCCCATAACCTATAGGGAGAGGTGTGGACTATCAAAATCTAATCACAGCTTCCTCTCTGGTAAGCTCATCAAATTGCATCAAATCCCAAGTCACTGTATAATCACTAAGGATACAAAAAAAAGGAAACTCAGACCCTGCCCTCACATAGTTTACATTCTGCCAAAAGCAGCCTCTTTTTAATCAATGATTCATAAGCTTATAATGACCATGTGGGTCATTCCTTCTAGAGAACCCAGAGCACTCAATGTCATCTCTAAGAGCGTGACCAATTACACTGACATAGTATTTCACAGATACTAATGAGCCTGCATAGATTTGTATGGACTTATAACGTCAGAGAGGCAGTGTGTTATAGTAGATAGAGTGCATTGTTGGAAGTCAGTAATCCTTGGGCTCAAATTCAGTCTCTGACATATCCTAGCTGTTCAATGGAGGTGGTGGAGGATGAGAGTTCGAATGCCAGCTCCATCACTTGGGTAGAACCTCAGTTTCTAAAATGGAGAGAATGGACTCGCTGGACTCTAAGCTCTGAATCTCAGATCCCATGCACTGGAGTGAGTTCTTTTTCCTCCCTTGCCAGCAATTTCCTTACCTGAAAAATAAGGCTAGATAATACCTGTGGTGTAATGGAGCATACCTGGAAGTGGGACTTTGCTTCTGAAAGCATTGTGGAGAACCTGGGATTTTGTCAATCCCGACAGGAAGCTCTGAGGTGCTCTTTGACAAACAGATGAGTTTAGGAGGGTGTCCGCAGTGGGGCTTCTCTGGGTCTCTCTCCCCTTGCTCGTTAGCCCATGCTCACAGGAGGCAATGGAAGTCAGCTATCAGGGACTTACATGTCCCTCCTTTCCTTGCCAGAAATGGCAGTTACCTGGTGACTGATGTTTGAGTCTCCATGAATCTTCTCCCTGCTCCTAATAGTGGTGCTTTACACAGAGAAGAAAGGGATTCTGCAAATTCTGGAATGAGCATCTTTCCAATAGAATCTTGAAGATTGCCTCCCTGGGTCAGGCTTGCATTTCTTTAATTAGTTCCTGTTCTAGGTAGCCCCCTCTGCAGACTGAATGAGAGTTTTGAGGAACATCAAGCTATCTGGCTGCTACTGTCCCAGGGGAAGGGGAGGGAGGGGAAGGCAGGGGGACTTCTTCCTTAAACGTTTCTGAAAATGAGAAATAGAAACCTACAGAGTCTGAGCTTAGGCTCAGTCAGCCTTAGGATCACAGGGTATAGAGCTTTAAGCGACTTTAGAGTTTGAGCCCAACCTCTTCATTTTACAAAGGAAGAAGCTGAGGTGCAATGAGCTAAAGCAATTTGCCCAAGATCAAGTAATGGGTTAACTCAAAGGCAGGATTAATGCCCAGGTTTTCTGGCTCCAAGCTCAGAACCTTTTCCACTATAGTTTCCTTCCTTGCTTCCTTTCTTGCTTCCTTGCTTCCTTTCTTCCCTCTCTCCTTTCTTTCTTCCTTCCTTTCTTCTCTCCTTCCCTCCTTCCTTCCTTCCTCCTTCCTTCCTTCCTTCCTTCCTTCCTTCCTTCCTTCCTTCCAGTGGCATTCAGGGCTAAAGAAGTCACTGGCATTCTGCAGTGTCCTTGGGAGATATATTAATTGGAGCTATAAATAAGTACTAGTAGCTAGAAAGCAATCCGTGGGGTTAATGGACCTCAGACTTCCTCATTTACTGTGTTTGCTTGTACAAATCACTCCATGCTCTTCTGCTTCAGTTTCTTCATCTGTAAAATGCAAAGGGAAGGCAATAAGCCTTTATGAAGCACCCACCAAGTGCCCAGAACTGTCCTAAACACTTTACAAATATTATTTCATTTGATCCCCACAAAAACCCTGGAAGGTGGGCTCTATTATTATACTTACTTTGCAGTTGAGGAAACTGAGACAGGCAGAGGTGAAGTGACTTCCTCAGGGTCATACAGCTTTACTCCCTCCTTAAAAGATCTGAGGCTGGATTTGAACCCCTCTTCCTGACTCTAGATCTAGCTCTCTAGCCATTGATATGAAGTTCTCCTGGCACACCTATCTCCCAAGATTGTTGTGAAAGGAAGCTCTGTCTAAACTTCCCAGAAATGAAAATTATTATAACTGAGTGATTCATCAGGTAAGATCTCCTAATTATTTTGAATTGAGCCCCTTCCTTGCATTTTTTTTTTTTTTTGCTGAGATGCTATTGGTGGAAATGGAGATTTTTTAACCTTAAACAGGGAAAACTTGGGAGGAACAGTGGAGGCTTAGCTGGCTCCAAGTATGCTTCTTAGGTTAAAATACAAAATCTTCTACTTGGCATTGAAGTTACTCCTTCTCCTCCAACCTGGCTCCCATTTACCTTCTTGTCTAATTTCATATTCTTCATCTTCATGTGCCCCCCTTTCCAAGCAAATTGGCCTTCCACTTCAAGTTATAATAGTCCACAGGTTATCCCTTTGCCTTGGCATACAGGCTGGCTTCTATAACTGAGGAAGAGAGTTCCTCCTTCGCTCAGCCTCTTACCTACCAGACCACCTTTCTTGGGCACTATGCACCCCACCTCCCTTGTTAGCCCACTCCCTCTTGAAATTATTTTGTATAAATTTTCTACATTTTTTGTATTTATTTATCTGTGTATATGTTACATGTGGGTCCTTCTCATTCAATCAACTTTTTTTTTTTTTTTGCACAACCACAGGGATACAGTTTTAATCATTCATCCAAAGAATAGGTGGTTTACTCTTATTAAAGAGAAACATTGACAAATTGGTCAATCCTACCACCATTTCTGCTTATAGAGGCCCCAATACTACTCTCTATTTCCTTGTCTTTAAAGGATGAAAAGAAACAAGAGAGCCAGATCTTCTTTAGAACTGGGTATTTGGATAGGAGAGGACTTTGAAAAAAAAACAATTTATTTTGTTAAGCCCCTACTATGTGTCAGGATGGAGAGGATCAATGTGACAAGAACAGAAAGAAGATCAGATTGTGAATAAATGCCCAACAGCACAATCTGCATTTTGTCCTCAAGGCAATAGAGAGCCAATGAGAATTCTTGAGTTGGGAAGTAACCTGGAAAGATGTTCTCTAAGCAGATTGATTTGGCAACTGCATGGAGGATGGAGTGGTCGGGGATGACAGGCTCATCAGAGCTCCAGAACAGGAAGGGGATTTAGATACTACCTAGTTCAAGTTATAGATTCCAAGACTAGATCCCAGAGGAGTGCAGGAAGTGGTTCAAGGTCATCCAGGTGGCTAATAGCAGGCCTGGGATTGTTCTGTGCTCTTTCTCCTTCACCATGCTCCTTCCCTGGAAGCAGGGAGACTCAGCTAGGACGTAATTACAACACTTGGGCTAGAGCTGATGAGGGCTTGAAGGAGGTTGGCATCTATGTGAGTGAAGAGGAAGGATAAATACAAGAGATGTCATAAATCATGAAGATTTAGCCACTGATTAGGTATGGGGGAGGGGTGGAGAAAGAGAGGGAAGGGGAAAGGATGACTCTTCAATCCTGGAAGGATGGTGATATTCTCAAGCGAAATACAAGTTTTGTTGTAAAGGTCTGTTTAAATGAAGAAGACAACAATAGCATTTCTCTTGTGCGTACATGCACACACAAACACAGCTTTTCCATGAAGGCTAATGAGGAAGTCTTACCCTTAGTGTCTGTGGGGCTCTTGATTATATGTGCAGAGCAATCCCTTGAGTGGTTTGTCATTGGCAGAGACAGGAATGAGGCAATTTGGTCTATATAAAATAGCCTTCAAGATGACTGATAATGCAAAGATACAAAAGAAACCCTCCGAATTTCAAGGGCTTAATCTCTGTCATCAAATGAAAATTACACTGTATAATTCTGGGGTACATGGGAGAAAGTGAAGTATGTTCTATGCCAGACTTTAGCATCAAACACCTACTGCACTGGGGGCTGAGGCCCTCAAAATAAAAAAAAAAAGCATCCTCACCCTCAGGGATTTAATGTCCCACCCAGGTGGAATCTTCATCCCAGATGCCTTGTCAATGGAACTTTGGTAAGAGGAGCCATGTCCCTCAGCGACAGCTCTTTTCAAACATTGTTTCAAGGAGAGGCATTCAGCTCAGCAAAAGGAGCAATTTATTGATTCACCCAACATTTATTAGGAGGCTATTATGAGTCACACCTTGGTGCTGGGGATACAGAAGAGGAAAATGACACAGACTCTTCACTCAAAGAGGGGACTTACAGTTCTGTCAGAAGGAAAAACTTGTATCCAGAAAAAGATCTGAAATATATAGATACAAAATTACAGAATCACCAGGGAGGAAGATGCTAACAACTGGCAATGAGGACAGAGAGGGGAGGTCAGAACAGGCTTCCTGTAGGAGGTGACCTTTGAAGGACTAATTTTATTCTAAAAGGCAGAAAGAAGAGGGGGTATATTCTGAGCGTGAAGGTGATGGTCAGTTTGTGCAGAGGCAGAGCCCAGAGGGAAAATGTCAGAATGTCAAGTCGGCCAGTTGGGTTGAAACAGAGAGATTGTGATTCTGGAAAGAGTTAACCTGTCAACCTGGGAAGGCAAATGGGGTCACTTTGATAAAGTCTTTAGATACCAAAGGAGGACTTGTATTTTGGCTGAGAAGTAAGAGGGAGCTGGGCCCCTCTGCACTCAGGACCTATAGAAATTCCTGAGCCTCAACCTCCTCCTCACCCCATGGAAAGCCTCTAGAGGCTCGGTTGGCCTGTTGGCTTGACCAACCTTGATCCAATCAGAAATTCACATCCCACCAAAGAATCCCAGGATGACATCTTTCCTTGGTTATATTACTAATTTAATTGAGGTGGAAATGTCCCCTATGCTAAGATTTGCCTCCTTGCTCATATTTTCCCTTTTAGAATCATGCTTGGAGACTTTCCAGCTATTTTCAAACCAAACTGCCTTCAGTAAGCCCATCCTCCCCCATCCCCTACCTGCTAGAATTCAGATTGAGGCCCTGGCACTGTGCTCTGAGATGAGCTTTGACCTCATTTTGTCCAGAGCCAGGATATTTCCCAGACTGCCCAAATATGTCTCCCCCTCCCCAACTCATTTACAAAGCTCCTGCATTTTAAATGTCTTCCCCAACTAGAAAATTAAGTGTCTTGAGGGCAGGAATTGTCTTGCTTTTATCATCATTTAGCACAATTTCTTAACAAATGCTTTTTCTTCCATCCCTCCTTCCTTCCTTCCTACCTTCCTTCCTTCCTTCCTTCCTTCCTTCCTTCCTTCCTTCCTTCCAGATGAGCTTGAACTTGGAGTCAGGACCAGGGGTTTGAATTTGGTTTGAGACACTACTTGCTGTGTGATTCCAGCAAAATCACATAAGCTCTCTGAGTCTCAGGTCTTTTTCATCCATAAAATGAGATAAGAATGTCTGTTGTACTTATAAAGGTGTTTTGGGGACCAAATGAAGACTAGATATGACAAGTGCTTTGCCTTAAAGTGTGCTATTTAAAATCTGACATTATTGGCATAGAAGAACCTAAAGAGACCCCTCTGGCCTGAGGTAGGCTTAGTTGGAATCATCTTAGTGGTCAATACTATTTGATCACTTATGAGATCCAGTGCTTGTTGAGCTGACCTAGAAAGCACACACACACACACACACACACATGCATGTACATGTGCACACACATGCACACATGCTCCCATACACAAATACCCATGCATTTCCCCTTCCCCCAAGTAATTTATTGCCACTTACCATCTTTAGGCTAGTTGGCACATTCTTTGAAGAATGAGATAAAGGGTTCCATTTGATTTAAACATTTGGGGAAATTCTTACTTAATTCTCCTTGCTTCCTGAAGAATTTGAATCAAATTACTTTATGGCAAGGACCAAAATAATGTGAAATGCTAGGATATTTCTATATTCAGAAAGCCTCCATTGAATAGATTTGGAAATATGAATTTATTTTGCTATATTAAATTTTAGGGATAAAAGAAGGTGACAAAAGATAACCTTCAGCTGTTTCCTGAGTACAGCCTCCCTCATCTCAGGGCCATCTTGTCTAACCAGTTCTAGAATCCTGAAACTTCAGAGCCCTGTGACCTGTGCCATGGGGACACCTAAGAGAATAGGAGAGGACTCAGAGGTTAGAGTTGTTACCAACCCCTTGAGGAAGAATCATCATGGCCAATCAATCCTTTGGTGAGGTCTGTATCTAGGACCTTGGACAGCTCACAGTCCCACCCAATGTGCAAGGCTTTCCCTGGGGACATACAGAAACCAAAACCAGGGAGACCCTGGTAGACAGACTGTGGAATGACCACATTCATTTAAGATGAATATACCACATGTAGAATACAGTTACTGACCTTTCCAAAGTCATCTCTCAGTGTGTGGCACTGAATTTCAACTCTATTCATGTCTAGCCTTACTGCAGACCCTCTGCTACTGGCAGTCTCTAGGTGAATGCAGCTGTATACCCTTTGCCTCATCTTCTTTCTAAACACATAGTTCAAACACCAATTCAGCTGAACAAGAATTTGTTAAACACCTATTATGTACTAGGCCCTAGCAATACAAAGAGAGGCAAAAGGGCTCATCTTCCAATGGTCAAGCAGTTTAGGTTTTCCTTATATAGCATCACCCCATCACCTATTTTCACTGTTCCCTCCCTTAATTTGCAGTCACTCTTAGAGGTCAGGATCCCTAGCTACTATCTCCAATTCCAGGGCGTAACCCTAGTAGGGAACTATACAGCTAATACTAACTTCTGACCCCATCCCCTTTGTACTTCTCATTAATATTCAGCCATTAGAATCAACTAACTCTTAACAAAGGCATTTATTCATCTGAATGGCAGAGCTAGAACAACAATTAGCAAACATTCTTCCCATAAACCTGGGCCATGCTCTTCCACCAGTACAAGTGTCTCTGAGGGACAGTGAGCACAAGCACCACATGCCATGTGACCACACACATAAGGAACAACTGGTCAAGACAACTCACAGCTCTAGAGACCTGCAGAGGCCCAATGTCCCCTCTATCTCTGGAAGCCTGGGGCCTCCTTGTCTTCTCTCTTTTTCCAACTATCCACTCAAAATTCAGCTCTGGAGGTGACATCTGGGCTAGACAGGTCACTATACTGTTTGGATGATGGCCTGGGCTAGCTCCTCAATGGCCTAGCATCTCATCTGGATCAGTCTCTCCACTAGACTTTGGTGGCTGAACTACTCTTCCTCCTAGCTTGGCTTGCTTCTCCATGGCAGGTCTTGTCTCTGTTCATCTAGACTTAATTGAAGCCCTGAGGTGGGATAAAGTTACACTTTCTGAGAAGGGGAAGAAGTCCCTATTTTCTGCTCTCTTAGTTTCTCTTTCTCCCTTTCATTCCATATTCTATTTTTGGTTGTTGGTTTCCTGATTTCCCAGGCAGGAAATAGAAGTACAAAAAGGCAGAACCACTCCTTTTCTGATCTTTGAACATCCTTCCTGCCTCAGAGCTGGGTTCCTGCCTTCAGGGAGAGACCTTATTCTGACTTAAGGTGACCATCATATACATTTCCCAGGACATCACCTCAGTAAGCTATAGACATTTCGCCAATATTTACCAAAATGTTCTGAGATTGCTTAATTTCTAAAATAAAAACACAGGACTCAGTTTTAAAAATCTTTTTAATCTTCTATTGAATTTATAGAAGTTAACAGCTGAGAAAGAAGGTGCTATCATGGGCTATGTCCTAGGGGTGAGTCCATCTTCAGTTACTATCCTATCTTTACAATCAGCCACATGAAGCCTCACATTGCATCTGTGCTTGTCCCCAGGATCTATGGACTTGTTAACTTGTTAACATCTCAAAGGACACACTCTTACATTTACCTTAATAACTATAGCCTCAGAAGGCAGTTGGTGCCTTTTAGCCACTACTATCTTTCTGCCTGGATGGCTCAACTACTCTGTCTCCCTGATTGTGTTAATAACACATGTTATAATAACCTTTATGCAGAGGTATGAAACCAAAAGAGAAGGATGAAAACAACACATTAAAGAGAAGGTAGGGGAATACTGTGTTTGGAGTCTGGGAATTGGGCTTCAGATTCTAATTCTGCCATTTCACTGCCTGTGCAACCTTAAGCAAGTATCTTGATTTCTCAAAGCCTCAGTTTCCTCATCTGTAAGATGAAGTAGTTGGACCAAATGACTTCGGAAGTACATTTCAACTCTAAATCTTGATCATGCGACTAGATTGCCTGCAAGGCCACTGATCCTGAATACGAGAAGTAGAGACACATTCCCATCATTTCCCCAGGCAACATGTAGTTAAGCATGTCCTTCCCACAGAAAATGTATCCCAGGAAGAGGTGACAGACAGCCTGGGTTCTACATCCTTCAGAACTCTCAGTCAATGCCACCTACCAGCCTCCACAGTCTTTCCTTGTCTCCCTCCTCCTTTCCTTTCTCTACAGCCTCCCCATCCCAAAATGTACTGGAGGCACAAAGTATTGGAAATCGCGTCACTGAAAGTCAGACTTTGAACATTCACTTATCACGGAGTTTTCCAATACCCTGAAATTTTCATAATTCGACTGTGTTCTCTTAGTGAAGGGATTTAGATTCCAAGAGTCTCAAGATTCCAGAACCCTGACTCTGATACTTGTCACTTGTGGCACCATGAGCAGTTTATTTAATCTCCTCTGGCCTTAGCTTCTTCATCTTCAAAATGAGAGAGATGCACTAAGGTCCTTCAAAACTCCAAATCCTAGAATCTTTCTGTATAATTGAGGGACTGGATGCTCTTAAATAAAGGAGAAAGGAGACTAATTACAGAGCACCAAGGATGGTGAATGAGGATCTAGATGACTTCTGAACACCATTGGCTATGTAACAGAAACAGAGGGAGCAGTGGGTAAAGAATGGGCTCCTATCTGCCAATGGACTCCTTACTGGTTGAATGACTTCCAGTAAATAAGTTATCTCTCTGAATCTCAGTCTCCATGGTAAAATGGAGACCTTGGCACTTAAAGCATCCACCTCAAAGACCTCATTGTGAGACTTAATTAAGATAATGAGTATAAAGCTTTTTGTAATTACCAATTAGTATGACCTTGTCCCCATTTTAGAATGAAAATGGAGGGGGGAGAGCATGGCAGAGAAACTTGATAAATTACATGATTAAAGAAAGGTGATAAATTATATGAATAAAGAATAAATATTTGTTTTAATGACAACTTTGGATAAAAATCACAGAATTTAGAATTGGGAAGGACTTTAGAAGTCCCTCAACTCATTTTAGAAATGACCTAGAAGTGAAAGGACTGCTCCAGATTACACAGGAAGTCATAAGATGAAATTTGACCCAGAGCTCTTTCCTCAAGACCACAGTGCCTTTCACATATTTTTGCGTCTTACTGCCTCAAAAAGAGATTTTTTAAAGCATTATAAAAACCCAACAACCACTTTGATAATAAAAACAGCGATTTAGTGCAGACCACATCCAACTGGTTTTGGTATTTAAGGAACAGACAGTCGAACTAACTGTTTTACTATTTTTAATTCTATCAAAATGATTGTGTAGGAGGCAGTGTAATGTACACTTTGAACCAGGATTATACAATTCTGTGTTTACATGGACTGTCTGATCTTGGGAACTTTTCTTTGACTAGTATCCTTCCCCAAGGGAGTCTCCTTCCCCAGGAACATCAAGGTTTGTCTTATTCCTAGTTTTTCATGATATAAAGGAAATGGGGTCTCAACTCCTATTTTTACCCTTGGGCTCACAAAAACATCAAATATTTCAAGTTATTTCAATTAGCAAAATGTTAAAAGTACTCACACAGAACCTAGAGACAGTCAGGACAACTGTCTCTGTGGTAAACCCTACCTCCCCCAAGGAACTATACAGTTCTCCAGACTTATGGATATACTAAAAAGAGACACATAATATCTAAAAAGAAGGGGAGCTACAATCAATAAATTCATTAGTAAGCACTATATATTATGTATCAGGAGTTACAATTGTTGTCAGGAATATTGACACAAAATTGAGACAGTCCTTGGCCACAAGAAGTTTACATTTTACTGGCGCAGGAAAGGACAATGTGTTCCCACCTAATTAAATACAGTATGTGTACAAAATAATAATAAGTGATTTGAGGGAGTATCGATAACATGAGAAATCAGGAAAGGTTTTTACAAGAAGATGGTACTTGAGCTTAGCCTTAAAGGGAGCTAGGTATTTCAGGAGATAGAGGTAAGTAGAAAGAGAATTCTGGGCATGGGCTACAGCCTATTCAAAAGCACAAGACGAGTGGCCTGGGAACAGCAAGTTGGAGAATCTGGCTAAAGCATGGAAGCCCTCTGCCCTCTGCCATGGGCTGACCACATGTGGAGCATCACCTCTTCACTCAAAAGGTGAATGGGAGAGAGTGTGTTCACCATCAATGGAAGGGGAGTGAGTGTGTTCACCATCACTAGAAGTCTCGGAGCAGAAGCTGGATAGGCACAAGTTGGAGATATTATACAGAAGGTGTCTGCTCAGGTGTGAGTTGGACTAAATGGCCCCCAATCTCCCTTCTAGCTCTGGAATTCTTTGAATCTGTGAAGTACTTGGAAAAGTTAATGGTGTCAGACTTCAAAGGGCATGTGTGCCTCTGGAATAATAAACTGTAAGTCTCCAGGAAGCAGTTAGAATTTGGACAAGTGATAGCCTTGCATGCGTGCCTTTGGCTCCCCAGTATGCAGGAGATGACTTCCATTTCCAACCAAAACCACCAAATAACCTATCACAGTGGTCCCTTGGACTCTGATACCTTCAGATTTTCTGGCAATGAATGAGAATTACACACTTTCCCTTTGTCTCTAATCTGTTTTCCTCTTACCCGTTACAAGGACCTTCACATCCCTACATAATGTTATTATCTGAACTCTACAGCTGGATGTCATATATAAGAGGAAGAGAAGAATGTTCTGCTAGTCTGCACTCTGACTGTAGGGGGTGCCAGAGACTACAATTTGTGATAACAGTATCCTTAGACATTAGATAACTGACCACCATATAGGAACTATCTGAGACCCTGAAAAGCCAAAATTCACACTTAAGCAGAAGTCACACTTAAATGTCTCTGCGTTGTAGAAACTAGTCAGACACCAAACATCTCACAACACACACCAAGATAAGGTTAAAATAAGTACATGGTTTAGAAATAAATGATGATGTCATAGGCAAACCGTAAGACATAGAAAACATATGGAAAATATTACCTGTTAGAACTATGAATAAGGAAAGAGTTTATGACCAAATTAGAGATAGAGAGGATCATGGGAATTAAGATAGATAGTTTTGATTTCATGAAATTAAAAACAAGACCAATGCAGTCAAAATTAAAAGGGAATCAGGAAACTGGGGATCAAATTTTAGAGCAAATTTCTCTGATAAAAGGCTCATCTCTCATATACATAGACAACTGAATCAAATTTATAAAAAAACATGAGCCATTCCCCAATTCATAAATTGTCAAAGGATATAAACAGGCAATTTTCAGAAGAATAAATCAGTTATCTTTAGCCTTATAAAAATGCCCTAAATCACTATTAATTAGTGAAATGAAAATTCAAACAACCTTAGATTGACTAATGTAAGGGAAAAGGATAAATGTGGAAGGGGATGTGGAAAAATTGGGACATTAATGCACTATTTGTTGTCCAGTCATTTCAATACTGTTTAACTCTTTGTAATCCATTTGGGGTTTTCTTGGCTAGGATATTGAAGTGACTTACCAATTCCTTCTCCAGCTCATTTTACAGATGAAGAAATGAGGCAAATAGGGTTAAGTGACTTGCCCAGAGTCACTTAGCTAGTGACTGTATGAGGCTAGATTTGAACTGAGGAAGATGATTCGCATTTTAAAAAAGAAAAGAAAAAAAGTCTTTTCCTTGACCCTGGCCCTAATTGGCACCTGGAATTGTGGATGACATAAAGACATTTCATCTGGATCTCCAAAATATTTTTGACTCTAACCTGATATTTGAGTCATAAAATGGCCAATAAGATGGCAAAGGGCTTTGAATCCAACATATGTGAAGGCCAGTTGAAGGAACACAGCATGTTAGAAGAGATGTGAGTGTTGCAGCTATCCTCACATTCTTGAAGGGCTCTCACATGGAGGAGCCATTATATTTGTTCTGCTTGGACTCAGACAAAAGAACCAGAAGAATTGCATGAAGATTATGAATAGACCAAGGTAAGTTATTAGGGTGATATTGGGAAAAAATGTCCTACCAAGAAGAGCTGTTTGAAAGTGGCCAGTTTCGGAAATAATGAGCTCCCTCTCCTAGGACAGGCAGCTGTTTAAATCCACTTGTCAGTTATTCTCTCATAGAAATTCCTTTCAGTCATGCATTGCATCACTCAATCTCTTCCAACTCTCAAATTTTGTGAGTCAGATTCTGTGTTCTACTGGTATGTAAAGGACAAAGAGCCTATGAGAGTCCCGTGTCCAGGGAAGTAGAGGCAAGTATATGGGCATCAATGGGAACCAAGGTAGGCAGTTCTCATAATATAACTAGATTTCACCTTAGGGAAAGCAGGCAGCGTGCTATGCTTGTGTTCCTGTAGGTGCCATGTAACACTGATATGTACACAAAATGCAAGTTTATTTCTATCCCAGAGGAGAGAGAGAAAAGCCTAGAAGAAGGCATTTCTACTCTCCAGGTTATCAGAGAGGATTCATTATTCTATATAACAATTAAAGAAATTATCTAAGGAAGACATGAAGAAGAAAGGAATGTGAAAAGGCAGAAGGGAATTCTTTATGTCAGGCTGGATGGTAAGATAATGGGGCATAAAGAAGGCAATGAAGATGGAGCCAAGTAAAAGGGATGTGGCTATTTCTAAAGGAAGCAGATTCCTGTAGTTCAAGAAACGATATTGGAGAGCCACAGATGACATCAGTTGAGAAGTCAGGCAGCATGACCAAAAGGAGAAGAGAAAAATAGTGGGGTTTGCTGACTGCCTGCTAAATGGTTGGTACCAAAGCATCTACTCATATTGTTGACCTGACATAAATAATAGAGAAGACTCCTTTTCTTGTGTTGTCCAGCTAGAATGTTATTCCAAATATTCTTCTAGAACATTTAGAGAACCATCAAAGCTTATCTTTACCACTTACTTGTAGTGATTCTTGTGAGGATAAATGACATCACCACAAGCAAACTAGAAAATGTCACTAAGAATTGCAAAGTCCCAAAGGGAGTAGGAGAAGGAAGAATCTTATAAAGATGTTGGAAGAGTTCCTATAGATGGTGAAGGTGAGCACAGGCAGGATTTTCACCATTTCTCCAGTTTGAAAGTAGGGATTCCATAAAAGAAAGGAAAATTTAGAAAGTGAATAACTAGTTAAAAAGAGAGTAGACAAGAACAGGATTTAGAATTCAAACCTTAAAGCTTAAAACATAAGAACAATATGTCTTGGGACAGGTATGGAATTAACAAGGACAAATTGTTGCAGGTGAAACCTGAAATAGATTCAGGTTTTAAAAATTCAATGAGCGCTGGCAGAACCTACACAATGATAGGTCAAAAGAATAAATGAAGAAGTATACAAGGGCAAAATAATATTCATCTTCTACAGAAATTAGCGTGACTAGAGGAGAATCAAGGAGCAAGATGTAGCTTCTAACTTCCCATGCGCTGGGTTTTTTGCACCTCAATCAGCAAGGAAGCAAAATGATCCCCATGCATTTTTGAAGTATGCGCTCCATCTATATAAAACAGACTGCCACTGCCACACAAATATAAATTTTTGTTAGTTTTGTAAACAGTATAAAGAGACTTTTTCACTGAAAAGGGAGGAAGAAGAAAAAAAAAATCTCATATCTTAGAGAGTAGATGATATAATGGAAAATTGGTAAGAGAGAAGACCAGTAACTAATGGGAAACCATATTCAATGAGAATTTCAGCAAGAAGTCCTTTACCTCTGATGTTTATAAATAAATTAAATGTACAGGGTATGTATGACCTCTGAGGTTCCTATTAGCTTTACTCTTCTGGACCTGAATGAAATTGCCACACTTTGATTCCAATCAACAGCCAGGCATTGGCTGCTGAAGGAAAAGCATCAGGAAGTATATGGGCATGAGATCCTTCCACTCTGGAGTTCATGATCAAGAAGGAGAGCAAATCTGGGTATTATCCGGCAAATCTTTGACTGCCGAAGCATATGGGTTAGTCCATAGCAGAGCTTTCTGGTTTGAGTCCTACTGGGGTACCTAGAGTGCTTCATAAGCATCAGTTGGACTGGATTGGGCTTAGGCTAGTGGAAAAGATACAGAATTGGGGTCAAGAGGACCTGGATTCAAATCTCGTCATTTACCACTTGTGTACCCTTGAACAGTAATAAAAGCTCCCATTTAAATAGAAACTTTATAGTTTGCAAATTGCTATTTTCACCCCCATTTTACAGATGAGAAAACTGATTTTCAAAAAAGTTACACACAGTGTCACACAGTGCCAAGTCAAACTGGTTGAGAGTCCAGACCTCTTTCTACTACACCACCCAGCCACTGGACAAATCCCTTTATCTCTCTGGGTCTCAGTTTCTTCATTTGTAAAGTGCAGAGACTAGGCCTTCCACTTTCACGTTTGTGATCCAATAATCCTTCATCCACCATGCCATGCTGGCTCCAGACACTTGGAATCTATGGAGCAGACTAAAGAGATTCCTGTGTTGTCTTCATTCACATTGCACCATGGGTTAATAGAAGCAGACCAAACCTGGTGAAAGCCTCATTGGCAAATTGCCCTCTATTGCTGAAAGCCAAGAGTGGAACCCAGATGCATAAATATTGGCGTAATCACATTTGCTCCTGCTTTAGTGAACACAGACATTCTGCAGTAGAGATGCTATTTCATCTTAAAGGCTTTATGGTGGTAGCATTGGAATTATTGTTTACAATTACCTTCATTTGCCACCCTGTAGAGGTGTTCAGAAATTCCCCACTGCTAAATTAACTCAAGTACTACTCCCCACTCAATTTGATCTTAAATGCCATGGTTCTTTTTCTCTAGAGATAGTCTTCTTGGCTCTCCCCATCAGGAGGAGGCTTGGACTCTGAGGTTGGGTTAAGAGTTAAGATGCAGGTCCCCTGGCTTGGCCAGCTTCCCGGAGAAGGGGAGTGCTCTGGAGACAGTCACACCGCAAGGAGCAGGGAGGAAGCACAGGGAGCTTGGACTTCCATGCCAATATAAGTCAAAGGGCCAGTGCTGATGCTCTCAAGAGAAGGCACGGTCAGAATTAGCAACCAGGGTTAATGTAACCGCATAGAAACCAAGCGCCTTACCAGGAAAGAGAACTAACGTTTCTGCTAAGCTTTAAGGCTTACAAATAATTTTCCTCTCAACAATCTTGTGAAGTAGCTATTTCAGATAATATTATCCCTAATGAATAAATGAGGTAGGCACTGTGGGAGAGATATTCACAGTATGTATTTCTGTATGCATACAGATATACACTTGTGTGTAAACGTACATCTGTATGTATCTATCCCACATATGATATACACACATGTATGTGTGTATATTTATATTTATATCAAGGGTATCTCGGTGGCACAGTGGACAGAGCCCTGGGCCTGGAGTCAGGAAGACCTGAGTTCAAATCCAGCCTCAGACACTTACTTACAAGCTATGTCACTGGGCAAGTCACTTAATTTCTGTTTGCCTCAGTTTCATCATCTGTAAGATGGGAGCTACTAAGAGCACCTATTTCTCAGGGTTGTTGTGATCAAATGAGACAATGTTTGTAAGTGCTTATGTGCCTGGCATATAGTAAGTACTGCAAAATCGCCAGCTGTCATGATGATAATGATGATGTACACATACACACTCAGAGATCACGTCATAAACATATAATATGCAAAACCACATGTAATACAGATAGTACATGTCATACATAAACACACATAATATATATAATACACATATATACATGCACCATCCACATATATACACAATATGCACTTACACATGAACACATACACATATGTTTTATACACACAGGTACACATCATAACATGTATGCACATATAATGTACATACCATAGACACGTGCATCCTATGCGTGTACATTCTGTGCAATTCACAAACATGCAGCTCACATGCATGTGGTAGTACATGCAAAACATGTAGCAGTGCATTGCAAGCTGTTACATGCCAAAATACATGCATGCTTATTCTTATATCATGCACACATACCTAATATTCAATACGAATATACATACATATACAGTGCATCATACATACATGTATATATACACATAAATCATATATATATATGAATATACCTATATACATATATACCTGTGCCTACAATAAAGATGCACATATACCTAATAACTATGACGCAATGCACATACAGTACACATGCAACATATAATCCACATCCATCAATTCTCTAGAATTTGACTCCTACACCATGGCCAGGCTAGCAATCTCTACTATCTCTGTGACTGGAGAGATTTCTCTCTGTGGAAATTACCTGTCATTAAACTCAGCAGTTGCACAGTCCTAGCCCAGATTCTACCCACTGCACCACCTCACTTGCCTCAACAGAATGGAGCAACAGGAATATTGGATTCAGAGACAGAAGATGTGAGCCTTTCCAGGTTTGCCATGTAGTAACTGTGTGATTTTGGGCAAGTCAATTAACTTCTATTTGCCTCAGTTTTCCTATTTGTCAGTAACGATGGGAAGGCTGTGTTTATGTGTCTCTCAGGAGTGGCATTAGTGATAGGAATCTACTCACTGAGGAGGTCACTAATCTATGGTGCTCTGTCTCCAAGTTGATTATAAAGTTCCTAGAATCAGGACAGGTCTCTGATTCTGTGTGTGAGTCATGTTCCCCCTCTGGTCTTACATTTCTTTATGTGTAAAACAAGATGGTATCCAACCTCACAGGACCAAGAGTTAGAGAGGAGGGATCCTAAAGCAGGGCTGCTTACCCTGGGATGTGTGAACTTGTTAAAAAATATTTTGATCACTCTATTTCAATATAAGTGGTTTCCTTTGTATCCTAGGTAGTTTATTCATTTAAGAACATGATGATTCCAAGAAAGGGCCCATAGTTTCTATAGACTGCCATTTGCATTAAGCAGGTACTATATCCATAGTATACTATACATGGGGAAGTTTGCTAGGGGGGAATAAGGACATAGAATAGGAGATGTGGACCTTTTCCTCAGAGAACTTAGGTTCTGTAGGGAGATTTGTGCACATAGGAAAAAAAATCACAATAAATGCTAAATGCTATCTTCATCCAGAGAACTGATATATATATATATATATATATATATATATATATGTATAGACATATATATACGCACATATATTCATATATATACACACACATATATTTTGTATATATATATTACATTTGTACATATATAACATATACATACATACAATGATTTTACACATACATACATAGATGTATACATGTTTGTATCCAATATTAGCCATCTCTAGGGTGGAGACAAGGAAAAAATTTACAATTTAACTTTATTATAGAATTAAAAGAAATAGTAATTTGTACATAATAGATTTTCAGTTTCATGTGCAATCATATTTTTTATTATTATACCATGTTATAAATATGCTTGTTTTATTCCATGAATTAAAAATAAAATAAATAAATAATTCAAAAAAAGAAAAGAATAAAAGAAAGTCAAAATCATATATATGTATATGTGTGTGTTTGTGTGTGTGTGTGTGTGTGTGTGTGTGTGTGTGTGTGTGTATAATGGCAAATGAGGAGTTTGTTTAGGGACTGGCGATTTCCAATGCCACGTTTTTGTTAGATCCTTTCATAGAACGAAGACTTTGGTCTCCCTTCAGGGATTCCTTATCTCCAGCTAATGGCCTTCAACCAGAGTATTTGGGGACCTTCACACTCTATGACACTTCCCAGGCTGTCAGTCTCCAGCACATGCAAACACAAGATTCAAAGAAAGAAAGAAAAAACACCTTTGACTTAGCAAAGAAAACAAATAGTCCTCATCACAGAGGTCATGGAAAATGACAGCACCCCCCGTGAGCAGCCGTTCCCTTCAAGCTGGATAATCCCAGTCACTTAGAGTCACTGGGTGCTGCTGCTGCCCCAGAAGCCTCCTTCCTCACTGGCACCGTTAGCTCTTTGAAATGTCTTGTAGGTGATATTAGACTCTTCTCCCTTTCCCCAGTCCCTGCTGGTATTCCTCCAATTTATGCCTCTTGCATTTCTCCGCAATTCATAATAGATAAGAGAGTTAGCCTTTTTTCAGAGAGGAGGAAAAGCTTCTCTTTCCTTGAGGACCATCAGTGTCACAGGATGGCACATTCGAAAGTTTCCCCGTCATGGCAAGAGATATGATAGACTGCCTGTACTTGATCTGATGGACCTTGTTAGCTACCTTTCTTTATCGTTGTATCTCCTCTTCTCAGCTAAACCTCGTGAGAAAGGCTCTCTCTTGTGAGCAGTTTTCACTGACATCTGGCCTTGAACCTCAGTTAGCACTAGAGTCTGGAGCACGTCTCCATCATCAGTACTTGGTTAGGACTTTGTGACTCCTAAGTCTCAGCTAGTCTTTTCACCAGGCAACCAGATATTGTCCTTCATAGCTCACTAAGAATACTTTACCATAATGCCCCAGTTTCTCTCCAACTATCTCTCAAGCCACATGAATCTCTCTGAGGGAAACTGGGTAGAGTTTTTCAAATTATCTGGGACTTCTTCCTACATCTAGAAGATGGGACAGGGGAAGTCAAACATTCTCTATGTATTGTAGCACACTGAATCAGAGATAGGGTGATAAGAAATAGAATTACCCTCATACCTTAAATAGTGCATATGCTCTCTGACCCACTGAGAGCTGGGTGCCCTGCAACAGGGAATATTGGACTCACCAGCTCTATTACTCCTCAGCAGTTTCCCAGACCACAGGGTCCATTTGCATAAAACAAATCTTCTAATCATAGAGATCAATGTTGGCTGACAAACTGGTCTGGATGCTGGAGTCAGACCAACCTTATTTAAATAAAGAAATCCTTAGCGCAAGAGACAGGGACCAAGAATAAATAGATTTTCCCTTCCAGGTAGTGAAAGCTTAGGAAACTTCTCTTAAGGGTTTGGGGAAATTCAAGATGGTAAATAGACTTGTCTGGGTCGTTAATTCTATGGGCCAACCTTGAATAACACTGAGAGCTGGCACTGTGCCCCTCGAGGAAGCTAAATATACCTCCCTGCCTGTGACCAATCTTTCTTTTTTTGTTTGTTTATTTTTCGAGGAGGCTAACTCTTTAAAATCTATATTTCCCATAGAATTTACTGGACCTTGGGACAGAAAGGACAGATGCACAAAAAACATGTCCATTTAATAATTATGAACTAATTAAAAATTATAGCAATCATAACTTCTCTTCCCATCCATCTTTCTTGAACATATCCCCTCCTTTCTGTGTCTTTCCTCATCCCCATTCTCTCTAGAATATTGTGCTGAATCTAATTAGATGACATTGAATAGGGATAAATGTAAAATCTTAGGTTTGGGTTCAAAAAGTCAACCTTACACATACAAAATGGAGAAGACATGGTTAGACACAAGTTTCTATGAAAAAAAAAATCTGACTAAAAGTTTTAGTGACTAAAGACTGGTTTAGAGATTCACTGTGAGAGAGATTTGGGGTCAGAAGACCCTAATTCCAATTTTGGTTTTGCCACTTGCTGTAACTTGTGTAGCAAGTCATTTACTGCCTAACCTGCTTTTTCATCTGCACTTGATGCTTAACCAGGTCAGCTCTCAATTTCTTGTCCTAAAACCCCCACTGACCAGTGAACCCCTTCAAGGCATGGTGAAAACAGAGTCCCCCCTTTGCTAGAGCAAGAAGTCAATTCACTTAAACCACTAAGAGAAAAAAAGCCAAATAAGACTAACAACATTCTACAGACCTTATTCATCAGTATGTATTTCTCAGACATAGAGTCATTGCCTTAGAGCTGAGTGATGTGTGGTGACCTTGGAAGTTACTAAGTCCAACCCTTTCATTTTTCAGTTAAGGAAACTGAGGCCTAGTTAAGTGACTTGACCACGATCACACAGCTAGTATGTGTCTGAGGTAGAATTCACTATGAAGTCTTAGTGACTGAGTCTTGTGGTCTATCCACTACATCAGTCTGGCTCTTCAACTTCTGGAAGATGAGGTATATGCAGAATCAAACAGAAGCAGGAGATCCAGCTGTTTGTCTTTGGGAAATGTCAAAGTTGTAATGGTGCCAAACATTTCCTTGAAGCAAAAGTTCTTTTTAAACACTAAAATTCTTCTGATGATGTGTTGTTGTGGTTCATGGGATGCCATAGTCTTAAGGGAACTGAACATGAATATCACCCGAAAAAGCAATGGAGAGGCCCAAGGGGCTGTGGTGAGCTACAAGCAAGGAATTATGTGGGAGAAGTAGAATGCAGCATGTCATCCAAGAAATACAGGAGCAGAAAAGAAAAGATAAGCTCATCCTGTAGCAAGAGGCAAGGATGACCAATGATTTATCCTAGATTGCCTGGAAGCCTCGCTGGCTTTGTGTTGTCATGGGAAAGGAAGGAAAGATCCAAGGGGTGAGTGACTTCTAGAAGTAAATATATGGAAAGACACAGTCAACAGTTACAGAATGGGTAGGCATGGATGGGCACCGGAGGGAGTGCCTACATGAGCAGCCCCATGGCACCACTGAAGTAGGTATCTTTGGAGTCTATGTTACAATGTACAAAACACTTCTATACATGACCTTTTTTGATCCATATAACCACACACGGGGGTCCATAGTACCAGTAGCATTGTCCCCATTCTGCAGATAAAGAAATGAGTTTCAGAGAAATCTAGTGACTTTTCCAAGCTAGTGGGTAGCAGCAGAGACAGGAGTTCTTGTTCCAAGGCTTTATGTTCCATCTTCTCAGCTACACCCTACTATCTGCCCTTTTTAAAAAAGTAAAGAGGAATGGGAAAAAAGCTTTAAACAAAACACACTGGAAGAGATTGATGCAGCGATAGTAAGTAGCAGGATGGATTAGGAGTCAGAAAGGGCCATGGTGCAAGTCCCACTTCTGACACTTACTATTATGACCCTGATAAGTCATTCAGCTTCTCTTAGAATCAATCTTCTCCTGCAAGATGAGAATAATCTTATCTGTCATTCCTACATCTAACAGTACTGTTATAAGGAACAAGAAAGATAACTCTGGAAAGCGCCTTGTACACCTTAAAGGTCTTTATAAATGTCAGCTATCACTATTATTCAGAATATAGTTTATTATGTGTTTATAATATTATTAATGTTATAATATAACTATATTATATAATGTAATTATGTATCATTGTTATGTTCTGATTTATATTCTGATAGATCAAGGTATAATATTATATTCTAATATAATTATATTCTATTATATATTCTTTATACTATTATATTTTACTAATAATGTTTTATTACTATATATGATATTGCTATATTATTGTGATCAGTATATTGCTATAACATAAACATCATTAATAATGTTATATATTACTATTCAGAATATATGTTACTGTTATATATGCTACTGTTATTAATTTACTTATGTCATTATATTTTGACTTGTATTATGATAGATCAAGATATAAACAATATTATAATTCAATATTATATTCTGTTTTTACATATTCTAAATATTGCAATGTATGCTGTATATTGTTAAATTTTATTGATGATGTTGTTACTTCTTATAATTATTCAGAATAAGGGACAAGGTTTAGAGAGTTAGTGTTTTGTTTATGAGAAAGTCTTTTGACTCCTAATGCAAGCAGACCCAGAATTGCCTTCCTTGTAAATCTTTTTAAGAGCCGGAGATCATGAGTCATCCGCTTGCTGGATATGTGACTCATCTCCCTTGAAAAAGAATGAGCTTCCATGTAAGAAAGAGCTGATTATTGCCCCCAGCAGCTCAGCTGTGCCGTCCACTCTGTCCTGTCTCCTTCCCTGTGGATACAACGTACTCAATCCAGACCTGAATGTCCTTTAAGAATTTCAACCTAAAACATAAATACCTCGTTAACCCAAGATGAGCTGCTCCCATCTACTCTATGACCAGCATGACCATAAGACACCTGAGTTCTATTGACATTAGACATTTCCCAACACATCTGTGTGTTAGAAAAATAGCTAAGAGATATTCTGGAAAGTAAGAGCTACCAAGAAGGGACTTCTGGGTAGGGATTAGGAGGTGTTATAATGTATTACAATTACTCATCATAAAATTTTCTGTTCCCATGACTCACTCCCTAACAAAGGTGTCTGTGGCATACTTTAAGGATTAAATAACAAACTTTTAAAAATAGATTGAACTTCTTAACGTATCTAAAATATTCCAAACTGAGTTTAACAAGTAATGCACTTATATATCTATAACCAAAGCTATCATTGTTTTGGGTCTATTTTCTCATCTATGCAACAAGGGATACACGTTGTCTATGGTTCCTTCCAAGCTTAGATTCTAATAGAATGCATCCCCTACACCTAATCCAGTGGGCAGCTAGGTGGCACAGTGGATAGATTGCCAAACCTGGGTTCAAATCTGGCATTAGACACTTACTTACTGAGTAAGTCATTTAAACCCTCTTTGC
>CM053769.1:477454702-477470186 GCA_028658325.1 Potorous gilbertii | reverse complement strand
AAGTCAATTAACATATGTTTGCCTCAGTTTCATCAATTGCAAAATGAAGTTAATAACATAACCTGCTTCATAGGGTTGTTGTGAGAGTCAAATGAGATAATATTTGTAATGCCTGGCACAAAGTAGGAGCTATATACATATTTCTTTCCCCCTGCTATATGTAAGGTACTGTGCTAGTCCTAGGGAAATGAAGACAAAATGAAAACAAGTCTTGTCCTCAAGGAGGTCAAGTTCTTCTGACGTGGAGGGGTGGGAGATGCAAAATGTATATAGATAAATAAATATATGATAATTCTGAGAGGAAGGAGAACAGGTTGCACATACTGGACGTCACATGAACTCGTCCTTTAAAGAAACTAGAGATTAATCGATGACTCCTTAGTGTGATTACGTATGTGGAATTTTAGAGACTCAGGCTTTTTATAAGGTGAAGAAGAGTAGCTTGGATAATTTTTATTAGACCTAGAGTATCTTTCAGAACTGAAAAATTAGAGGAGAGCTGGCATCCAAATGAAGTCTTCTTTCGCAGGGACATCCCTTCACCCTGGGATGCCTATTCTACTTAGCTTCAGTGTTGGGAGAAAATAGGGCTTGAGACATGGTCAAACTCTCGTAACAGACCAGGCAAATTACATCCAAGTATTTCACTGACTGTATTAAAACAAAATCTAACAAGGAGGAAAACTCTGGTGATAAAATTATTCTTGCCTTTTATCTGCCCTGTAATATCAAACCAACTGTCATCTTCTATTTCTCCTGGACAGAGATGATCCAAAGCAGAGGTAAAGTAGGTATCCTGATGGAGCAGAAATATCTGTCTGCCCATATAATTCTCCCTTTTTCTGTCTTGACATTCTCTTTAAAATCGTCAAATGAGCAGAGAATAAATGTGGGTCATCATGTCTAGAAGATTCTCATTATGGTTCTTTGGGTTCAGCTTCTCATACCTTAGTTAGGTTTATGTCACTGTGGAGGGCAATTGTCTGACCAGTCATAGATCCTTTGGGGTCCATCCTCCGTACTGGATAGGGGCAGATCAGAATCCTACCAAGGTCTGTCTTGTCTCCTCTTGGGAGGTAGGGGTGGTGAGAGTGTTGATTAAAAGTACAGTTTTCTCTGTTATGGTTGTCTTCTCCCTTTCACTTTTGTCCTTGCTGATTTAATCAGTCACATTTTGAATTAGCTTGCTTTTTAGCCTAAGGGCAATATAATGGTCCTTATGTGCATATGATACTCATCTTTTTTTATGGAATTTATATCAGATAAATAAATTATTAATGTAATCACAATATCTCAGAGCCCCCAGTTAAAAAAAATTCCCATCATTCCGAAAAGGGTTTGACTTTCTGTCTTGAAACCATGAATGAAGAGGGAGTTGAGATACAGAATCAACATATTTCAGTTAAGTGAGGTAAAGATTGCTGGATGGTGGAGAGGTACATGCTTTCACCTAGGTGGGAGGAGAAACCACTTCTTCCATATGAAGATGTACTCGTTTTCTAAGATAAGTCAATCAAAAAGAATATTAAAATGACTACTATGTACTGAACACTATGTTAGAGATTGGATATACAAATACAAAGAATGAAACAATCCCTACTTTCAGTGATCTTACACTCTAATAGAGGAGACAAGTAATATAAAATATATATATTCAGCATAAATTTAAAGTTAGCAAACATTTATGTGCTTTGTAGTTAGATACAAAGTAGTTTGGGAGACAGGATACTTATTTCACCTCTGCTTTGGATCATCTCTGTCCAGGAGAAATAGAAGATGACAGTTGGTTTGATATTACAGGGCAGATAAAAGGCAAGAATAATTTTATCACCAGAGTTTTCCTCCTTGTTAGATTTTGTTTTAATACAGTCAATGAAATACTTTGATGTGATTTGCCTGGTCTATTACGAGAGTTTGACTATGTCTCAAGCCCTATTTTCTCCCAACACTGAAGCTAAGTAGAATAGGCATCCCAGGGTGAAGGGATGTCCCTGTAAAAGAAGATTTCATTTGGATACCAACTGTCCTCTAATTTTTTTAGTTCTGAAAGATACTCTAGAGGGAGGAAGGCTTCGTGCAGAAGACATTGCCTGATCTGGGTCTTAAAGGAAAAAGAGATGATCTATCAGGTCGACATAGTTATGGGGTTTATCATGGGGAGAGGAGACAGCCAGTGTAAAGGGATGGAGATGGCAGCCTTTGTGAGGAACAGAAAAAGTCCAAGCTTGTCTGCAAAATAGTGTGCAGGAGGGGAAGTAAGGTCCAATGAGGCTGAGAAGTGAGAGAATAGAAGCTGGAGAAAGGTTGTATAAAACTTTAAAAGGAAACAAAATAAATGGTTTGAAATTTTAAATTTAATTTTAAAATGTAAACAAAGGAGTTTATGTTTTATTCTACAGCAATAGGGAAGCTATTAGAATTGAATGAGTAAGGATTGAATTGAGTATGGATTCATGTGGTCAAGTCTTTGCTTAGAGAAAATCCCTTGACAGCAGTGTGCAGGACTAGAGTGGATGGGAAACCTGAGGCAAAGAACTCAATAAGGAGATTGTTGCAATAATCTAGACCAGAGGAGATGAGGGACTGAACCAAGATGGTGGCCTCATGAACAGAGAGAAGGGCTTGAATATGAAAAATGTTAGAAGGTAGATGCAGCAGACTTTGGCTCCATATATGGTCTTCCCATTGGCCCTCGGCCCTTCCTCCATGGTCCTGTTCCTCTGCTAGGACCATCTGCCCTCTGGCCTCTGTGAACAGAAGAGTCAGACTTCTCTTTCCCCACTTTTTCCAGCATCCATGGTCAGACTGTCTTCTGCACTATTGTAACCCACCACAGTTTGTCCCCATCCCCCAGACATACTTGCTCTAGAGGAAGATATTCCACATCACAGAGAGGCTTTAAATACTCTCATCATTCTGCTCTTCATCCTTTGAACGAACTCCAGGTTCTCAAGGTCCTTTATAAACTATGATTCCCAGAATTGCACATAATACTTCAGATATGGTCTGACTAGAGCAAGGCATGTAGGGCCATCCCCTCCTTAGTCCTAGAAACTACCTCTCAATTAATGCAGCCCATGATTGACTTAGTGTTTCTTGTCTGCCGTATCACAGTGTTTATTCATATTCAGTTTAGAATCTACTAAGAATGCCACATCCTTCACAGAAAAATGGTTAACTAGCCATGATCTTCCAAGGGGCTTCCTCCCCAGTATACATTGCACACGTGTATACACCCATATGCACACTGCTAGTGTCTTTCCTTTGAGATCACCTCCCATTTACACCATGTATATACATATGTATATATATATATATATGTAGTGTGTGTGTGTGTGTGTGTGTATGTGTGGTTGTTGGCATGTTGTCTCCTCAGTTAAAATGTGAGCTCCCTCAGATGAGGGACTGTGGTTTTTGCCTTTCTTTGAATTGCCAGACCTTGACACAGAGCCTGGAATTTTACAAATATTTAATCATTGTTTATTGACTAACCTTTCCATTTATCCTATTATATTTCACATTATTTGATGTGGCCAATGTTTTAGCATGATGTTGCCAAGATATTTTTGAATTCTGAATCTGTCATCTGGTGTGTTACGGTGTATTACCTGTCTGTCCCAGTTTTGTCTTGTCTGCAGATTTGATAAGCATACCATCTCTGCCTTTTACAAGGCACCAATGAAAATATTAAACAATATGGGTCCAAACACAAGTCACTGGAGATAATCTACTACAGACATTCCAAGTTGTCACTGGGCTACTTTGGGGCTATGACTATGTCCAACTACATTTAATTCTAGTATTATTTGGCCCACTTCACTCCACCTTTTTTAGAAAAAAATAACGAGAAATTTTATTAAGTAGGATATGAAAATCTAATAAAACTTTATATATATGCAATATATACACAGAGAGCATAGAAAATATATGTGTATGCACACATATAAAATATATTTTATATGTATAAAATATGTGGAAATATATGGAGAGAGAGTGAGAGAGAGAGAGAGAGAGAGAGAGAAGAGAAAGAGAACATTCTCCTAATCCTGCAATTTAGAGGCTATGGAAGGGATTATTAGGCCTATGATTTCATTGGTATGGTGGATGTCAAGATGAGCAAATTCCCTCTACCAACACAGATCAGCAGGCCAACTTTTCTGCCTCATACAGTCTTAGAGAGATGCCAAAATCACCGAGTGGTTATGAGACTTTCCCAGAGTCAGGGTATGTGTCAGAGATGGGACTTAAATCCAAGTCTTCCTGACTCTGAGGCTGGCTGTCTTTTCTCCACACAGGAGTGCCTTTCATTTCCTGAGTAATCCCAATTCAAACAGGAAACAAGGTTAGTCAAGTTGGTCATGATCTTAATTAAGCCATGATGATTCTTTGTGCTCATCACTACCTTCTCTAGTGCCATCTTGGTCCAGGTCTCATACTTTGGGTCTGCTTGAGAGCACAGAGCATCTACCTTCTGACCAAAACCTTAAAAGTATCCATCATTGGATGCAATTACAGAATTGATATCATGTATGAGGTCATTATGATCCCTGGGGACCCACATCTCCATCCTGAACTCTTCCTTCCCTCAACTTTCAGTTCCCCAGTGTTCAGAAAGTGGACACTCACCCAACAGTTATCTCCACAATGAAAGAATAGCACAGCGGCTTTTGTTGTTGTTGTTTCATTCCCAGTGCTTATTATGGTGCCTACAGAGAAGAAGTATTTAATAACCTCTTCTAAATCTAATCCAATTCAGATTTGAAAAGGAATGACCTCTCCAACAATAATGGTAACCAATCATCCAACCTTCTCTGAAGGGAACTTACTACTGCCCAAGGCACCCCTTCCTAGTTTCAAAGAGCTCTAATTATTAGAAAAATTTTCTGTACATTGAATTTAAATTTGACTCCTTGCAACTTCCATCTATCTCTCCTGGTTCCTCCTTTTGGGGACCAACAGAACTTGCCCAATTCCTCTTCCATGTCAGCCGTTGGAATGCTCCCCACCTTGTCAAGGCCAACAGCACCAGCTTCCATTCCTCCTCATCTTGGTTGTCCCTCCTGCTTGTTTCAGATCATCAACATCATCCTTCATCATCATTTTCCTTCTGAAAAAATGTGTTCAATTTAGCTCTTTTTTGAGGCATGAGTCATAACAAGTTATTTTGTCAATTTCATCTGAAAAAGAAAAATCAAAGGGACATTTTAGCTTTGTGGGTACCAAGCCAGCTGCAGCAAACATCAGAAGACTTGCATGTACAAGAGCCCCAGGAATCTTTCTGTATGGGTCAGTGGCCTCTGTTTCTACTTGAGTTTGACACCTGTGATTCAGACCAACCTCTTCAGTTTACAGATTAAGAAACAGGATCAGGGGGACCAAGCAGTTTTTCTGAGTTCGCACACATATTAGGTAGCAAAGCAAGACTTGAACCCAGATTCTTAGACTTCAAATCCATTATTTTCATATCGTTTCCATAGAATTCAATTCCCCTGGAATAGTATTTCACCTATGACAGATGTTAGGTGGGGTATGCCTGTAACAGTATATCTGGTCCTACAGATGCCCCACAGGCTGGCCATACATAGTGATTTTAATTGTAGGTCAGAGCACAAGAATTTATACTGACTAGAGAGTTAGGGGTAATTCAAGCCCGAGGGGATCTGCAAGGAGCTTAGGGCAATGCCAGTCTTGGTTTCTTTGTTCTTTCCTTTTTCTTTTCTTTCTTTCTTCCTTCCTTCCTTTCTTCCTTTCTCCCTTCCTTTTTTCTCTTTCTTAGGCTTTCTTTTCTTCCTTCCTTCCTTCCTTCCTTCCTTTTTATTTATTCCTTCCCTCCTTCCTTCTATCCTTCATCCCTTCCTTCCTTTTATTCATTCATTGTATATTTATTAAGTTCCAACTATGGGAAATGTTCATTTCACTATACCCTATATGGCTATCCACTGACATCAGTGAGGGTAGTCTATCCACCAATGTAGATCATAGCCCTAACTTCACACTTGCACTTCAATTACTTAGATAAACTAGACTAACTGGAATGTCTGCATAACCCACAGAACCATAAATAATAATCTTGGCTCCTGGTTTAAAGAACACAAAATGTACCCAGGGCAAGTAGATAGAGGGGAAGACCTTGGGAGAGGGATTTCTATGTGGGAGGAAATTCCCCAGCATGCTATTCCATTGTGAAGAGACAGAGATCCCAAGGCCCTGAAGCTGCAACTATCACTGGACGAAGAAGCAAAATGGGACTGGTCCTGGAGAAGCTTACCCCAATATGGCCACTGTCTCAGGGGAAAAGGAGGAGGGAGGGTGCCATCTGGTAGTGCCCCATTTTAATTAATATCCTTGCTAACAAGTCCCAAAGCTCAGTTGTTTCTATCAGCTAAAAGCCTACAAGTGTTGATAGTGCCTGCTACATTTTGTCACTTTGGGACAAAGTCCCAGTTGCCTCATTCTAGGTACAACTCCAATTATTGAAGTTAAAATATGATTATGTGCTCATAGGATTGAGTTAGGAGGAGATTTAGAGATCATTTTATCCAACCCTTTTTTTTTGACTAATAAGGAAAATGAGACCCACAGAAGGGATATGCCTTGTCCAAGTTCTCACAGAGCTAATATGGAGACAATTCTTTGACCATACACCCGATAGTCTACTCCTTGGGTTTTGCGTGATTTGGGTTATAGTTAGCTTGTTATCTGTTAGGGACAAATAAGGGATAGAAGGTCTATGACTACCTTTGGTCCCTTAAAACAAAGGGGAGGTTATTTATCCTGGAAAGGCAGTGTGACATAGTAGGTAAAGTGCTATAATTAGAGTGGGAAAGACCCGAGTGCAAATTCCACTTCATATTCATTCTTAGCTGTGTGGCTCTGGGCAAGTTACTTAACCTGTCTGTTCTTCAGTTCCTTCATCTTTAAAAGTGAGAGGTTGGATTTGATGGTCCCTTATATCTCTCAATCTATGACCCTATGGGAGGAGCACAAAGAATTGGCAGAAACTTTAAGAATAACTCTTCTGACCCTTTTATTTCATAGATAAGGACAGGGAGACCAGAGAAGTGAAGGGAAGCTGACTTGCTCAAGGTCACATGGTCAGTAAGTGTGTGAGGTGAGATTTGAACTCAGATCTTTCTGACTTCAAGACTGACACTCTTTCCTCTGTTTGACATGGGCTTAGTTTTCTAGCTGTAAAAGAATGACACTACTTGGCAGGTGTTTTAGAAAGTCTGGGAGGAAGATGGAGAGAGAATCTCAGAAGGAAGCATAATAGAGCCAAATCTTCTTGCTGCTGATGGGTGTTGCCCTGTCTGGGCAGAGTCCAGGCTTCTCTCTGAGCAGAAGGGAAGATGGTGGCCGAGAGCCAATGGCCATCAGCATCTCTGGTGATAAATGAGATCCAGCTTCTTAGGCTGGCCCAGTCAAAATGGGGAGACATGAGAAACAAATATCTCTCCCACTATGCTCCCTTGGCCACTAATAATTAGAGTTGTTGATATCATCTTTGTCCCTGCTCACACCACAGTCATTCATCTTCAGTTTCCACCGTCATCTGCCAAGGAGAAAATGTTCTGATCATTCCCTCAGGGATGGGGAGACAGGGGTGGTGTTATTCAGATAATTGACTCTGAACTGTATCTCAAACTCTACATTGACTGTTTTCTCAGTTCACCAAACCCAGACCAAATCAGACATAGGAGGACTGGCCAGAAGACCTGGGTTCATCTGCCATTCCTGCCATTTGCTAATTGTAAGAGCCTGGGCAAGTCATTTAATGGTGGTCTGCCTCAGTTTCCTGATGTGCTAGTAATAGTAACTCTCTCACGCGGAGGTGATGAAAATCAAATAAGATGATCTGTGTAAAGGGCTTTGCAGACCTTGAAGTGTTACAGAAATGTGAACTATTGTTAGTTTTATCTCGTGCTTATTTTTTCCCATGGAGTTCAGCTAGGGACAAGTCACTCTGCCTATCATTCTTCAATCATTACAGTACTACCGAAAGTATTATTGTATTTTATGTTGCCAATGGCTTAAACACCTAATATGATACTGGTGGGATAGAGTGAAAGTCTTTTTGTGGGCTTGATTAGTAATATGCTGGTTTATTTTAAAAAAATGAAAGAGGAGATGGGAAAGACATTTGAGCTCTTTGGGGCTCAGAATAAACCAGCCAGATCCAGTTGTCTCAAGCATCAAAAATGATTGCAGCTGGCTAATTTCTAATTATAGAACTCCAATTATTAGTGATGTAAATGGCCAAAACCAGTATTTGACTTCCATGATCCCAGGCTCTTTGGCAAGCGAAGAGACTAGATATTTTTTTACTTCTTTTTTGATCTGATGATGAAACTGAACCAATTAAAGCTGAAAGTCATTGGGGGGAAGTAGAGGACAGTAAATGACATTTTTCTTTCTTGTTTCTGGCTGGTGCTGTACCCTACCTGTAATGTGGGGCAAGTTTCTTGGACCCTGTTTCATGGGACTGTTTAGGGCATTTAAGCTCTGACATGTTAAGATATTTGGGGTACTGTGGGTCAGTCTCAGCAATTCTGATTTTAACAGTGTTTACTTCTCTACTTTCTCATGTGTTCAGATATATCCTCAGGCAAAGTTCTCACATTGAAAGCTGCCACCATATTTTGATTCAGTATGGATGGCACTTTGGAGGAAGCATTGGATTTGGGGTTAAAGGATCCGAATTCAAATCCTGGCTTGGCTGCTTGCTACATGTGTGACCTGGGACAAATCACTTTACCTCTTAAAGCCTCAGTTTCCTGATCTGTCCAATGAGTAGACAAGTTTAGATGAACTCCAAAATCCCCTCTAGCTCTAAAGGTGTGAAAATAGAGGGTCTCATTCATAATGAGCCTCTTCTTGCCCCTAGAACATTGGGTCAAAACAATTCTTTGCCTGTTGTTATGTCTACTCTCAAAGGCTAAAGATATCTCAAGCAGCCTTAAGAGAGACAGAGAATTCCAGGAAAAGTGAGGTGATAACCTTACTATTCTCTGCCCTCATCTGGAGCATCTTCTGGGTACTATGATTTGAGAAGAATGTTGATAAACTTGAAAGTGTCCAGAAGAACACAAGAAGAATGGTGAAGGATCTTGGGTCCAAGTCATGGGATAGTCAATGGAGGGAGCTGGGCATGGTTAGCCCAGAGAAGAGATTCCAGGGCATCTGATAACTACCGTCCATCTTTGAAGGGCTAAAGATGATGGATGCTGCAGTTCTGAGTTCTTGGCAATCTTTATATGAGAGCATAAGAATCCTGAGGACAAAGGGTGGGGAAGAGGAAGGACCAAACATGACTAGACACAGAATGTTAGAGTGTAAGGAAGGGTTTGAGGGGGTTGCTGACAATTCTGCTATTTGGTACCTTTGGACATTGGAAAGATGCAGGGTGGGGGAGGGCTGTAGGAGGCTACAGAATGCTGCCAGAAATGACTTGTAGGCAATTAATGGGATCAGCAGCATTTTCCAGGACATGTAGGGTAAGAAAAGGAGATGTGACAAGAAGAATGAGGAGGAACAGCACAAGTTGTATCCTGGCACCCACAAGGTATCCTTCCAACAATCAAAGCACTTTTTAAAAAGATACTTGACCATATGGGCTCCACTAAAATTGTTTAAGTTGAAGAATTCACCTGCTAGAACATATTCTAGAACAGTGTGGTGGAAAGACCACTGTGTTCTAGAGCCAGATAACCAGGGTTCCAATCTTTCCTCAAAGCAATGGTTCTCATACTTTTTGGTTCCAGGTCCCATTTACACTCTTAAAGAATTACTGAGGAGTCCACAATGGGCTTTTGTTTATGTGGTTACTTTATCAATAACTATCATGTTCAAAATGAAAACATCTTAGTATTACTATGAAGATCGTTTTGATCATGAGGACACCCTGACAGAGTCTTTGAGAGCCCTAGGGAACATTGGGAACTGCTGCTCTAGCACATCCTACTGGGATGGGCTCCCACAAGTCACTTAACCTCAGTGAGTTTCAGTTTCCTCATAGGAGGTATATCAGAGATTATAGTTCAACCCCCTCACTTCAAAGACCAGGGAACTAAGAGGTAAAGACATTAAGAGAATTTCCAAAAGTCATACAAGGCAATAAGGAGATGAACCTTAGCCGACCTCTGACTAGACCCAATGCAGAATGAAGACTGGTCAAGAGCTGAGGCTGAAGAGGGAGATTTGGGAATCATCTTAAAGATGATTGAGAGCCTGAGAACCACTCTATAACTGAAAGGAGAAAGATAACACAGTCTTTTCATGAACTTACTTGTGGGCAGCGAGGTGGCTCCATAACACATAGAGTGCTGAGCCTAGAGTCAGGAAGACTCATCTTCATGAGTTCAAATCCAGCCTCAGATATTTACTAGCTGCATGACCCTGGGCAAGTCACTATTTGCCTCAGTTTCCTCATGTATGAAATGAGCTGGAGAAGGAAATGGAAAACCCCTCCAGTATCTCTGCCAACAAAACCCCTAATGAGGTCATGAAGAGTCAGACACAACTGACAAATGATGGAACAACTGGAGTTCCTTACGTAGGTCTTTCTGTCCAGCTTCCTTGAATCTTTTAAATAACTCTTATTTCAGTTCTATTGTTGCTGTTCGATCATGTCCAACTCTTTGTGGCCCATTTGGGGTTTTCTTGGCAGATATACTGAAGTTGTTTGCTGTGTCCTCTCTAGCTCATTTTACAGATGAGAAAACTGAGACCAACAGGGTTAAGTGACCTACCCAGAGTCACAGAGCTAGTAAGTGTCTGAGGTCACATTTGAACTCAGGTCCTCCTGACTCCAGGGTCAGTGGTCTACCTACTGCACCACTTAGCTGCAGCCCTATACAACTCTTTCAAATCACTTAAATTTTGAAGTCCCACATTAGAAAAAAAAGTAGGCTAGGCTAGGCTCGAGGAAGTCTAACTATAAATTGTGTCCAAACCTGTTTTTGAGAGAAATGGTTAAATGTGCTTTTAATGGATTATTTTTGAGGTGTGACATTGGGATCCTACATTGTATTCCCTGATAAGACTATTTTAACTCTTGGTTAAATGTAAATGAAACTTGGGCTGAATACCAAAGGCAATAAGAAAATCAACTCCAGGCAAGGTCTTCTTGAGTTTCATCTTGGCATCCAACTTTTTCCATGCCAGTTGCTTCTTATTTGGTATCCTTATGTGGGAGTTGAAAGCCTGGCATCCAGAGTACAAATCCTGAGCGTGCCCAGACTTTCCTTCTGAATCATGTCGATTGCAACACACACAATCACACACACACACACACACACACATCCTTCATAACTAATTATAGCACTATGTCTATGTGTGTGCAAGCTTCTGTTAAATGCCCACTAAATGTCAGGTACTGTGCTAGCAGCTAGAGGTACAATAAGCGAAACAAGCATTCCTTGCCCTCAAAGAGCTTACATGCTATTGGGAAGCATTAAATGATTATTTATTTGAAAAGCATGTATTAGGAGGGGGTGGAGTCAAGAGAGTAGAGTAGAAGAACAGACCTACTCTAACTGTATCCCTATAGCCCATAAAAAACCTGCAAAAATGACTATAAACAAATTCTAGAGCAGCAGAAGCCACAAAAATGACAGAATGAAAGAGATTTCCAACCCAAGATAGCCTGGAAGGCAGACAGGAAAGGTGTATCACACCAGGCTCAGAGCAGTGAGCCCAGCCAGAACACACAGGATTTGAGCAGACTTCATGGCATGGAATCAGAGGTAGCAATTGTGGTTCCCAGATTTCTCACCCCACAAACACCAAATACAGCTTCAAAGGTCTGTGAGATAACTCTTTCACCTGGGTGAAAGGGGAATGGTTTCTGCCCCAGTTCCAGCCCCAGAGCAGGGGTAGCCACCTCAGCAGCAGCCAAATCCTCCACCTAAAGACCCTGGGGGAATCAAGCAGTCGATCTGGGTCTCAGTTCTAAGTTGCAGTCCTGTGGTGAAGAAGAGTACTGGCCATGGTGGAGCTGGTGGAGGCTCTGGAGAGGGAATCCTACTCAGAGATCCTGGGCAGAAAAGCTTGTGACTGCTCATAGAACAGAGCACAGGCCAGGAAAGGAGGAAACTCCTCTCTCTTGATTGTGCCATCTTGGAGGAACCGAGAACTTACAGGTCCCTAGAATATACCCTCAACTTGACAAAGGACTCAAAAGTCAAGTAATTGGCTGAGAAAATGCCCCCAAAAGGGAAAAAAACAAGACTATAGAAGTTTACTTTCTTGGTGAACAGGTATTTTCTTCCATCCTTTCAGATGAGGAAGAACAAAGCATACCATCAGAGGAACATATAAAAGTCAAGGCTTCTACATCCAAAACCTCCAAAAGAAATATACAGTGTTCTCAGGTCATGGACGAGCTCAAAAAGGGTTTTGAAAATCAAGTAAGAGAAGTGGAGGAAAAATTGGGAAGAGAAATGACAAAGATGCAAGAAAAGCATGAAAAGCAGGTCAACACCTTGCTAAAGGAGACCCAAAAAAATTCTGAAGAAAATAACACCTTTAAAAATAGACTAATTCAAATGACAAAAGAGGTCCAAAAAGCCAGTGAGGAGAATAATGCTTTAAAAAGGAGAATGGGTCAAGTGGAAAAGGAGGTTCAAAAGTTGACTGAAGAAAATAGTTCTTTAAAAATTAGAATGGAGCAGATGGAAGCTAATGACTATGAGAAACCAAGATATTACAAAACAAAACCAAAAGACTGAAAAAAATAGAAGACATTGTGAAATACCTCATTGGAAAAACAACTGACCTGGAAAATAGATCCAAGAGAGACAATTTAAAATGAGACTATCTGAAAGCCATGATCAAAAAAGAGCCTAGACATCATGTTTCATGAAATTATCAAAGAAAACTACCCTGATATTCTAGAACCAGAGGGTAAAATAAATATTGAAAGAATCCACCAATAACCTCCTGAAAGCGATCTGAAAAGAAAATCTCCTAGGAATATTGTAGCCAAATTTCAGAGTTCCCAGGTCAGGGAGAAAATATTGCAAGCAGCCAGAAAGAAATAATTTGAGTATTATGGAAAAACAATCAGGATAATGAAAGATCTAGCAACTTCTACATTAAGGGATCAAATGGCTTGGAGTATGATATTCCAGAAGTCACAGGAACTAGGATTAAAACCAAGAATCACATACCCAGAAAAACTGAGCGTGATACTTCAGAGGAAAAAATCATCATTCAATAAAATAGAGGACTTTCAAGCATTCTTGCTGAAAAGACCAGAATTGAGTAGAAAATTTGACTTTCAAACACAAGAATCAAGAGAAACATGAAAAGGTAAACAGGTAGGAGAAATCATAAGGGACTTACTAAAGTTAAACTGTTTACATTCCTACATGAAAAGATCATATTTGTAACTTTTGAAACTTTTCTCAGTATTTGGATAGTTGGAGGGATTATAGATACATACATACATACATACATATATATATACATATATATATATATATATATATATACATACACAGACAGAGGGCATAGGGTGAGTTGAATAGGAAGGGATGATATCTAAAAAATAAAATTAAAGCATGAGAGAAGAATATATTGGGAGGGGAAAGGCAGAAATGGAATGGGGCAAATTATCATTCATAAAAGAGGCAAGAAAAAGCTTTTTCTATTGAAGGGAAAGGGAAGGAGGTGAGAAGAAAAAAGTGAAGCTTACTCTCATCACATTTGGCTTAAGGAAGGACTAATATGCACACTCAATTTGGTTTGAAAATCTATCTTAAACTACATGAAACTAGAGGAGAAGGGGAGAAGTGGGATGTGAGGAGGATGGTAGAAGAGAGGGTAAATGAGAGGAGGTAGTAATTAGAAGTAAACACTTTTGGGAAGGGACAAGGTCAAAAGAGAGAATAGAATAAATGGGGGACAGGATAGGATGGAGGGAAATATAGTTAGTCTTACACAACACAACTATTATGGAAGTCTTTTGCATAACTACACATGTATAGCCTATATTGAATTGCTTTCCTTCTCAATAGGGATGGGTGGGGAGGAAGGAAGAGAGAGAAGTTAGAACTCAAAGTTTTAGGAACGAGTGTTGAAAATTGCTTCTGCCTGCAACTGGAAAATAAGAAATATAGGTAATGGGGTATGGAAAGCTATCTTATCCTACAAGAAAACAGAGAAGATGGGGATAAGAGAAGGGACAGGTGTGATAGAAGGGAGGGCAGATTGAGGGAAGGGGTAATCAGAATGCACAATGTCATGGGAAGAGGGGAGAGATGGGGAGAAAATTTGGAATTCAAAATCTTGTGGAAGTGAATGTTGAAATCTAAAAATAAATAAATTTTAAAATAAGAAAAGCACATATTAGCAGCCTGTCATATGCCAAGCATTGTGTGAGGTGATGATGGGCATGAAGAAATAATAACATGGTCCCTGCCCTCAGGGAACTTAAGTCTCTCTTCATTTTTCCTCATATGGCTGCCATCCCTATTTCAGCTGTCATTATTGTGGAATTATCATTTCAATTTCATAAGCATGTATTAAGAACCTACTATATAGAGGCTCATATAGCAGAACTGAATTAGAGGCCATATGTCAGTTTTTCAACAGCTCCATCATTCTGTCACCCCAGATTCTCCTTCCATCCAACACAGATCACATTCTCTCCAAGCTTGTATTGAGCCCATCTCCTCTGAATCATCACCAGATCTCAGAATTCACACCCAGACCAGACAAGAATTTCCCTCTACACTGTCTCCAACAAATGCTGGGCTAACTTCTGTTTGAAGTTTATCAATGGCCATCCACCTGAAGGTGATGTTGTCTCTGAACCAGCTTGGGTTCTGTAGAGGATGATCCTCAGAGAGAGAGTGTAGAGTACACACACACACACACACACACACACACACAGAGTCGTCCCTGGGTGGAATTTGCTCAAAAATGCAAACATGCTCGGAATACATAGGTTCATCTTAGGCCCTGACTCCTAGCCTGGGAATCCTCTTCTCCTACCACATTTGCTTTTGGGTATGGTGCCTTGCTTGGCTCTCAGGACAATCCCGAGCTGGACTCCATCAGGTAAGTTGCTTGGCTATTTAACTTTCTCCTCACACGACTTAACTGTCACTGCTCCTGGCTCTAGATGCCAGTAAGACATCTCTCTTTGATGACTCTTCTAGATTCTTTGGTCATCTGAGTGTTCTTTCCTCTAAATACTCATTAACCTAAAATTGGGGTGGGGGAGGGCATGCAAGAAATAGAGATGTATTGCGTTCATAGACAGTCATTGTATCTCCTACCACTGGATACCCCAAGTCTCACTTACAGTCAGGTAAGAGCCAATGAAGCAGTATCTCCATCCTCTTGTATGCAAACAGGTCAGATTCTGTTCCTCCCAAGTCATTGGGCCTTCTGTCTCTAAAGCCAACTCAAAACTTTTTGTCACCAAAAAATCCTGAGCCATCATAGCCTAATGGAGCTTCTGAAATTCTACATGTTA
>CM053769.1:477314702-477452202 GCA_028658325.1 Potorous gilbertii | reverse complement strand
TCCATCTATCTATCTATCTATCTATCTATCTATCTGTCTGTCTGTCTCTCTGTTCCTGTCTATCAATCTAATTATCTTTCTATCCATCTCTCTATGTCTAGCTATATCTTTCTGTGTCTATCGATATATCACCTATCTATCTATGTCTATTTGTATGTACTTATCTATCTGTGTCAATCTGCCTGTCTGTATGTCTATCGATCTCACTATTGGTCTAATATATCTATCACATCTATCTGTCTATATTATGTGTATCATATGCTGTGTATTTATACATATACATTTATAAGTGTATGTATGTGTTCGTGTGACAGATAGATACATATATAGGTATATATGTACATGTGTTTGTAGATTATAAGCTCTCTGAAGCTAGGGATAGCCATTTATTCATCACTATATTCCAAGTTGCTTGGAAGAAGTACAGTGGTGAACATGAAGGACTCAGGAAAGTTGCTTCATTTCTCATTCAGCCTGAGTTACTTCATTTGGAAAACAGTTCTTGCCTATCTCCCAGGGCTGTAAGAATCAACTATAAATTATGTAAATCTTTGAGTAGGACAAAAGGTTCAGAAATGGAAGGGACCCACAGAAGTCATCCAATTCAACCCCCTGACGTCACAGAGGTCAAAAATCTCTAGGAGTAAGTCTCAGATCCCTGTGACTCCAAGTCCATCAGTCTTGGTGTTGTTCTGTTGCTTAATGTATTTGTTGAATGTTTTCACCAGAATTTGTCAAAAGCTAGGCATCTTGTCTTGAAGCCATTTTCTCCAGGAAGACATCAAGATTGGCTCCATAGCACGTGAGGACCTCCATCTGGCAGTCGCCCACAATGGTAGTTGAATTCCAACCAAGAACTGTACTTTTGGCGTATCTCTCTGAATGTCATCCCTGTTAAACCGGGCTGTTCAAGAACAAGGAAATGTGTTTGGAAACTGAAAATGTGAGAGTTGAATTAGGAGAACTCTTAAAGTTTCTTCAAACTCAGTGTTCTGGAAATCCTAGGAAACAGTTGATGCCCTATCAGCACAGGGGCAGATTCTTTTCCCATCTGTCCTCCAGACTGTGAGAGCCTTGCTTCCTCCTTCCCTGATCCAGAAACATTGATCAAAACCTCAAAAACCAAGAGTTCTTTAGGTCTAACACATAGTCATGGGCTCAAGAAACATAATCATAGAACTTTAGAGGTAGAAAGGCATTGAATGATCCCCTGATGTAAAGGCTCATGCCATCTTGGGCTTAGGGATAGAAGGGATCTGGGATCTCATCTCACATTTCACATCTGTCCATTTCACAAATAAGGAAGCTGAAACTCACTGAGGTTGTGACTTGTGGGAGCTCATTCCCATCAGGATGCGCTACAGCAGCAATTCCCAACATTTGGGGACCTCTAGAACTTTCAAAGACTCTGCCAGGGAGTTCTCATGGTCAAAACTACCTGCATAATAATACTAAGATGTTTTCATTTTAAGCATGGTAAATATTGATAAAGGACCCCACATAAAAGCCCATTGTGGGCTCCTCAATAATTCTATAAGAGTGTAAATGGGTCCTGGAACCAAAAATTTTGAGAATCACTGCATCGAGGAAAGATTGGAACCCTGGTTGTCTGGCTCTAGAACCCAATGCTCTTTCCATCATATTGTGCCATTGTAGAATATGTTCTATCAGGTGAATTCTTAAGCTTGAACAACTTTGGTGCAACCCCCATGGTCAAGTATCTTTTAAAAGTGCTTTGACTGTTGGCAAGAAGATCTTTTAGTATCTTACGGGTCCCCAGGACACAACTTATGTTGTCTGTCCTCATTCTTCTTGCTCTCACATCTCCTTTTTTTAAAAAATTATTTATTTATTTTCCATTTTCAATATTCATTTTCATAAGATTTTGAGTCCTAAATTTCCTCCCTCCCTTCACTCTTCCATCCCCAAGATAAAATGCAATCTGATATAGGCTATTCATGTATGATCATATTAAAACATTTCCTCATTAGTCATGTTATGAAAGAAGAATCAGAACAAAAGGGGAAAACCTGAGGAAAAAAAGCAAAACAACAACAGAAAAGAGAAAATAGTATGCTTCAATCTGCATTCCAATGCCATAGTTCTTTCTCTGGATGTGAACAGCAGTTTTCATCATGAGTCTTGGAACTGTCTTAGATTGTTGCACTGCTGAGAAGAGTTAAGTCTAACAAAGCTGATCATTCCATATTATTGCTGTTACTGTGTACAGTGTTCTCCTGGTTCTGTTCACTTCACTCAGCATCAGTTGATGCAAGTCTTTCCAGATTTTTCTGAAGTTTGCCTGCTCATCATTTCTTATGTAGTGATAGCATTCCATTATATTCATACATCACAACTTGATCAGCCATTCCCCAATTGATGGGGAATCACCTCAATCTTTGTCACCACAAAAAGAGCTGCTATAAATATTTTTAGGCATCACATCTCCTTTTCTTGCCCTACGTGTCCTGGAAGATGCTACTGATCCCATTAATTGCCTATGAGTCATTTCTGGCAGCATCCTGTAGCCTCCTGCTGCCCTCCATGCGTCTTTCCATTTGCCGTAAAGGTACCAAATAGCAGGAGTGTCAGTGACCCCCTTACACCCTGATGTCCTGACTCTGGGTCTGTTTAACCTTTTCTCCTCCCCACCCCTTGTCCCCAGGATTCTTACTTTTCTCATACAAAGATCACTGGGGGTATGGCATCTGTCATTTTAAGTGCTAGAATTGCTTGCTCTACCATGAAATCAGTCTCACTGGCAGGACTCAGGTTGGAGATGCCCATCTCTGCACTCAGCCCTAATTGAACTATCTCCATGCTTCTAAGCATTCACTTGAGATTCTCTTGAGGGAAGGAGTGCTTATCTTGAACTTCATGAAACTTCAATGGGGTCCATGGATACATTTTAGAAGTTGAATTATATTTTCACCAACTTGCAATGGAAATTTAGCATTTCTTTCCATTACAAATTTAAAAAAGAAATATTCCCATAAGGGGTCCTTAGGTTTTACAAGTTTTCTCAAGGAGTTCATGACATAAAAATGGTTAAGAATGCTCCTCCTTTGGCAGACCTAGTCCAAGAATCGGCAAAAAGAGATACCTGAAAAACCGTTCAGGAAACTACACTCCAAATATTCCTACTCACTTTCATTTATTCTGACAACAAGCATTTATGAAGCATCTGCTTTGTGTCAGGCATTGTGCTAGGCACTGGGAACACAAAGGAAGACAAAAATATTCCCTACTTTCAAGGAGGTTGCATGGCATTCCCCTTTATTGCTTCACTCAGCATCATCTCAGTTACACAAAATACAGCACTAACTTTCTGCCCACAGCTGGTTCTCAGTCTACTCCAGAGTCCATTTTCCCAAAGACCAGTTTCTTAATCATGCTCACTCTACCTATCCCCAGAATCAAGAACATACCAATCACTCCTATGTAGCTCAGGGAATAATCCACTGCCACAGAAGCCTTTCTGGCTTAGGGACACTGTCACTCACCCTTCACAACCTATCCATAGGTCAGTTTTTTAAAAACCTTATATTTTGTTTTAGATTTTGTAAGCCAACATTCTGAAACTAGCAAACATCTCAAGTGAAAAAGAGATGAGAGTGTTTCCATATTGACAATTGTTTATGATTGGGATCAATGTTGGATGTCATAACTCACATTCTAAAAGGCTTCACAATGGCCACTTCCCCCTTTTACTTCCATGTGCCAGTATTTGGGAGTTGTTGAGTTCTTTTTAGTTCATTGCATTTTCACTTAACTTCATTAATTTTTGTTTGTAAATACATTTAGTGTTTTTGCTACAATCATGAGAATTAAAAAAAAATTGTTCACAAGACCCACAATCAGTGTAGTGAGATTGTGACCATATTCCTCCTACTAATATATGTACTAATAGCCATGCCACAAGGCATGGCTGGCTATATTTCTCTGGAGGCTCTAGGGCTGCTCCTGAGGGAGCTATCAGCTTGAACCTCCTTCTGTAGTATTTCCCGAAATATAAAACAACTGTTGTCTTAATATAATTTGCCAATGCTAATTAGTATTTCCTTAATATCATAGATACCATAAATTAACACTCCACTATCAGTTCAACCAATGATAATCACCTGGAGATGATCAATAAATAACTAACATAAATTAACTAATATAAAGAGAGATTTACTAAAGATAGAACAAAGACAGAAGTACAAATACATCTTCCCTGAACTGGAGGCAAAATGTTTCCTGTATTATCTCAATACTTGGAGGACTCCAATTTAAAGTGATTTCCATGAACAATTGCCCCATCACTTTCATATGTGGCATAGCCAGTGGATGAGTTGCTCATTGCTGTAAGACAAAGCACCTTGGCTATCAAATTTGTTCACAGCTAGACTGGATGTCAAAAGTCACTCCTCAGGCTCAACTAGACTTTGACAAACTCAGATATGGACTCCAGTTTCTGAACCTCTGGTGATTCCTTCAACTTTTGGAAACTCACAAGACTGTAGCCTAGTCCATGCCATCTCCAACACTCATTCACATAAAAGCAGGAAAGAACGAAAAACAAGAGACCAAAAAGCATGCGCTCCCACCTTCACATGGGGCCAGGTGAGAAGAAAAGGCCGCTGGCACTATATCTCTCTCCACCAGGAAGTTTACAGCATTCCTCATCTCAATCACAACCAGGAAAGAGAATTGAGTCTTTGGAAAGTTTTATCTGCTTGCTCAGATCTAACCCAGCAATCAATTAAAAACAACAACAACCACCAATTTTCAAAGTTTTATTGATGAGTTTCATTTTTATATTACAAACATTTACAGATGACTCCTGCTTTGTGAGAGATTTCTTATAACAAAGTAAAGCAGTTTAGTAAATCTAATGATACAGTAACCTCATTTGAAAGGGCATGAAATATTTATTTCTAGTACTCCATCCCCATCTCTGTATCTAAAAAAAACCTCCAAAAAACCTAGAAATCTATTTTCTCTCCATCTTATTTCCCACTCCTTTAAAAAAAAAAAAGAAAGGAAAAATAGATTTCTTGTAATAAATGTGCCTAGTCAAGCAAAGCAAATTCCCTCAAGGATTGTATGTAAAAAAATATGTCTCATTATGCTCTCTAAACCTGCCATGTCTCTTTAATGGACCACATGTTTCATCAAAGGTCTTCCTGAATCGTGAGTGGTCATTGCATTGATCAAAAGGTCTATAGTTTTCAAAGTTGTTTGTTTTTACATAAATTGTTCTTTGCTCATTGTTGTCATTTTTTAATCTTTAAATGACTTTTATACCTTATTTTTTTTCATGAAGAAAATTGCCCTCCTAGCCAATGGAAAATCTGGTGATTAAGGTAAAGTAAGCTGCAGTTGGGTGGCACAATGGATAGAATGCTGGGCCAGGAGTCAGAAAGACTCATCTTCCTGAGTTCAAATGCAACCTCAGACACTTACTAGCTATGTGACCCTGGGCAAGTCACTTAACCCTGTTTGCCTCAGCTTCCTCATCTGTAAAATGAATTGGAGACAAAAAGGCAAACCACTCTAATACTTTATCAAGAAAACCCCAAACGGAATCATGAGGAGTCAAACTAAACCACCACAAAGCTGCATTCATCTCAGCTAATACAAATATGTCCTTATTAGCACCAGTAATGAATCCTGATAGTGGCTATTGTATTCAAATTTGCACTATTCAAGGTGAAGGTTATATAAAATCCAGTCATTAGTTTCTGCCTAATGGAAATACAAATATTCAAACTCATACTATTCAAAGTAAAATTTATATGAAATATGATCATCAGTTTCTTCCTTAATGGAGATACAAAGCATTATTTCAAATAATGTAACTACATCATGGGGTTCATTATGGGCACTAATCAGGACATAGCTTATTAGAGTTCAATACACTTTCATGATTTTTATATCAATGATATGAATTATAAGTTTGTTAGAACGTGAAAAAGTAGATAGAACTGGTTTAATAGCTTGGCACTTGGAAGTAAAAATAAACTCAGCCGGTCAGGCTGAGCCTCCTGCCGTCTGGCTGATTTATACTTTTATGTAAATTGTGGTTGACTGTCACAGATAATTAGGGAGACAGGTCCAAAGGTGTGCTTGTTTCTCACTGCCATTGTTTTCATTTGTGGACAACTTAGGCTCTGAAGATTCCTGGATTTTTTTGTTTTGCTTTATTTTTTTCCAAAAAGAGATTTTATCTTCTCCTCCCTACCCTTCATTCTGAAACCATCCCCTTCTTGATTTTCTACAACTCAATAGTATTCCATCCCCCCTTCACATAACATAATTTGTTCAGGCATTCCCTAATTGATGGGCATCTCCTCAGTTTCAAATTCTTTGTTATCACAAAAAGAGCTGTTACAAATATTTTTGTACATATGGATCCTTTTCTTCTTTCTTTGATTTCTTTGGGCCATAGTGGCATCACCGGGTCAAACGATATATGTGTTGAATAACTATTTGGGTGCCTGGGTTTTGAAAATCAATTAGAGAACCATTCATCTGTCAATCCTCTTATTTCTACAGATGATGTAGAAATACATCTACAAGCCAAAATAGGAGAAAGGATCTCGTCATTGTCACATTGCTAGTTTGTTAGTGGCTTTAATGGCTTCTAAGTTGATTTTCTTCCTGTGGAACTCAACTTTTCAGATCCTAAGAGAGAAGGTAAGAAAGGAAGAGAGAAGAGGAAAAGAGGAGGAGAGAAGAAAAGAAAAGGAGATTGGGAAATAGTCCATACAGCTGACAGACTTGCTCTGGGAGGGAAAAATTTGTTTTTCATAAAAGATGTGACTCATTTCATCTTATATTTATATCACTCCTATCTCAGCAGTCATACATTTGTACCATTCCATTGCAATGAAGAGGAAGGTGGAAAAAGAAAAGCTCCCTACAAAAGAAAACAAGTTTCTTGGTTCTCCGAAGTATTCAAAGGTCAATCCTAAATGATGAGTCCTGATTTGGCAGGAGTCCTTTTTCCAGAAAATCCTCCACAAATAAAATCTGGGAGTTCTAAACTAGGCATTGCTGTGTTTGTGGAGTACGGGTCCTTAAATCACAGTATCAAAGGGTTCCAGAGCTTAAATGATGTGGTCCAGCTCCCTGGCTTTAGGCAGATGCAGTAGTATTATACGCATTTTATAGATGACTCTTTTGGTATCATAAGGGGTCAGAGATGTATGAAACTGTCACTTTCCCCAGCTTATTACATTTAGAATAATAATAATAAATATTTACTAAGTGTGAGGAATGGAAGGATTAAAAACAAAGAATGAAATAATGTCTGCTAGATGAAACTAATGCAGTATTTTAAAGTTTGCAAAATATTTTACCTACTTTATCTCCCTTGATCTTCAGATCAACCATAGATGGTAGGGGTGGATGTGATACCTATCCAACTTATTGTTCAGTTGTTTCAGTCATAGCTGATTCTTCATAATTCCATTTGGGGTTTTCTTGGCAAAGACATTGGCCAATTTTGCCATTTCCTTACCTAGCTCTTTTTACATATGAGGAAACTGAGGCAAACAGGGTGAAGTGACTTGCCCAGGGTCACACAACTAGTAAGTATATGAGGCCGGATTTGGATGGAGTAAGATAACTCTTCCTGACTCTAAGGCCAACACTCAATCCTCTGGGCCACCTGGCTGCCTTACCCACCCGTGTTATAGATGAGGAAATGGAGTGATTTAGTGACTTTTGAAGTGAATTAACAAATGACAGTGAACCACAGGTGGTAATGGGTCACACCCAGGTCTTCTGGAAGTGAAGTGTATCATTCCAACTTACTATGCTGTATCTCCATGATTAACTGGGCATCTGTGAGGGACCTGGAGGAAGACCGAACTTCAAATCTCTATTTGTATTTTTGCATCTCCCACCCATTGCTCTTGGTTCTACCATCCTTGGGCATATTCACCTTAAGACTTCTCACCTCCAGGCTAAACACTTACAGTTCCTTCAAGCGCCTATCCTAAGCCATGGTTTTCAGGCCCCTCACCATCCCACTTACCATATTTTGAGATGAATTCTAATCTGTCAATGTCCTTCTGAAAATAGGGTACTTGGAGGTGAATGTAATTCTTCTTCATTTTACAAAGGAAACTGGGACAATGGAGACATTTACTTCCATTCTACAAACTTCTACCAAGCACCTGTTGTGTGCAGAGTTCTTTGTTGAGAGTGGAAGGAACATAATATGGTTTAATGAAACTAAAGATAAGGATCAAACCTAGGATTTTATTAGCGTAGGAGACTTCTGGATGAGAACATCCCTGTACAAACAAAAGTTGGCACTTTCTTCACAACTAATGGCCTTAGGGGGTGCCCAGAGATAAGACAAATTTAACAACTTTCCCCAGATCTCATAATGAGTTTGTATTAGAGGCATGACATGGGCCCTTGGAAGTATTCCTACCTTTCAAGTCAGCTCTTACCCATTAGGCTACAATGTCTTCAACTTTAATTATCATTGGGCATGAAGGCTAATAACCAGGTCTCCTGAGTCTCAATAAATCTGTTCTTTGGTTGCTTGTTGTTTTTTTGTTTTTTAATATTGTAACACTATCTTCCCGGTGATGAAAACATTAACATTTTAGTTGCTAGAAGAAAAGGATGCCTGACCGTGTATATGTAAGATAATATTTCTCTATATTTTGTTTCTGCCTCTTACTTAACCATGTGACCTGGAGCAAGTGATTTCCCTTTTGAGAGACCCCCGTTTTCTCTTCTCCAAAATGAAGGGGCTGGATTGCCTTTCAAGCTTAGACCCATGATCCTATGGTCTGTTTGGAGACTACTAGGATCTTACCAGTATGGATTTGGGCATTTTTTGGTTGATTGCCTTCACCCCATGTGCAAATTTTCAGTTATTTCTTGAAAGGCATTTTTGAAATGAGTTCATTGAGGCTGTGGAAAATCAAATCTAGCTCCAGCAGCAGACGCAGCCATGATCCGAGCTGAATCCTGTCTCTAGTGATCAATACCAAATACAGAAATGTGTCCAGCAGCTGGGTCCTGGGCCCTAGGGAATCCTGTCTTCTTTCCCCTCAGGCATACGTGTAAGTCTTCTCTGAAGGTCAGAGCTAAGCAGAGTGCCAGTCCCAGGGAGGAAAGAGAGAGGCATGTCCTTCTCTCAAGGACAAGATGAAAGGAAATGGTAGTTCCTGAAATGCAGTATTACTCACAGGATCCATGAGTCCTCTAATGAAGAATTTATGGGAGAGCATGAATGGAAATCCTGTAGGTTGAGAAGAAATGAAAGAGGTTGCCATTTGGACCGATATTAAGCAATGTGTTTAAATTTCCTACTCTGTGCCATGCACTGTCCAGAGTCTCTGCACTGCTGAAATCACAGATCCATCTTAAGCATCTAAGAATGGGCCTGGTGATGAGCAGCAGTGCACAAGAACTTTAGATGGAGAGGTGGGCTGTGGAAGTTGCATAATACTGTCTCTAAGATATTGTGTTTTGGTTTTGTGTTTTGTTAAGATATTATGTTTCTGCCTTCTACATAAGGAGGGACTGCTGTGGACCTACTTTAAGGAGGTCATTCTTGAGGTTGGTGGTACATAGGTATGCTCTAGCCAGCCTACCCAGACCCCTTGGGGGCCTATTTATGAGAGCCTTGGGGTCCATAGAGAAGGAGTCAGGCTTCACTGGCTGTTGAACAGATGGAGGCCTCCCTCCTCTCAACTTGTAGAATTTCTTCCCCAGGGCCCAAGAACCACGCCCCACTCTGACTAGTATCCAGAAGACTGTTCTCTTTGCCTTTTATTTTGCCATCTTCTCACTCCACAGGACAGTCCCCAAAGTACCTAATCCTCAGGTCTGAAGAGACTCTTACCTCCCCCACCTAAGGTAACCTCTCCTCAGTATCCAGACCTCCCCTTCTCTTGGTCCAAGATATCCTAGTTAGCATTTACATACCATCTATATGCCAGGTAACTTTATTCTCTCTTTTAATTCTTAAACAACCCTGTTACATAGGTACACTTATAACGCTCATTTTACAGATGAGGAAACTGAGGCAAACAGAGGTTAAATGATTTATGCAGCTGTCACACAGCCAATAAATGTCTGAGTCTAGATTTGAATTCAGGTCCTCCTGATTCCAGGGCCAGTGCTCTATCCACTGTGCTACCTAGATTCCCCTATAACTTGCTCTGATTTTAGCTCTAACTGGAGATATGATGGGTGAACCTGCAGTGGTTTCCTTATAGATACTAATCTGGCAGTAATGTGTTGGTAAATGTTTAACATCAGTCTCCTCCCAAAAATGTATGGGCCTACATTTTTAACTTTAATATGCAGTATTAATATTTTCTCAAAACTTTCTGAATCAAGCCCTGGTTTGTATCTTGCCATTTTCATAGGTATCAATGCTCAAATTGAATATTTAACAATCAACTTCTTCCAGCTGATTTGAGCTCACTTGAGCATTTGCCTAATAGATATTTCTCTGAAGTAGCTAAACATCTCTCAGGGAGCCCCTACTAGACATTGAAAAGAAGTGGCTAATTCCCCAGTAGATAAGTGATTAAAGGATACGAACAGAGTTCTTAACAGAAGAATCGCAAAGTTTTCACAGCCAGATGAAAGAATGCTCCATATCACTAATAAAAAAAAAAGTAAATCAAAACCACCCTGCCATTTTTTCACACTCCCTGAAAAATAGCAAAGATGATGAAAAAATGGCAATATTCAATGTTGGAGGAACTGTGGAATGATGGGTATACCAATATATTATTGATGGAGCTGATTCCAAATTTCAATTGAAATTATGAAAATAAAGTGACTAAGATACTCATGCCCTTTGAATCGGAGAGTCCATTCTTGGATTTAGACCCCAAGGAGGCCATTAATGAGAAAGTCCTCATCTATACCAAAATATTTATAGCAGTATTTTTTGTGATAATAAAGAATTGGAAACAAAATAGATGTCTATCAATTGATGAATGACTAAACAAAATGTGGTCCTTGAATGTAATGGAATATTACTGTGCTGTAAGAAATGATGTGTGTGATGAATGCAGAGAAGTATTAAAAGATGCTGAGTGAAGTCAGCAGACTCAAGGACATAATATACACAGTGACTACAATAACATAACTGGAAAGAACAAGTTTCTTCCTTCTCCACCTTCTCCTCTTTCTTTTTCTCTTTCTCTTCCTCACCATTACCACCATCCTCTTCTTCCTTCTCCTGCTCATGCTGCCACTGCTTCTTCCCTTGGAGTGGATCATCCTGGTATCTCTTTTGTGATATGGTGACTGAGGAGGTCCCCAGACTCACCGTGGCCAATGAAAAGCCGAAGGAAGGAGGCAAGACTTAAAACAACGACCCCATTAATTTGAGGGTGGCAGGGCAAGATGGTTCGGTGGTGCAATTTAAGATTAAGAGGCACACACCACTTAGTAAAAGAATAAAAGCCTATTATGAATGACAGGGTTTGACAATGAGGCAGATCAGATTCCTATTCGATGGGCAACCATTTAATGAAACAGACACACCTGCACAGTTGAAAAGGAAGGCTGAAGATACAATTGATGTATTCCAATTAAAAAGAGAATCTGCAATTCTACTCCAGATCTGTGTTCCCAAGGAAAACAAGGCATTCACGATCAGAAAACCAAGATTTGGTTCATCCACATCCTGACTACTGCAATATGGTTTTCCCTCTTCTTTGATTCCCTTCTTCTAATCCTTTATTGTACATAAAGTAACTGGTGTATGGGAACAGGCATAATGTATTTTTTTAACTAAATGATCGATGATATATTTTGATCAACGTCACATGGACATGGGGAGGGGAAAAACAAATTAGTTCTGTGGAAATATCCCTTTTCTCCATTAGTGGCATGCTCCTTCAATTTTTATCTTTATATTCAAGTAAGTTATTTTTCTCTCACTGATATACAATAACAAAACCCACAAAAAAATCTTGCATAACTTGTTTGATGGGATAATTTCTATGCCTTACTTTTGTCATTATAAAACAATTTTATAACTGTTTTGTATGTAGCTGTTACATGTAGGACAATCTCTGTCTCTCAGTAGGATTACATTACTCCATATAAAGAAACTAATCCTAGCTTTCCTTTCAAGTCAAACATCTTGTTGTTTAAACAAATTTCTTGTTTAAGTTTAAAAAAGTACAATGACAACCCCAAAATTAAAAGTAAATATAACCAAATGATAAGATCAAGCCTATCTTGAAAGAAGAGATATTCCCAAGCATGGACACATTGTGTATAGGTCTCTAGTTTTTTTCAATATTTTGCTAAATTGCATTGCTTTGTTTTTCTCTTTAAAAAATACTATTTGTCATATGGGAGGGGAAGGTGAAAGAAATATGGGATATTATGGTGATGGAAGAAACAGAATATATCAATAAAAATATTTAAACACAAAAAGAAACGACTAGTTCTGTCCCCTACTTAGGAAAGGTCAACAATACGCTTAACTGATTGTCTCAAGTGCTGTTCCCAAGTGTCTCTAAGGCCTCAGAGACCAATAGTTATTATTTCTAGAAGAGGAATATACAGTGGCTTTTAAGCCAATAAGACTAGAGGCTTGAAGGAAATTTATCAAGTTGTAAGCAAGTAAAAGATGATGGGCATGTGCGCAGAAGATAATGACAGGTGGATTGTTAGACAAGATTTATCCTTTAATTACAGAGGTGGAAGCTGAGCATTCTTGTGGAATAAGAAGAGATTATTATGATATACAAGGCAGGATTATTTCAACAGAAGCCAAGGACTGGAAAGCAATCTTGGAAACATGAGTGTGCATGAGGGCTTAGGAGAAAGTCAGAATGGCTTAATGGAAAGAGAACTGAATTGAGAGTCAGCAGACCAAAGTCCCAATCAGAAGACCACAGAATGAGAGCCAGCAGGGCCTTCTGAGGTCAACTGGTTCAAGCCACTCCTTTCACAGACAGTGGAGACTTGGAACAGAGTGACTCACTTTACACACAGATGGGGAAACAGAAGTCAAGTAATTCACCCGCTCTGGTTCTAGAGTAACTTTTGGGTAAATATTGACCCTTCCCTATCTTGGCCTCAATTTCCTCATTTGTAAAAGGAGGAGGTTAGGTTTATTGAATGTACAAATGGGAAGATAAATAGAAAAATGAAAAACATAAATTAAGAGCTTACTATATACCAGGAAGTAATCATCAATGGCTGTTTGTTTGTCAGGGCCTTAAGGTTTACAATGTGTTGTACCTACATTATCTCTTTTGATGCCCACAATCAACCTGTAAAGTAGAATCAGAGAGGTTGATTTAGCTGCCCATGGTCACTCCATTAGTGCATGTCAGAGGCTGGATTTAAACACAGATCTCTTGAGAGACCAGTTCCCTTCTTCTCACTGTAACACGTCTGAGGTCACGCTTAAGGGGAATGACCTTTCAACTCTCCTGGCCCAAAATACTCCATCTTTACCTATATAGACCTTTGGGGTCCCTTGCTCTTTTCAGGGTTCAGTTCAATCTCATTTGCCCCACATGGCATTTCTTGATCTAAGCAGTCATTAGTGTTCCTTCCTCCTCCTCCAACTTCTAATCAATTACGTTGTATTTATCATATATATATGATATAAACTTATATAAACATATGTATGCTATCATATATGCACATACACATACATATGCTATCTATACACTAATATCCATACATGTAGACATAGAAATATACACATACATATATACAGTATTGCATATTGGGTTCATGTTTCTCCATGGTGAAATATAAACTTCTTGAGGGCAGAGAACATTTATTTTTCTTGTTTCAATTCCCAGCACCTAACACAGTGCCTGGCAAATAGCAAGAACTTAATAAATGCTTGATGAAATGAATCAAAATTGATATTGGTAAGCCTTTGTCAATCTAGTCAAGGATAAAGGTTCCTTTATTCAACCCAAGGTCACCCATTAACCAGTCAAGAGTCTTTTCTTCTACTTTACTAACAGTCTTGAACTCCCTTCTTCCAGTCTTCCTCTGAAGGGTTGGGATTGCTGAAGATATGTCTAAATAGAGCAATCTCAGCAGAGTCCCCCAAGCAAAGTGGAGGCAAAGGGCTGGGAACTGGTAGACAAGCTGTCTTGCACTAAATATTCACTCTAACATTTATTAAGCACCTACCACCATGTGGAAGATTCTGTGCTCAATGTAGGGAACACAATTCTTAAAGACTAAAAAAGACTTCACGTCCCAGAGGAATATATTTCTGGGAAATCTCAGGCAGGGAGAGAGATTTTTATAAATGCACATGTTTTTAATACCTGCCCCAAACCTTACTCTCAGTTGAAGGCCAGTATTTATTTTTGATAAATCCATTTATTTTGCGATAAACTGGAGAGTATCTAGAAGAGAGCAGCCAGGATAGTAGAGAACACTGAGATCCTGCTGTATGAAGGTCAAAGGAAGGAAGCATGTATGTTTAGTCTGGAAAAGAGAAGGCTGGGGAGAGGGTAGAGTGGGAACCCACATGAAGATGAGTGGTCACACTAGCAATATAAACTAGCATATTAAAGGCACCAACCAGCTGAGAGGAAGGAGGTGGTACCCAGTGGTGGGTGCTGGCAAAGAAAAGCCAAAGATCTGAAGGGGAGGAAAGAAGGCTGCCGACATTTTACCAAAAGCCATTTCTACCATTGTATAACTTGAGCTGGAAGAAGCCTTCAAGAACATCTAACTCACGGATTCCTTACCTTTTTTTTTCATAACCGCTACTCAGAAGAATGTTTTTAAATGCATAAAACAAAATACAGGGAAAACCAAAGATTAATGAAAATAAAAATGCAATTTTTTTAGACCCAAATTCATGGACTCCTTGAAATCTATTCAAGCTTAGGATTCCCATTCCATCACTGTTCAGAGGATAGAACTGAGGCCTACAGAGACAAAATAATCCAGCTCAAAAGGACCAGAATGGGGATTTGATCCCAGGTCCTTGCCATCAGATTCAGTCCTCTTTATTGATGATTTCCTGGAAGCCATTGCAACCAGAACTCAGAGAGAGCCATAAGTAATAATCTTGGTACCCGGGGAAAGCCTTAAGAAATACATGGAGTGATGTGCAAGTACACATGGTTTTGTTATCCATGATGTGAAATGGCCCTGGAAGACATAAAGACCAAATCATCTGAATGAAAGGGAAACTTACACTTCTGAAGGAGTGTAACTATTAAACCATTGTGCCCTGGTAGTCCCACCTTAGTTCCATCTCCCAATTTGGATCGTCTACCTTCTCAAAGGGTGGAGTTGGACCTAAACAAAATTAAAAATAAAATCAAATATGTTTTCATTGCTCATCTACGCCCTGAGAGTTAAAAGTGGACTAGTGATAATATCTCACACTCATATTTCACTTGGAGAGGCAGGTAATGGATATCATCTTGTGCCCATTTTATAGGCACATTTATAGGCACATTTAGGAGATTAAGATTGAAATAATAATTATAACCAATATTTCTATAGAGCTTTTAAGTTTTGTTAGGTTCCTTACAAATATTTTCTCTTTTTATATTCATAACAATCCTGAGAAACATCATTTTATAGATTTGGAAACTGAAGCAGACAGAGATTAAGAATTTGCCCAGGGTCACATAGTTAGTAAAAATCTGAGGTCACATTTGAACTCAGGACTTTCTCACTCTAGGTCCATCCGTTTTCCACTATACCATGTTAGGAAGCTTTACCATATTGGACATAATCACAACTTCCTCATCTGTAAAATGAAACTTATCAGACTACCTGGCTTCTGACATCCCTTACGTGCTAGATTTCTAATTTTGTTTCTAACCCTAATTATAATTTGTAACCCTAATTTAGTTGCATTTCATCTCAAATATCCAACCCAAATTCCTATGCCATGTTCTTGTTTGCTTTACAGATTTGCCCCCAAAAGAGGGGCAGAGGGCCACCTCACTGAAACAGGTAATGAAGAGCAGAGTTGAAATCTGACCACCAGTTTCTCCAGTTCCAGGTCTGTGGTCTACTTTCTGCATGCTTCTCGCTTGAGCTGACTTGACTGTACTCACAACACTACACTTCTCTCATCTTTAAGTTTTCCATGTGCTAAAAATGTCCACTAACTCCTGTTCTGCAGGCCTGGTGACACCCCCTTTCCAGCAGCACCCTTTTTCCTGGACTAAGTTCTTCCCCTTCTGCTGCAATACAAACTTATCTGTCCTTTGTCCTGGTTATCCAAGGCCCTATGCAGTCCTTTCAATAATTAGTCCAATTCCAGATAAAGTGTTACTTAGTTACTGTGACATTCCTCCCAGGTTACTCAATTTTTAAAGGAAACCCTAGGTTATCGCCTCCTGAACTCTGAGGAATGAATCTCTGGGGAGGAAATTCCACGCACTTTAGTTGAGGTAGTATGACAGAGTGGGTAGAGAATTTATCTTGGAGACAGAAAGACTTGCCTCTGACACCATCTGGCTGTGTGCCCTGAGGAAGGTGTACTTAACCTTTCTGGGCAGAGAGTACCAACCTGCATTTGTAGATGGGCTTTCCTTATCTGGGAGTTCCCTATACCAAAGACATCCTTTCTGTGTCCTTAGAGGAAATAGGAACAGTAATTCCCATCTCTGAGAGGGAATACATGCCAGAGATGTCCCACAAATCATACTGTGTAGGTAACTGCCCAGGGGTCACAGAATCTGAGAATTGTTCTGATCCCACTGAATTCATCAATCTCCCTACAACATCTCTATCAGAAGAGATCCCCGCTACAACATCCTATTGTGACCTTGGGTTGACCTCTATGGGTCTCAGTTTCCTGAACTATAAAATGAAGGAGTTGGTTTAGACAACTTCTGATCACATGATCCTTCACAAATCATCATTCAGTCTTTACAAGAAAATCTCTAGTCGAGGGAACTACCTCTGGACCACCTCCAGAGAACCATCCTCACCCTTTTGGACAGCTCCAACAGGAAGCTTCTTCCCAATGCAGTGAGCATACTCTCCCAGAGACTTAGCTGGCCTCACGTGTATCCTGTAGATGTCTCTTCTCTATTGACATCATCTGGAGTCCCTGCCATTGTCTTCTTCCACTGTGAACCACCAGTGAGTAACCATTGCTCCAGTTCCAATTAAACACCAGATCTTAAAAAGATACAACAAAAACAAAAATATGAACATTTTCCCTCCCAAGTCTCTGCTAGACCACTCTGAGTGGGCTTAGACTTTCTGCATAGCACTGGTACCACCAGCTGGTGAAATATTGGTACCAGGTGAGTCTTTGTCTCAGCTACCACTAGGGTTGACTTTAGGCAGTCACTTTGTGCGCCTAAGGGCACTGATTCTGGGCTGACTGCAAGACCGAGCATAGACTTGGATGCAGAACAGTTGGATTCTCAGACTTCCCAGGCTCCTGGGTGCCCAGATGTCCAGGTACCCTCAAGTGGTTCACTCTTCTGGCCTTCCTAAACTCACGCAGTCCTAGCTTCCAGCTTCCCTCATCTGAAATGCAGAGTAACTACAGCAGCAGGCAATGAACAGTTGTATATTCACAAGTCGCATATTGGCCTCAGAGGGAGAGTGTCCATGGCCTCTCATCAATAACCCTGTCTATTGTCTGACATCAGGTAGAGATCAAACCAAGAGGAGACATCCACCAAAAAGAAAATCCCGAGACAATTACTCAGGCTCTGGTCTGCCATTTGAAGGCACCCCCGCTTCTGTCTCTCCTAACCATGTGGTGAGCAGACCAGAACCATGACAGAATGTCCACACATGCTCAGACATCTCTCCAATCACGCTCCTTATCTACCATCCCACAATTCTCTCAGAAGCCACTGCCATGTAGGGTATATCAATGAGCCAGACTCTCATTACACTGATATCAAGCCTGAGTCTCTGCAACATTTCCCTACTCCTCCCGGTTCTTGCCTTTTGGGCAAAGTAGAAAAATGGTTAATCCCTTTCTCATAGAACAGTCATTCAAATACTCAAAGACAGCCCTCATGCCCACCCCCAATCTTCTCTTCTTGAGGTTAATCCCCCCCCCACCTTGGTATGATCTTGAGTCTCCCCACCCTGTGAATCCTCCTCCTCCTTGCTCATATATATTCACAGGAAACTACATGTCATAGTGTCCAATTCCATTCCTCATAAATCTGCTCACTTCCTGGCATTGTCAAGTATCTGGCTCCCTTCCTCAGTTACATTGAAAATGATCTCTCAGAATTGTCTGTTTCTCCAGGGATGTATCTGAAATGAAAGTATTTCTCAGGGAGTGCAAAAGACACAGAGAACGAGATCAAGACTGTACTGTTTCTGGGGTAGCAGCAACTGCCTCCCTGCCTGCAACACACACACACACACACACACCCCTCTAAATAAAGGTTTGCTAGCACTTTTTTTTAAATAAAATTTTTCCTTTCTAAGGTTTCCGTTTTCCTTTTCTTTGTTTAAATATCCTTGCTAGGTGATAAGAAAACATTTGACATAACAATTCATTCTATTAAATTTGGAATTCAGAGGTTAGTCCTGGCTAAAAACAAATAATAACAAAAAGCACACAACCAATAAAATGCCAACAGAAATAACCAAAATGTGAGAATTTGTGACCAAAAAAGCAAGTCAACGCTAAATAAAGTGAACACTTAGCAAGGCTTAAAGTATTGGAGAAGAAACTTAACACACTTCTTTTATTTCTTCTCACTTTGTTCATTTAGCCTACTGTGAAATTAGATTGGATATAAGTGGATCTGTAAGTAGGGGGAGGGCAGCTGGTCTTTTAATATCAGGGCACTAGGGGCATATCCTTCTGTTCCATGGTGGTCCTCTGGTCAACTGATCCCGAGTTCTAACCCAGAAAGAGGTTATCATCTATCCAAGGGCCCCACTCTCTCTTGGAGCACTCCTCGTCCTATTGATGAGATTTTGTTGGACCAGGATACATTGGTTGTCCTGGGAATCTACATCAGTTGTAGCATCCAGGATTCATGACATCTGTACCCGTGGGCCTTTCCACACTGCAGGTGAGCCCCTCACCTGTGTCTCTCCCAGCTGTGGCTGTGGGGTAGCTTGAGTGCTCCAGCTCTCTGTTTCTTTCTTCCTTCCCCACAACTTAACTTTCCCCATATTGACATTTTTAGATCTGACTCTAGTTACTGGTTTACTTTTCTTCCTTTTCTTAGCAATTTTTCTGACAACAACCAGTTATTGATTTATTTAAACATTCAGATATTAGTTTTATTCTGCTTCTCTTTTGGTTTGTATAGAAATAGTCTCTCGGTATTGGACGGTCATGACATTCATGTGCCCAATGATTGGGACATTTTTGAGAATATGAAGGGGGCAAGACAGGGATGACTATCCACAATTAAGCAACTTAAGATGAAAAACCTGATGAAAAATCAAAGGCTACTTAAAATATACCTAATTTCTACACATATTTTAGGTTTAAACTAAGATGGGTGCTTAGCACCATTCTTGGTATGTATAGGCACTTTAAATACTTGCTAACTGACTATAATCAAAACTGTTTGGAAAATTAAGTTAACATGGTTTGGTGAAAACTTTGGCATTAGCAGAAGTAGGTTCAAATCCTGACTCTCCTATGTATTCCTTGTGTGTAGGCTTTAACTTCCTTCTCATAAAAAGAAGAGAGCAGGATCAGATGACCCTGAAGGTCACTTACAACTCTAATTTCTATAGTATAGGAGAGGACTGACTTCACTCAGCATTTGTATAACTTTGGACACAATCACCTCACTTCTCTGGCACTCCGTTTCCTTATCTGTAAATGCTGAAGAAAGACTTGATAACAACTTCTAACTTTTTATCAGATGATTTTTTCCCCCACCACGCACATGCAAATGACAAGTTTTTCTAACTGAATTGACCAATTTCTGTTTTTATGTTTAAAAATAGGATACTTTGCAAACTGAAATTGATAAAATTCTCTGAGTTATTATTACCTAATGGTGTCTAGCACAATGCTTTTCAAAGAATATATTCTTGATAACATTTGTGAAGTGAATCAGATATCTAAGACCAAAGGATATTCCCTAGTGGATAAGGAATTGTGAGCTGTTCTCAAATTAATGTCAAACTAGTAAAAATCATTTGAATAACCACAATGTTTCCAGTCACTAAAAATACAAGAAATTTAAGCCTAGCAGATTGGAAATAGTCAATGTTGGAGGGGAGTGTGGCACCCTAACACACTGTTGGTAGAACCGTGAATTAGTTCATCCATTCTGAAAAGCAATTTGAAATTATGTGAAAGTGACTAAAATGTCTCTACCCTTTGAGTCAGAGATTGAATTGCTAAGGATACTTCCTCCTTCCCCCCAAACCAAAGACACAAATGTCCCAGTAACATCAAAATATTTGTAGCAGCACATTTTATGTTAGCATAGTATTGAAAATAAAGTAGGTATCATTTGATTTATTGTTGTTCAGTTGTGTCTGACTCTCTATGGCCCCATTTGAGGTTTTCTTGGCAAAGATATTGGAGTGGTTTGTCATTTCCTTCTCCACTTTACAGATGAGGAAACTGAGGCAGGCAGGGTTAAGTGACTTGCCTATGGTCACACAGATATTAAGTATCCAAGGTTCCTGCCCCTCTCAGCTTACTTATTTATTTTTCTATTTAAAGGGGCTATCCCCTGACCACTTTTTAAAGATGCCTATTCACTGAATGGGCATTACTCACTTTAAGTGAGTACCTGAAAAGAAATTAGCCTAAAAAGCCAAGGTCTCCCATTGCATCCTGGGCAGTCTCCAGTCATTCTGATCAATATCTGGCCACTGGATTCAGATGGCTCAGGAGGAGAAAGTGAGACTGGTGACTTTGCATAGCCTTCCCTCACTCAAAACAAAGGGAAGTGCAAGTCACGTTATCATTTCTCTGATGTCATGATCCACTTTGAAAACAAAGGATGAACACAAGCGACTTGCCCAGGGTCACACAGCTATTAAGTAACGGAGGTCAAATTTGAACTTAGGAAGATGAGTTTTTCTGATCCAAGTCCAATGCTCTAATCCACTTTGATATCTAGCTGCCCATTCTTTGATTGGGGAATTGTGGTACGAAAATGTAATAGGTACTGCTGAATGATAAATGATGAATATTAATGGATTCAGAGAAGCACGAGAAGACATATGATTGAACACAGAATGAAGTAAGCAGAACCAAGAAAATGATATATATAATAATTTAAAAAACTGTAAATAAAAACAGCAGCAGCAAAACACAAAGACCAAAGCTAAATACTGTGCACGTAGATGGCCAAGTCTGCTACTGGGAAAATGGAGTTTGCTTATTTCTGCAAAGTGGGAAGACTAGAGATATCAGATATTATGTAATATTGATTGATTTTGCTGATGCTTTTTCTTTCTTTTAAAATCTTAGTCCTAAGGGATGGCTTGTTGGCAAAGGGCAGAGGAGGGATATAAAAAGTGTTATAAAAACAAATTATCAATAAGATAAGATTTTTAAAAAGAGTTTATGAATAAAATCAGTGGATGGATAGGTGAACACATGAAGTCAGCAAAACAGATTTCTCACTTATTAGTGATTATTGACTTCATTGGCAAAAACAATAGAATTCTTCACTTTTCTCAAAAAAGTCAAAAAATTTGGCCCAGTCTTCCCAATATATTGTAAAACTCATAACTTTCTGTAGGCTGATGCTGCAAATGTTTAACAATTTGAGGAATATTGACTGATTCATTGAAAGACATCACATTCAGCATTAGATGAAGCCTCTAAATTCCAGCATTAAGTTTTCCACTAATCTGGGAGAGATGGTTTTTGTCCAGTGATGAGGGCTCTGGCCTCGGAGTCAGAGGAGATAGCGCTGAGTTCTAACTTCACCATCTATCCTAGTAGAGGTGACTTTGGCTAAGTAGTTTTTCCCTTTCTGTGTCTTAATTTTTTTGTAAAATAAAGGATCAGTTGACCTTAAGGTCCCTCCTATCTTGAAGTCTATGGTCCTATAAACTTAGTTATCAGTTCTTTCTTCAACAGATTTATTTCCGGTATTGGTGAGATTTGTCAAGTATATTAGAAGAATTCTAAAAATGCCAAATATGAAATTTCTTAATGCTCAGGATTTAATCTTAGGAAAAACGGAGTCTTCCTAGGCAAGAAGTCCATCCCTCACTCCTCCTATGTAATCTCTGCACTGAAGATACTGAATTTCAAAAGGATTTGGAACAGCGTTTAATAAGCCTGGGGCAGATAAGGATGATAAAAGAGATTTGCATTTCTTTGGGGTGAAATGGCTGCCTGGAAGATGCAGTATTCAGAGATGGAGAGCCTGGGGATGTTTCTTGCTTCTCTCCTCCTTTGGTTGGGGCTTGGACCAATCCCTGATCGCCATTCTGAGCCTTAGTTTCCCACTCCATGAAAGAGGGCAAATGTTACTATTGATATTTTTGCCAGTTCCTTTTCGGTTCTAAATCCACAATCCTGGGAATTGAAGTACAGAGGAAAAAAGCAAGAGAAATGGGGGCCAGAGGGAGAAGCATGGGAGGGGTTGCCAGAGGGAGCAGAAAAAGTGGGATCATGTCTGCATTGGGAGGCAAAGGGAAGAAGAGAAGAGTCGTCGCTCTGCCTCTAGGCCATCTGGCCTGGGCTCCCCTCTCCCGCTTTAGGTATTAGTGAGCTGAGTTCAGAAACCTAACTCAAGCAAGCCTGCTCAGGCCCCACCCCTGCCTTCTAGCATCCAGCATCCCTCCCTGGCTCAGCTCCTGTCCTCCGCACTCGCACTGTGACACGCACACATTGTAACACACACCCACACCCCCCGATGCCTGGAATCCTCTCTGCCCTGAGCAGGCGAGAAAACGCAGGAGCCATTGTTTTGCGTGTGTGCGTGTGCGTGTGTCGAACTGGCACCGGGAGCGGGGCAGACCTCTGACTGATTTTATTCCTTAGGGTCTAAACTGCCTTGCCTCGATGCCAGAGTGGAGTGGTGGGTACAAACGACGCAGAGCTTGGCTGGAAGTCGAGGGAAGGTGGGGGAGGGGGCAGAATAGTCTAGCTCCTAGGGCAACGGTAATGAGACTCCTGGAAAGCACACGCCCACGTGCACACAAGCACACCCAGAATCACCGGGGAATTCAGGTGGTTGGCGGTAAACAGTGAAACTTCTTTTTCTATTTTAGTAGAACGGGCTGTTTCATTTTTTGCCTGGAACACAGTTGGCACTTCATAAATGCACGTTGATCTCGTCCCTAAAAAGGGATGAGAAAATGCACCTCCATTGCAGAGATGGGGGACTATGGATATAGGACTACGTGTTACATATAAAATATGTAGACATATATACACAATTTTTACATCTTCCATATCAATAAATATATGTATGTGTGTATGTATACATATAAACATATATGCATACGTTCAAACAATTTGTTGGTTGATTGCAGACATTGAAGGTGGGGGAAAAAGATCCAGAAGCAGCAACCTATTGATACAATGACAGACTTGGGGTGAAGATGGGAGCCACTAAGTGGAACATGTATGCCTCCAGGAGGCATCCAGAGTGGCTCCCTGCCCCCATGCCCCATTTTCTCTCCCTCTTCCTCCATTTCCCCTCTCCTTGTCCCCCCACTTTCTCCCTATCACGCCCTAGCCCTCCCTATTTCCTCAATCCCTCCCCTCTTCCTCATCTCCCTCTACTCAAACTTTCCTTCTTCCTCCACACTCCCTCTGTCCCCATTTCTTCTCCCTCATCCCTCCCCCTCACCCCTCCCCATCTTCTCTTTCTATCTCTCTTTCCCCTCCCCATCTCCATCTCTCACTCCTCCCCTCTCCCCTCATCTCCCTCACTCCTTCCTCTTTTCATCTTCCTTCTCCCTTTTCTGTCCTCCCCATTTCCTCCCCACTTCCCCTTCCCCTCCCCCTCTTTCCTCCTCCCTATCCCCACTTCCCTCTGTCCTCCCTACATCTTCTTCCCCCTCTCCATCTCTCCTCCTCCCCTTCTCCCCGGCCCCCTTCCCCCGCCCCTCCCCCTCCTGCCCACGGGCTGCCAGTCACGCGGATCCCCGGCGCTGGGCCGGGCCGGGCTGGGCCGGGCTACGCGCAGGGAGCGCAGCCGGGGGACGGGCTTGGTGGCGCGTGTCCTTAGCGCGGCTAATCCCGGCGGGGGCTGCCTTCGGGGCGTGTGCAGAGCGGGCGGGAGTGCGTGCAGGTCCTGGGCGGCGGGCGGAGCCGGCCCAGTGCATGGGGGCAAGTCTAGCCGGCCTTAGCCCATGTTTTCTTGCTTCTGCTTCAGCCTGCAGGAGAAGTCCTTCAGCAACCCAGCGGTAGCCGAGTAAGTGTCCCTGCGGCTAGGAGAGCCCCCTCCCCAGCCCCCTAGAACGCAGCATCCCTGCCCCACACGCCCCGGACTCCCGGGGAATCCACGGATGGGTGGGAGGGGGGCGCGCCGAACCCATGCTGTGGTGCAGGAAATGGGCAGCCCTGGAGGGCGAGGCAGAGATCGGAGCTCGCGCCGGCCCCCGGCAGCTGGTGTTTCCATACCGGCTTCCCATCATCTCTTTGTGTGGCCGCGGCCCACGTCAGTTTTCAGAGAGCACACGGCGCAAGCCCTCGCTCGGCCCGGGGCATGGGGATGCCCAGTGGCCTGAGTCTGTCTCAGGAAGGCTGTGGGCTGAATGGGCTCCGCTTCCCTACTGCGGCTCTCATCCTTGGCTTTTGGGGATGCTGCAAAGCCAACTTTCCCAGCGAACCTTGGATCCTTTTGTCTTTTGATCTTCCCCCAAAACGGCTGGCCCCGGGAGAAGTTAGCACTCCGGGAAGTTCCTAGGGCAGCCCAGGCCCAACACCTTCTTTTAGACTGGACTCATATTACATAAGCGTGCCTTCCTTGATTGCTGCTGTGGTTACTTTGTAAACGCTAAGTCTTCCTTCCTCTCTTGGACCACACCGGTGGTGAAATAGACCAGCGGGAGGGGGGAAGGCGTTCTGGGAGACGCGCGGTGTCAGCAGCTTTGTCTTAGGAAAGGGTTGGGAGGTGGGAGGCTTTTCTCCAAGGCGGAAAGGTGAGCGATGTGGAATAAGGGGGTGGGGTGGCTGGCGTGCGATCCGCCGGGTCTCCCCAGCACCTGAGCCTTCCTCGGCCTTTGTTTGTCTGTGTTGATGGGCCACCCTCCAGAGACAGCCCGGAGCTTTGTGCATTCAAAACACTGGCTTGTCCTTAAAAGGCCAGTCCTGAAGCCTTCCTTCAGAGTGGTTGTTTAAAAAAACAAACCCAACCCAGTCCAACCCCGGCGCTTTAATCTGATTGCCTAGGGAAAGTCGAAAGCAAACTTTCTCCTCGCGAGGAAGGGGGCCTGGGGGCAGAGATGGAGATTCCCGGGGTGCCTCTCATGGGCTGCCTTGGGGCGCTGGGGCTGCTATTCCTCTGAGAGGGGGAGAAACGAGGCCAGAAGAGATGCACTTGAACTCGGATGGCCAAGGAGGAAGACTTGGTCTGGGGAGGTTGTCCCTTGTAGAAGGTCTACACCTGCGTTTTCATTAGCCTGGTGAACTACAGGTGAAGGAAAATCACCTGCCAAGGCACACTAGCAATGCCTTTGTCTCTTGCCATTTTGGAGGTCTGCCTGTGGGATCACTGTGCCTGTGTGGCTCACACTTGAACTCAGCACTTACCAGAGCATAGAACGTGAAAGGGACCGTAGGAGACAGTCTGGACCCTTCACTTTACAGATGAGGAAACTGAGGTCCCATAAAGGAGATCCGCCCGTGGTCAGGTCATGTCAGTTGTGACAGCTGGGAGGGGAACCCAGGGCTCCTCACTCCAGATCTGGGGGACTTTTTTTCATACCCTGACGGCCGATCCCAAAGTTAGCCCTCTACTCCCGTGACTGGTAGCCTTGCAATCAAATAATAGAAACATTGATAAGACCTCATTTCTATAACCCTTTCAGACTTATAAAACACTTTATATACGTTGTCTTATGTGATCCTCAAAACTACGTTATGAAGAAGGTAGAATTGTCTCCATTTTACAGTTGAGAGGTGGAGGCTGTCTTGCTCAGGATCACACCAACCACTAAGTGTCTGAGCTAAGGTCTTTTTGACCCCAGGCCTCTCACTCTGTCCACTGCACCATTCATCTGCTCAAAAAGGACGTCAGGAAAGGCTTCTCTAAGAAGTGACCTCAGAGCTGAGCTGGAAAGCTAAGGCTTCTAATCACCAGGAAGGAACACATTCCAGGCATGGGTCACTTGCCTGTGCGAAGGCTCACAGGCCCGAGATGGGATGCTGAGTTTAGGTAGCAACAAGTAGAACAGCAACATTCAGCTGGAAATTGGAGACCCTACTTAAGTAAAATAATATGAAACCAACCTAAAAAGGCAGGCTGCAGCCAGAGTGGGAAAGATTGTAAATACCAAAAAGGAGTTGATTTCTTCCCAGAGGCAGTAGGGAACCATTGAAGCCTTTGAACAAGGAAGTGACATGGTTAGAACTGTGCTTTAGAAAGATAGCTTTGGAAATGGTATGGAGGATGGATGTGCTGTATACAAATATATGAAATTTTCTGCTTAATATAGGAAAGTGTTTATACACAGATATAGGAAAATAGACATTATACATCTCACATGTATATTTGTATAGAAATATATAAAATTACAGATTTTATATAGAAGTATATACACATAAATACAAAAATTTATGTACTTTATAAACACATATGTACATATAGAAATATATTAAAAATTTGCATCTAAAATGTACACATGTATATAAATATGCAAAGTCATACATTTTCCATCTGAAATATATTTATTTGTATATAAATATTAAAATATATACTTTCTATAGAAACACATACATTTATAAAGTTATACATATTATATCTAAAATGTATATATAAATAGATAAAATTTTTATAATGCATATATATAAATCATATATTTTTGATGTATGTATAGAAATATATAAAATGAATTTTACATATAAATGCTCATACACATAAACACAGGAGATTATATAACTAAAAATGTATGTGTATATATGAATATACAAATGTATATTTTATATATAGATGCATATACACACAAATGTATAAAATTGCATATTTTATATCTAAAGCAGAGTAAGTGTATGCAAGTATATAAAATTATATACTTTCTACATAAATATATATATGCCCATTTATAAAATCTCAATTCAGCATCTAAAATGTATATGCATACATAAATATATAAAATTATATATTTTTATAAATGCACATATACATACATATATAAAATTATATATTTTATATATTTGAATGCATATATAAATTTTTTAATTATACAGAATCATGGATTTCATGGATAAACTGTATACCTGAATATGTAAAGTTGTGTATTTTACATGGAAACAATGCATATATGTATGTGTGACACCTGGATGCCTTCCTCTGGCTCTTCCATGAGGGCTGCTTGTCATCCTCTTCACATTCTCACACCATGACTGGCTCACCTCCTTTGCTGTCACCCCTGCAGAGTGCTCTTTGTGCCCCTTTTCTTCAGTTTCCATATTTGGAAAGTTGGAGGCAACCCAGCATGTGATGGAGAACACTGGACTTGGAGTCAGGAAGGTCTGAGTTCAGGTGCTGTGGCTCTGATATTTGCCGTCTCTGTAATACCAAATTATTTGTTTGGTCAGAGCTAGGTCATTGCAGTGTGAACTGTGCTTGGCAGGATGCCCCAGCCTGTGTTTGCCTGTCTTGCTTTTCAGGGTCATGGGGATCTTTCTCAGAGACTTTTCAGAGATGGTGAAACCCTATGATTGCAACCAAGAGAGGGAGCTCTTTTTGGTGTCAGAGAGATGGGCTCAGGGAATAATTTGGAATCTCTGAAATTTTCCAGATACTGTCCCTAACTCTTTCCTGTTTGTAATTCTGGGCCAGGGCCATTGTTCATTGGCAGTATCCTTTCAAAGTGCGGGGGGGGGGAGTGGCTGGAAACCCTGCCCCTTGAGGGCATTGCTCAAGAGACTGCTTGGTGATGCAGTGAGTAGAGCTGGAGTCCTGAGACCTGGGATCGACTCCAATCTCAGACACTGAAATAGCTGTGTGACCCTGGGCAAGCCACTTCCTCTGTTTCCCAGCTCCTTCATCCATAAAATGGGGATAATAGCAGCACTTGTTTCCCCAGGGTTTGAGATAACATGAACTTTGTCAGTCTTATAAATATAAACTATTGTTATTGTTTAATTAACCTCTCAGTGTCCCAGAGGCCTCTCACAGACTAAGTTACAGACTGCCCTGAGGAAGGGAATTTGCATTGAGGAATTTTTCCTATTAATGAGAACCCAACTCTGGATTAAGATTTCATTTCTGTGGGGAATTTTCCCTACCAGTATTGATCACCATTTTCCTCTGAGGTCTACAGTTTTTTTTTGCAGGGAAACACACAGACATTGAGGATTTAGGAGACTTGCCTGGGGGGTCACCTGGGCAGTATGTGAACCCAGGTGATCTTGGCTCTGAGGCTAATTGTATTCTCTCTTCTGCCACTCATATTTATGGATTTGTGGATGTGTATAAATACACTCACATAGACATGTAGATATGAGTTTATATGCATGTATATGTATATAAATAATCAACAATAAAATATGCTACTTGTGGTGCCCAGCCCAGGAAAATCTGATTGCCTACAACTGTGTTGCTAATGATAAAAAAATGTAGCTGTGATTACATTTAAAATGCGAGTGCCAATTTGAATGCCATCTGGGCGCTGTACGAAATATAATCTGCATTATTAATATGGAAAGAATGACCACTAGAGGATCAGCCTCAGAGGCAAGACCTGGGTTCAGATTTTACCTCTGACGCATAACAGCAAGCCCACCTCTCAGAGATTTAGGTAGCTCCCTAAGGGTGCACATTATAGATGATGCAACCTGTATTACTGGATTGAGTTTCCGTACTGGGAATTCCCTAAATGGATGAAATCACAGGGGTGCTTCCCTTTCTCTCTAGTAATATTGATATTAGTGATACTACCAGAGAGAACTTGGCATGGTTCCTGTTCACTTTTAATACTAATCGTTGTCAGGGTTAACTCTTCTTTTTAATAGCTGATAGTTTAATAAACAACATTTATATGTTGCTTTAAGGTTTGCAAACCACTTTGCAAACATTATCTCATCGATTGTCACAGCAACCTTGGGAGGTAGGTGCTGTTTTTATCTCTGTTTTATAGATGAGGAAACTGAGCCCCAGAGAGTAGGAATGACTTACTCAGGGTCACCTAGCTACCTAGGCAGAGGTGGGATTCTAACACAACCTTGTCTTTTACTGGTGCTTTAATGCATGGAGCATGTGTTGGGAGGGTACACTCCTTCTAATGGTACCAAGCACAACCATCACTGCCCTGCAGTGTGATGCTGCTGAGCCTTTCTGGACACAGCTGGGTTGGACTTCCTAAGACAGAAAGACGGCCTGTCCCTGGGCAGCTGTGCTTGGAGCCCTTATCTCTCGATAGGACCTTGAATGGTCATTGCTTCACTGGTGATTCATACAGAGATGTTGGTCTTAGCGGGGGGGGAGGCCTTCTTCTCTGGTCCCACTTTCAGTTGATGTTTTCAATTCATATAAGTTAATTAGCTAATTTCTTTCATGCTCAGAAAACCAGCTCTCCAGAAGAGGGCTGGATGTTGCTGGTCTTTGGCTTAAAGGAAGGTGAAGAGAGAAAATAGCTAAGAAAGGGGAGGGAGGCATTAGGTTACAACATGAGTCCACCCTGGTGGAGGAAGAAGGGCCCCCAAAAGGGATGACAAAGACACAAGACAGACATGCCCTGTCTGATGACTTAGGGAAATTTCTGTCTTCGCTAATTTCTGTCACAATCTCTTAGGGATCCTGATTACCCTGGCTTTCTCTTTCTTAGAATTGAAGGTTCTCTAGGACAGGTACTGTTACTGTTTTGTTTGTATATCTCTAGATGAACATCCCCTCCACCTCCCAGCCATTACTGGAAGTACACAGAGACTTTCCCTGTAGCCAGTCACCTCTCCTGTCACCCCACTGGTGCCAGACTTAGCACCGACACCCAGTTGAGTTTAAACAGATTTCAGTTCTATATCCCGGAGCTCAGTCGATCACCAGCTTCAGCCCAGACTACAGGTGTGCCCCCACACAACTGGAGGAATACAGTGCTCCTGGCCTGGCTGTAACAGGAACCTCACAGCCTCAGGCTTCATTAAGCAGACTCCCCGCTGAGGTCTGGCCCCCAACTTCCAAGGCCAAGGGTCACTTTGAAGGCTCTGCTTCTGCTGTGTTTTCTACTGGAACCGAATGTCCCAGGAAGGAGAACAATAATAAAGTCTATCAGAGTGAGTGGGGGAAGTTGATGCCAAAATCTGAACAATAGTCATTGTCCAGCTTCAGCGTTGACCATCCTGGAGTCACCGAGCTGGAAATGACCCCCTCAGCTGTTCAGTCCAGCCTGTATCTGAGCAAGAATCCCCTCTGCAGCTTCTCTGAGTGATCATCTGGCCTCTGCTTGGAAACTTTCAGTGATGGGGAGCTCAGTACTTCCCAGAGCAGCCCCCAGCCATTCGGGATCTCTTTGGAAACCTTTCCTTAACATCAAGCTTAAACTGGCCCCATTTCTGAAGTCATAGCTCCAGATCTGAGAGCCTCATTGATTTCTTTGCTTTGCTAAAGTTAACTCTTACCAGAAGTATCTTCCATTAATGTTTCAAATCATGAATACTCTACTAATTGGGATGCTCTAGTATAGTGAGAGGGCATGCTTTGGAAAATTAATTGCTGTTTTTCATATTTTCATATTTTGGGATAAACATATATTTAGGCAGGTAAATTGTCCATTTCTGTTTGTTCAAAAGTATAGAAACCTCACTTTAATATGGCAGCAGTAAGAATGGAAAGGGGGAGAGGCATTGGTGCCTCATTGTGATGAAGGCTTCAACATAATCAATACTGAGTGAAAAACCTATTGAGGGGATGAAAGAGGTGGCTTTCAGGTTTTCTTAGTGCCTGAGGGCATTGTGATGTCCCTAATGGCCCGGACATAAATACTTGTGAAAGGACACATTGGGTCTTGGGATGCTAGGTTATTGTCTCACTTTGCCAGAGTGTTGTGATGAAACCAAAAAGAGAGCTGATGGGATAGCCAGTTGGGAGTAACCCTAGGAATCTTTCAGTCCAAGTCTATCATTTTACAGATGAGGAAACCAAAGGCCGGAGAGATATTTCCAAGGTCACATGGCTACCCAATGGTGTGATTGAGATGCCAGAATGATTGGGAACCGGAGGGCCTTTTAGGCTAGGTTGATAAGTTTATTCTTTATTTGGTGAGCTATGGGAAATTGTGGAAAGAGCATTGGATCTGGAGTCAGTCAGAGGACCTGGGTTCAGATTCTGCTCCTTGCCTGTACTGCCTGTACTTTCTGTGCCAGCCTTGGGCAGGTGATTTCCCCTTTCTGAGTTTTCTCAGCCATCTCAGGCCTATATAGCTGCTGAAGCCCTTTCCAGTTCTCAGACTTTGTAGCCTATGGTATGACATACTAGAAAGAAAGCTGGACATGGAGTCAGAAGACATGGATTTGAATCCCAGCTCCGATCCTCACCAGCTACTGTGGATCAGTCACTAAAGTTCTTTGAACTTCAGTGTCCTCATCTGTAAGATGGGGATGTTCAAACTTTCATTCCCTACCTCATAGGGTTGTTGTGAAGAAGCAACTTTGTCCCCATGCAGGGTGAAGGGGATCATAGAGTAGGACAGGACAGAGCCATCCAGCCCAGACATTTGAGGTTTTAGTTCATTATTATTTTTTAAATTTATAAGCATTTAAGAAAAAATTAACCTGTTCCTTGCCCCCCAATCCCACCCTGGCAAATTAAGAAAAAAAAACTGGAAAAATAAAACCCTCAATACATAATCCAGTGAAGCAGAATCTCATGTTGGCCATTTCTGGAAAGGTCAGTCTCTTTCTGCATTTTTTGTCTATCTGCTCTGGGTTAGGAGGGGAGCAGCCTGAGCAGGCACCATTCTCCTGGACACACGTGGATTGCGCTTCTAAAATAAAGTTGTTGTTTTCATTGTAGAAATTGTTCTCCTGAGTGTATTCAATTCCCAGAGCTCTTCCTGATTTCCTCTGAAATCATTCCCTCATTCCTTACAACACAATGATAACCCGTTCTGTCCTAGGCCATACTTTGTTTAGATGTCTCCCAATAGGAGGATACCCACGCCCTGACTTTGCAGTGGCTGACTGCCATGAAAAGAGCCTCTGTAAACATTTCTGTACAGAGAGAACCTTTTCCTCTTCAATTTCTTTGGGGTACAGGCTTGATAGTGTCATAAAGCAAGGTGGGGCAGTGAGTAGAAAGCTAGACCTGGAGTCAGGAAGGCTGCAGTTTAAATCCAGTCTCAGGTACTTTAGGAGATGGGGCGATCCTAGATGAGTCACTTTGTCTCTGTTTGCCTGTTTCCTCATCTATAAAATGGGGCTAATAATAGCATTTACCTCCCAGGGTTGCTATGAGAATCAAATGAGATCATATTTGTAAAGTGTTTGGCAGAGTGTCATAGGAAGCACTGCATAAATGTTAGTGAAAATAAAAATATAGTGTATATTAATTATAATATGTTATCATTGATATAGCAATATATTTTAAGTTATAACATTATATAGATATACTGTAATGGATAATATATCATAATCAATATAATTTTTTATTTTATTATATGATTATGTTTTATAAGGTGTATGTTATACATGAGGTAATTGATATAATACTTTATAATTAATATAAAAATCTACAGTAAGGATTATTAGTATAACTAGGTCAAAGGATATGGACAGTTTGGTGACTTTTGGGGAATACTTCCAAATTACTCTCTAGAATCACTCACTTCATTTTTTCAGATGAGGAAACGGAGGTCGCCCAGGTAGCAGATGGCAGAGCTGGGATTTGAACTTGAATCTTGTGCTTTTTCTACTACACCTGGAAAAAATGCGAGCTCTTGTCATTGACCAGAATAGGGAGGAGGATGGGGGTGGGGAAGAGAATCCAATTTGGAAGAGAGAAGAAAGCTTGCAGGTTGACCCTAAGTTGGAGCAGATGGCAGCGTGTTTGAGTACAGCACTCAGGAGGCTGTTGGAGATGATGCCATTTTGTTTTCATTCCCCAGGTGTGACGAAGACACTGTGCCTGTTCATGAAGACCAGCCTGATCGGGCCAGTCTCAGGTATGGATGCAGAGATGTCAGGGCCTTCCTGGGTTCTCAGCCCAGAGAATGGCTGGATTCTTCTTTCTTTTCCCTTTTATTTAATTGATCTCAATGCTCCCCTTCAAACCTTCAAAGACAAAAGTGATCCTGCATCCTAGAGCCATCAGCTCATGTTTGGTTGGTTCATCAGTGTAGGTCCAAGAAAGGGCACTCGCCAGGATGGTGCCAAGCAGTTTATCCTAGGCACCCCAGTACTCCTCAGTTGGAGTCTAGGGTGAGGGGGAATTTACAAGCTCTACCTAGAGCAACCTGTACCCACCCTGCAGCAGAGTTTCTCATGGTAGGAATCCAAATAGTATACCACCCAAATTCCCAAAGAAATATTGGAAAAAGGACTTTTACATCCTAACAAAACTATACAGAAAAATCTACAGCTAATGGGCCTTATATACCAACCTTCCAAATGGGTATAATGCATCCATTTATCATACTGGGGAGATTCACAGCATTTGCCAATTTCCAAGGTGTAAATGCTCGCCCTGAAATTTAATTTAATTTTAAATTTACTACTAGGTTCTTCAGAGCTGATTGGAGCTGGTTCCATCACTCCTCCGTATGTAGCTATGTAGGTACATATTGCCTTTTCCAGCTAGATTATCAGTTTTGGGGGGGACTGTTTCTCTTTCCTGTCTTTATCGACAGGATCTAGCATAGAGTCTGAGGAATAGTAGGTACTTTATAAATACTGAATGACTGATGACTTTTTACCCCATATCTTTCCTTGGGACAGTGGCCTTTTTGCCCCTCCCCAGTTACAGCCCTGAGTTCTGATGGTCAGTTGAAATCAGCATTGAATAATGGAAAGCCTGAGACTTGTTGCTCACCCACGCCTGAATCATGGCACGTCCTAAAATTAGCTGCTCAAGTCATCCTTGAAAATTGCCAGTTGCCTTTGGCTGGTCATGCTTTATTCCAGTAAGTTGGGATGAATGTCCACTGAGTTAATGTGGTCTGTGTACCTCTTGTGGGGAGAAAGAGCCAGTCTGGGTTCATAACTTGTTTCTTTTGGCGTTTTATTGGGTTTATTTATAGGAGGCAGGAGAGTAAACAAATCTAGAAATGGTAGATCAAGCTGAAACCTGATCTGTGACTATATAACAACATAAAATAATGTAATATTATGACAGTAAATAAAATATGATAGAACACTATATAATATAAAATACATTAATAATATATGTAATATGATATAATAAATGTATTATATAACATGATGTCATACTATAACAATATATCATAACCATTTATAATTAATGCAGTGTGATATAAGATATACAACGTAATATATAACATTAGATAGTACTACATAATATGATTATAATGTAATACAATAGAACATAATCCAATGTGTTATAATGTGATATAATCATATAGTATGCCAGCATAACATGATGTAATAATATAAGGGTAGAGACTAGACCTATGACTTCAGAGGTATAGAGAGTTTCCAGGTATGGGAGTACTTTGTCAGTGTAGGTCAGCACCTCCTCTGCCACTGAGAGACTCAGAGAGATTCCTAGAGCACTTGGAGGTTAAGTGACTTCTCCAAGGTCACCTAGTCAGAATATGTCAGGGGTGGGACCAGAACTCATGTTCCTACCTCTGAGGTCAATGCTCTATCCATGATGCCCTACTGCTTCAGGAGAATAACATAATACAATATGATATTATATGTGCAGTGTAAAAATAAAATGACCCAGTTTCAGCCTCTTCTTGATGTTAAAACTCTTCAGGTCCTCTTTCTAGGTATAGTTTAAGCTTCTTGGATTAGCCTGTGATCCCCTATTGGCCTGGAGCTTCCTCCCGACATCCAGCTCCCTTATGTATGTTTCTTCTCTCTACAACAATTGAGTTTCTCCTGCATGCCTTCTGGACTGAGCTTTGTGGCCCATCCTGCTATTCCAAGCTCACTCTAAGCTGATGAAGATGGTGTAGTAGATTTGTGGAAGGCACACAGACTTCTGTCTGTCCAGCTTCCCCTCTCACCTCTGATAGAAGCCAAAATAAGGAAAGAGAAAACGGATCACTACCATTAATCTTCACTAAGGAGACCTGAAGGGCTCCATTCTCCCCAGCAATAAACTGGGCAGAAAAACACATTTTCTGCCTTTCCACCTGCCTTTTCTGACCTTTTCTGCTGTGCAGGTGAGAGAGAGCATGTTTGTAAAATATTTGGAGTTCCCTGGGAGCAGGTCCTGGGTTAAACAAAGAGCCTGTGCAGTGCTTCCTAGGACTGACCTTCTCAAAGGATGCTGGGCAGATCTGCAGAGCACTGAGTGGGGCGTGCTTCTTTCCCTTCCCTTTTTTTGGCTTGAGATCTTGTAGGGGTGACTTTTCTCTCCCCTTTGCCCAACAAAAGGAGAAAGTATAGAAGCATTATCAGTTACACTGAATTTAAATAAATAAAGTGAAATAAACTGATCATGTTTTTAGTTTAGGGGAGATTTTGCTTCCCTAGCCCATTAGCAATGGAATCTTTAAATACATTTTAGAAAACGTCTCTGGCACTAATTGCTATTTTTCCTCCTCCCCCTCAAATTCTCACCCACTTTCAAGGACATTATTTTGTTTTCTTCCATTTAGGAATACTGAAGAATTGGTAGCCTGCTAGATTCAGTAGAAGCTCTTCATCTGGGGTCAGGGGATCTTGGTTGGAATCCTGGCTCTGATACCTTCTCAGGGGGTAGCTTTGGCAGATTCGTCAATCAGGGCAAGAATGGCCAAAAGCAGGGTTCTTACCCTTTTCTTCTATCTAGGACTCCTTGGGTAGTATTGTGAAGCTTATGGGCCACTTCTCAGAATGTTTTTAAATGCATGAACTAAAACACAGGGTTATAAGAGAAGTCAACTAATGTTGAAATAGAATTATCAAAATATTATAGAAACAAGTCAATGGGGACCCCAAATTAAAAGCTCCTGGCATGAGAGAAGAAGGACCGGACAGTAGTCAATATTTTCATTAACTGTGACCTCAGACAAGTGACTTAACGGTTCTGAATTTCAGTTTTCATATCACAAAGTCCTAGCCCATTTCACGGGGTTACTCTGAGTTTAAAATGAGATGATAGATGTGAAAGGAATTTACTGAGTTAATAAGAGAAATAGGACAGATAACAGATAGCAGATCTTTGGAAGGCAGGAAGATCTAGGCTCATGGACTGCCTTGGATACCTGATGCCGGGGAGACCATAGGCGGGTTAGGGAACTTCTAAATGCTTCTGATTCTACCTTGACATGAAAGATCAGCTGCTGATTTGTAGGGGTGAAAGAAGTTATCTTAGTGGGAATATCCCAGACTGATAAGAGCATGTGTTCAGACCAAAAATTAACCAATAACAAAAAAGGAATTCATCTCCAAATTTAGGGTGTTCTTATTTATTACCTTCAGTACGCGGCTATAATTCTCTGTCCCGACTACTCTGTTTATCGATACTTCATTTGTTTTGCTAATTGTGTTTCTAATTTTAGAGATGAAAATAATAAAGAAAATTACCCTGACAACATCGCCCTCCTTGAAGAGAGCCAGCAGCATGTAGAGCAGGCCCTGTTCCATGGAGCGTTGTGGTACACCATGGGTAACTTCAAGTCCAGGAAACCCAAATCCATCATCAAGGGGGAGACTGGGAAGGGCCACGGAGACAACCAGGTAGGGGCCTTCATGAGGACATGGGTTTCTGTCTGCTGCAGTGCCTCTAACCTAGAGGGACAGGCTTGCTTTTCTGTACCCCAGTGGTCGTTGGGAAGGGGAGGACCAGAGAAGCCGAGGGAGGAGAGTGCTCACTTATTCTCACCTCCCCCTGGTTCCCTTGGCACCCAGTCTTGATTCTTACTCACTGAACCAAGAACCAGACTTGTTTTGACCTCCGTGATATCTGCTTCTCTCCACTCACAGCCACCTTCTTAGTTCAGGCCCCCATCACCTCTCCTTGAACTATAGGAATTAACTTTCTGATTAGACTCAAATTTCTTCCTCCTCCAGCTCATCCTTCACTCAGATGCCAAAGTGGTTTTCCTAAAGTAGAGGCCACCCCCCTACTATCCACTGGTACCTCTCAGATAGAAAGTCATGTTTCCCATTCCCTTCTGCTTTTCCAATCTTCTCATGCATTATTCATCTTCACACTCTCTATGGTATAGCTACACTGGCTTATTCGGTGTCACCCAATACTTATCTCTCATCTCTGGGCCTTAGTGTCTATCTCCCATTTTGTATTCCCCACACTTATCCCAGTATTTCATATGTAGTAGGTGCTTAATAAATGCTTGTTGGTTGATGGGTAGGAAATACTGGGCTGTCAGATACCCACCTATACCAAGTTTCCCAACAGTGATCCTGAATAGCTTGTCCCAGTTGTCCTGACGCCCAGGGTGGCACCATGGTGGCCACCACACAGTGTGTGCTCATCCCTTATTTCATCCACACCCTCGTGCTTTGTGACATTTGTCTTTGCTGTGACTTGTGCTGATAGGAGATCATCTTCTAAAACGAGTCAGTGGCTTATCCTTGGGGATCTTAGGCTCCCACTGAAACCATTCTTGCATTGAAAGGGAAAGCTTGGGAAAAGCAAAGCAACTTGATGACTATCTAGCGTTGGCAGCCCCGCCTCTCGGTGCCCTTCCTTCTTGGGGAAGTGAGGATAGAAGTGGAACCCTGAGATGCCAGATACAACTTTGTGAAGGCAGATTGGCCACAGGGGCAGCGTTTGCTTTAAGCACTATTGACCTGAGGGAAAGTAGGACAGCTGAGTTGTGGGGAGGTCTGGTGCCTCCCCCGCACCATGACTGCACTGCTGACTAGGAGGCCTTGATGGGAGAACTACAGTTGGCTGTTAGACAGTGAGCCAGCCTCTAGGCACTCAGGGCATTTGGGCTTGTTGATCTGGTCCTGGCTTCTGGCTCTGAACCCCTGATTGGCCAGCTAGGTTCCAGGTCATTCAAGTCCTTTGCATCTCTACCCTTCTCTAGCAATTGAAGACTAAGTGTTCCAAGGACAGATTTCACATAGGTTACAGTGTCCTCTGAGAGGCAGAGAGCTGTCCTATAGGTGAGCAAGATGTGGAATCAAGTCCTGACTCTGATACTTGCTGGGTACACTTACCAAGACTTGAGGGACTTGAGGTTGTCAGGGTGCTTCCTGCATTGATGGCAAGCCTTTCTTCATCTGGGAGGACCCTCTCCCAGAGAAATCATGGTTTTAGATTCTAACTGTCCTTTAATACTGTCTAGGTTGCATTGCCACATTTGGGCATTTTTGTGAGACTCGGTATCTTTATAGCAGCAGATTTAATTCACACATGGGACTGACTACTTCTGTCTCAGCTTCTCAGTGGAATGAGCCAGGTCCTGGGGTTCATAAGCTCTTGTTTTGTAGTTCCTGAAGGGATCAGGGGTCATCAGAACCAGCCTCCAGATGAGGTTACCAAAGTCCCCAACCTTGCTACTTTTCCTATCACTTTTAGCCTCTTGGAAGTCCAAGTTTGAACGATAGATACTGATATAATTGCCTACAGTGTTTCAACATCTTCTGAAATGTGAAAGACTCAGAGAAAAAATACCTGGCTTAGTGATTTTGTGCTTTGTGCAGACCCCTCTGGAAAGCAGAAATCATCATCGAGGGGTGGGCCGGGCCTGAGGACCACATCATTCAGTAAAGATGCTGTCTTCTGGGAAAGGGAGGTGGGATGAGCTGAGGCCCCAGCTCCCATTTGGATTCTGTTGGGTTGATGCTTTTAATCTTGTTAAAGTCTTACTGGACATCACTGTAATAATCCAAACTTACTTGGTTACTATTTACATGTAAATTAATTAATTTTAATGGATGATGGAACGTGATAGTTTTCACTCATTTTCTCTAAGCCTGAGGTGGGGCTCTTGGTTAGTCTATTCACCCTTACTCACTTCCCCTCCTACATGGCCGTCCATTCTCCCGCTCCTGATTCTTCTCTTGGCGATATTTCATGAAGCTCCTTCCTCCTGAGTTGGTCCTCCTCCCATGGGCTGTCTTAATGGCGTTGGAGTAGATCATCACATTAATGGCTTCAGGTTATTTAACAATCCCCTGGCTGGGGAACACTTAGAGAGCTTCCAGGGCTGGGCTTTTTTTTCTTTCTTTTTTTTCTTTTGTAATTATGTATCATTGAGCATTTTTGAACAGGGAAGCTCTTTGTTTTTTAAAATGTTTAAGGATATATTCTCACAGTGGAATTATTGGATCAAAGGGTATAATTAACTTTATAACTATCTTGCTTGGTAATATTTGTATATCCAGACCCCCTTCCTCTCTCTCTCTCTCCCTCTCTCTCTCTCCCTCCCTCTCCCTCCCTCCCTCCCTCTCTCTTTCTCTCTCTCACTCTTTCTCCCTCTCTCCTTCCCTTCACTTTCTCTATGTCTCTGACTCTTTACTACTGTCCAGTGTCTCTCAGTCTCCACCCCTATCAGTTGCTTTCTGTTACTTTTTTCTGTCTCTGGTTTACTCTGCTGTCTCTGAGTCTCTCTGTCTCTGTCTCGATGCTATACTAGATGGCTTTTTTTTCTTGTACTGGTTGGTTCCTTCCAGCTTTAGATGGTCCTACAGTCAGGGGTCCCATGGGGGGCCCCGTGCCTGCTCTCTGAGGCTGGTCTTATCACTAGGACACTGGCTGTCTCTTGTTGTTTGGCACCTGCTTCTCACAAAACCTTCCTCTTAAGATGCTGAAGAGTCAAAATCTTTGTTGGTGGAGAAGGTATCCCTTGGTGACATCACCTGTGCTATTAAGGGAAGATTTGAGGAGTCACACTGCTTCTGGCAGGCCTTCTTCCTGGGGTCAGGACTTCATTTCATTTTGAAGCAGTGATAGCTTGAATCCCAACTTTTCACCCCCCTGTCCACATGCTCTAAGAGGTCACAGCCATCTTCTTTCTGAGGGCAGCCTCAGGCTGATTGGAAAAGTCAGTGTTCTTCTGGGGGCTCTTCTGATCCCCTATCCAGGGGACCCCTAGTCTGCAGGAGGGCAGTCCTCTGTAGGAGGGCAGTCTCTAGATTCTTGTACTGTCTCCAGCAGCTGTGGGAGGAAGCTAAAAGGTCCGATGTGCGTGTTTCTCTTGCAATACAAATAATACTCCCAAAGACCTTCCAGCAAAAGCACATCACTGATGGATTTACTGGGGTCCCGATTTCAGAGAATTCAGATTTCCTAACTCTACTCTGACTATAGTTGGCCTGGTATTAAGAGCAGGTTGCTGCTATTTTTAGGAGCTGGTAATCCAGTCACATTTTAGTTTTTCCCAAATGGGAATCAGAATCATAATTTGAATCAGCAGTGGTTGCTCCCTCTGCCCTCTGGACAAGCCCATAATTACTCAGCCTCTCCTTTCCTGCCTGTACAGCAAACCCTTGATGAGATCTGCTCATGAGAACCCCAGAGATCCAGACTTCAGAACTGAACATAATCCTGGAGGTGATCTAGTCCAGGCCTTCTTGATCCTTTTGGTGGCATGCACTTTTTTGCCAAGTTGGCAAAGTCCATGGTCCATTTCTCAAAGTGATACTTTTAAATGGATAAAATAGAATGCACAGAATTACGCTAGATTGAAACTCAGTGATCAAAACAAGAACAGACCCTAGGTGTTAAAAGAAAAAGTATTAATAAAATATTGTACTCTGCAGTTGAGTCAGTCAGTAAACATTTATTAAGTGCCTACAATTAACTGCCTGAGCCTCAGTTTCCTCTCTTGTAAATGCATGAATGGATTCCCATGGTGTAAGAGGTCTCTTCCACGTTAAGATAGGGATACTCTTTACCTCTCCCAGATTCTCTTGGATGGGCTCCAGACAGAGGGCCATCCCAGACTGTTTTCCACCCTTAGGGGAATGTTGGTGTGTGGTGAAGGTTGCTTCAGGGCTTGGCTGCTTTGTAAGGCTTGAGAAACATTCAAGATGAATTCCCATCCTACAGTATCTTATGAGGCCTCACCCCTTTTTGGATCTGGAGTTTAATAGACCACCTCTAGTAGGGAGATGTCTCTTATGAAGGGAATGGTTTGTCTGTCTCTGAATGGATAACAGGGCACCTTGGGATAATCAGCTGTCCAGTTTGACCAGAGTGTTGAGTTCACAAAGGGAACACAGAGGGAAAGCTTCCTCATTAGAAGACTCATGCCATTGTGCAATGGGCTGCTTTAGAAGTAACAGGGCTACCTGCAGGAGAGGTCTTCAAGCAGAAGCTGACTGGGCCTTTCTTAGAGACTTTGTAATTGGTAGTGAGGAGAGTTCTTGTTCACATATGGACCACACTGTTTCTTAGAAGAGGGATATTCAGGAGGAACATAATTGCAGTCTTCAAACATTTGAAGGGCAGCTAGGGGAACCATTAGTGTGCAGAGCCCTGGACTTATCATCTGAGTTCAAATTTAACTTCAGACACTTAGTAGCTGTGTGACCCTGGGCAAGTCAGTTCACCCTGTTTGCCTCAGTTTCCTCTTCTGTAAAATGAACTGGAGAAGAAAATGGCAAATAGCTCTAGTATCTTTGCCAAGGAAGCCTCAAATAGGGCCATGAAGAGTCGGACACAACTGAAAGTAACTAAACAACAACATATGGGGGAGGGATTCCTATTTTCTCTGCTTGACCTCAGAAGGTACATAAAGAGCTTTGGTTTTGGAGTTAAAGGACCAAGGTTCCATCCTGTCTCTGATACTACCTGTATGACCATAGACAGGTCACTTGGATCTCTGGATCTTTATCTATAAAGTGATCAGACTGGACTGGAGGACTCTTGAGATCCTTTTCAGCTCTCAATCTAGGCTCCATTGAATTAGGAGTAATGAATAGAAGTGATGGGGAGGAAAACATAGGCTTAATAAAGGAAAAATTCCTAATGAGTTCAATTCTCTCTAAGTAGAGTGGGCTACCTAGGGGGATAGACAGGAGCTCACTAGAGGTCTCCTGGCAAAGGATCCATGAATAACTGTTTATTGGATACATCATCAATGGAATTCTTCCTGCATAGGTTGGGCCAGATTCAGAGATGGGGGGGGATTTGAGAGGATATCTAATCCAATCCTTCATATTTTCCTGAAGAGGAAGCAGAGGTAATAAGAGATGAACTGATTTGACTGAGATTCCATAGCTAGTAAGATCTCTCTTCCAGGTATAAGAATTTGTTTTTTTCTGATTACCCAAGGATAAAGAAGGACACATGGGTCAAGGATAGCCGAGGGGCTGGGAGAGTCTATCTTGTTTAGCTTCTCATCGATCATTAACATCATTTAGAGTAGGGGTTTTTACCTGGGGACCCCTTCTAGAAGGAGGTTTTTACATGCATTAAGTAAAATACATAGGATACAAAGAAAGCCAATTATATTAAAATGCATGAACTACATACGTGTGTGTGTGTGTGTGTGTGTGTGTATAAAGCAAGTTCATGGATCTCTGATTAAGAGCCTTTGGTAGAAAATGCCAAAATTTTCTTCTCTGTCTTGTGGGAACTTCTGTCTTAATGGAATTAAGAGGCCATGTCTGCTCAAATTGAGTTTATATAACAAAAGCTGCTTAGCCTCCAAACTCTTGATTCATTTATATCCCCCAAATAACTGACTGTATTAGAATATGCACATCCTCTTATACTTCCAAACTTTTTTCTTCTCCTTTACATCATAAATTAAAGATATTTCACCCTAGTGGATGTTTTGAATAAGCATCCTATCAGTTTAAACACACGTGCAAACACACACACACGCGCGCACACACGTTCACTGTGGTTGGACCAAGTTGGTGGTGAGTGACTCTGGTGGCTAATGAGCCTAGTGCAATGGTCTTTTGGCTGTTGTGTAGATGTTTGCTGACTTGAGCTGAAGGGAAGGGGACGTTAGAGGTCGATCAAGACACCCTGCAGCCCACAGGCTGCAGACACAAACTCCTCTGATAGAGTCCTTGACAAGGTGTTCATGCAGCCTAGGCTGGAACTGGACCTTCTGATGCCTGGTGATAGCAAACTCCCCAATTTCTTATAGCACGCACCCAATTACCCATTGGGGGAGCTCTAATTATTCAAAGGCTTTCCTTTATGTTGTATTCAAACCTGCTATGTTCAGAATCACAGAACTCTAGAGTCAGAGGAGATATCAACCAGTCAACCAATAAAATTTTAAGTGCCTACTATGTGCCACGCACTGTGATATTTGAGATCCCCTATTCCGAACTCTTCATTTTACCACTGAAGAAATTGAGACTAAGAGAAGTCTAGGGACTTGCCTCAAATTAGATACATGGCAGACCAGGATTTGAAGCCCATCTTCTGAATCCAGGAGGCATCATACTACTCCATGCTGATCTCATAGTCCATTTTTGCTCCTCCATAAATTGAGACCCAGAGAGGATTCTGACATTTACTTTTTGTGTGACCCTGGCCATATTATTTTATCTCTCTAGGATTTAGTATTCTCATCTATGAAAAGAAGGGTCCTTTTCTTCTTGATTTTTTCCAGATGATCTTTAACATATATTTCTTAATTTGTATGTGATTGTTTCCATGTTGTATCCCTGATTAGGCTTTAAGCCTCTTGAGGACAGGGACTAAGGATTTTTTTTTGGCCTCTTTGTACGCTCCAATGCTTAGTCCAGTGCCTGTAGGTGCTTAACAAATGTTTGTTGCGTGCCTGAAGACTTAATAATATCTGAGCTTCTAGCTCTGATTTATGATCTCAAGTGATATACTGAGAGGTTTCTAGAATTAGTTAGTGGCCAAAGTTGGAGTCAAATCCAGGTCCATTATATGTTCTACTAAAAGATAGAGGTGGAGGTGGGGCATGCGACAGAGCATTGAATGTGGAGTCAGGAAAACCTGAGTTCAGATCCAGCCTGAGACAGTAGCTCTGATCCTGGGCCATTCACTTCACTTCTGTTTGCCTCAGTTTCCTCACCTATAAAACAGGTATGGTACTAGCACCTGCCTCTCAGGGTTGTTGTGAGGATCCGGTGAGATAATATTTGTAAACTGCTTGCAAACCTAAAAGCCCTTTGTCAATACGGACTGCTGTTGTAATTAATCCAATGTTATTCACACAAAATTAGTCCTAGCTTTTTTCTATGTGGGGTCCCTTTTCACAGTTGAATACTGTTTTAATTAATGCCTGTCCACCTGAGTTATCTCTTTTGGGTTCTGAACATCTTAGCTTCTAGAACCATTCCTCATAATTCACTTCAGTTTGCCAAACACTCACTGCCTCATCTGTGGCAGGCATGCATTCTGCTAGGGCTGACAATTCAAAGGCAGAAGTGAAATAATCTTTCCACTTACATTCTGTAGGGAGAGACAACATGTATTGTGCTATGAGATAAATACAAAGTAACCTTTAGGGGCAGTGGAACAACTGGGGAGATCAGCCAAGGCCTCAGATTTGTTACAAGGAGAGGCAGCTGGTGCCTTGTCTCAGGGCAGTGATTTTATAGGGTCTTAGCAACCTGGCAAATGTAGAACTTAACAAGGTAGAAACAACAACACTTAGCATCTAGTTAGTAACAGATTTGCCTAATAGAACCTCTGATGGTTTAGCCATTTTTTCTTTACTCCACAAGACTGTCTTCAAGGTTCCCTTCTGTTTAACCTGTATCTCATATCCAAAAACAACCTCCTCAGTAGTGGTTTTACAGTGTTTTTGCTTAAAGAAATTGATTTGAAGTTGCATTTTATGTTGCTTGTGTCAAATATGGATAATGTGAGTGAATTTTCAGGAGTGAAAATTGCCGATTATATTGATGTGGCATCTGAGCTATGTTTTGAAGGAATTTAGGGTTTCTGAGGCTTGGATATGCAGAGGGAGAACATTCCAGGTGGGGAGGAAGGGAGATACAACTTTATATGGGGTGAATGATCAGCAAATAGATGGTCTTGGCAAGGATATACACTTAGGGAAGAGGAGTGATGTGTGGCCAGTCTGGAAAGCTAAGTTGGAGTCAGACTGAGTACAAGGTAACACTTGACAGTCTATGGTTTCTGGAACCTCCTGAATCCTCCCTGATGAGGTCCATTTTGACAGCATCTCTCTTTTCCTGTGCCTACTGGGTGACTGCAGCAGACACTGCCATATCCTGTCAGTCTGCTGAGGGATAACTGGTCAAGACTGTGAACATACACCTTTATCTGCTTCCCCAGGGAAGCAGGATGAACCATTTGTGCACTGACTGTTGTTAGCCTATTTGAAAACACAGAGATTTGCAGATTTATGTCCTCGAGTGATTGTGATATTTATCCATGGGCGGTGTGTGCTTCGGGCAAAGAAAGCAGCTTAACAGGGATGTGCCTGGCCTGTTTTGGAGGCTGGAGGCAAAGCTGTTTTGGAAGTGTAGATAGCACAAAAAAATAAGAAGCTGACATTTAGGTGCACTCAGAGCTGCCAACCCAAACTTTTATCAGAGATGACAAAAATACCACTCTTGGACTGGGAGCCAGCATTTATCCTCTGTTAGTTTGGTAGTTTGGACTCCCTTCCTTCCTCGACCCCAGGAGGGAGAAGAAGTGATGTGAACATTGAAACACCATAGAGTTAGGACTGGCAGGCCCTTAGTGCCATTCAGTGGCACATTCCTCGTTTGACGCGAAGGAAACTGAGGTACAGAGAGAAAGCTAATGGCTAGCCAGAGTTCTTCCCCAGGTGCTCTGGCTCCAACACGAGCATTTATTCCACTGACTAAATGAATGCCAGTCACTTTCCCCAGGGTGGAAGTAACAAGTCATTGGTGACGTTTGTAGTTGGGAGCCAGGTGAAAATGCCTCCCAGGCTGTTTCTTCTGCATTTTGTCCCTTTTCTGCTTCTGACTTGAATGACTTCAGGGAAGATGAAGCAGAAGATGGGAATTCGCCTACTTTCCCAGGCCCAAAACATAAACTTGTGGGGTTCATTTCCTTTTGTACAGGCACGAATGGCCCATGGACCAGATTCTGGGGCAATGGCCCCCCAGCTCCAGGTAGTCAACTAAGGCAAACCAACAAAACCCGTCCAATCCCCCTTCTCCCAGGGGCCTTTCCCAGACCCATCAGCCTCCAATGCCATCCCACCTAAGGTCATCTTCCTTCTTTTAGTCTATAGCTTGTATGGTTTCCCCATTAGAATGAGAGTGTCTTGAAGGTAGGGCCCGATTTGTCTTTGCCTTTGCCCTCAGTCCTTCAGCTCCTAGCCTGTACAAAAACACTTCATAAATGTTTTCTGGATGAATCCAACTCTTCTTTTATGATGAAGATTTTGTTCAAAAACCTGCAGTGATGCGGAGAGTACTCCCTTCTGAAGCAAAGCATTTGCCTTTTGGATGGCCTGAACCATTAGGAAATGTTCTTTTGGGTGTGTTTTTTTTCCCTCTAGACTCAAAGCTTACATTTGCCAGAAGGTCCTGCTTCTACCCACTGGGGCCAGGCAAACCAAAGCTGATCCCCTTATGACAGACAGACCTTCAGAGACTTGAAGACAGCTTTCATGGCTCCTGGAGTCTTCTCCAGGCCAAAGAACACTAATGTGCTATTAGCATTTGGTCACATTCGTACATCCTTGTACCTAGGCGTAGTCAGGAGCACTTTCATTTCCCATGGGTAGTCTCTTCGCAGGCAGGATCCTCTCTGTCTCCATCGTAAGACCTATGTCCTGGCTCTTTTGGGTTGGGCTGTCTTGCGATGGCTTCTTGGTCTAGGAGTGCTCACTGGGGTCTAGCCACAATGAGGAGGTTATTTAATGGGAGAACAAGAGTCTTCCTAGGCAGGCATCTGTGCTCTCATTCATAAACTACACTGCCATCCTCCCATCACCAGGCTGTGGCAGTTTACCCTTTGCCTGAGGAACAGGAAAGGTCTGTATATGTTGGGGCTTTGGGATTGTAACCATAGCGAGTGGGGCTTCTGATGGGATTCCCTAGCCTTTGTCTCAACCCATCCCAAGGTGATGAGCCCTGAAGTCAGAGAGAATGTATTTATTTATTTATTTTATTGCTGTTGCCCGTCAGGGTTAACAAGCAACGTGGGGGAGACTCTGATGGCTGTTAGTGGTACCCACAGCGGCCCCTTGCCTTTCCCCTCCCTTCCCTTCCCAATTCCTCCCTCCCTAGTTGCTGCCAGTCCCATCTACTGGCAGAGAATTAGACCTGACATTGGATTCTGGAGCACCATAAGGTAGGGTCTCTATACACTTGGCTGCTGGGTTTTTGAAAATTGCATCAGTGAACCAAATAATCTTTGCTGTCTTCCACCTTGGGATGAGAAAGGCAAACCCCAGGGAATAGAAACACCATCATTGGTCAGGAATACTCGAATTTAAATACATATACATACATTCACATGTAAATATACAAATGTGTCTAAGTATATATACATATACCAGATCTATATACCCAGCCTTAGTCTATACAGATTGTCTGTATATGTATGTATGCATCCAGCCTTAGTCTGTGCACACACACACACACACACACACACACACACACACATGCATTCTATCCACTTCTGAGTTTCAGTAGTCAGTAAGCCAACAAGCATTTATTAAGCACCTACTATATACCAACAGGGAAAGGGGAAAATTCCATTTCATCTCTGGATATTTTATTCCTCTGCCATTGTGTCTGTGAGCATGAGGCTTTATAAATCTCGAAAGTTGATCAATACCTGTTGTTATTTTCATTAGGAATAGTTAACAGGCAGAGCACTGAATTTAAGAGTTAGGAGAGTCTCTCCTTAGACATTTCCTAGCAATGAGATGCTGCATAAGTCACTCAGCCTTTCTGAGTCTCAATTTTTGCATCTGTAAAATGGGCATAACAATAAAATGGGACTTGTGGGAAATTTGTCATTGGGTCATTGTGGAGAAAGATCTTTGCAACCTTAGAAGTATCATGGAAAAGTGAATTACTGTTTTTAGAACTCTTCACCACTGGAATGAATAACCTGGAGAAGTAGTCAGACATCTTATAATACTTTGACATGTGAGTGACTGATCACAACCTTTTCAGGAGTACCTACTCTGTACCACTCTTGTCCATATTTACCCATAATTCATGGGCACCATGTCTGTCATCTCTTGACACTATTGGGATTCCATGGTGTGGGCCTGTGTGTGGGTTGTCCTTTTCTCTCCCTCAGTGACTGCCCCTACCTCTTTTTCCACTTGCACATTTCTTGGGGCTTCCCTTTTACTCTACTGGTGCAATTCTGTAGACCTTGCCAATCCATCATGCATCTCTCCATTCTTATTATTGAAAAAGCTGGACGGTTGATTGAGATTTTTTCTTTGCAAACAGATGTTAGATGTTCTACAGATAAAAGTTTGAATTTTCAGGGCAAACAGATAATATGTTAAAGGCAATTAGGATTTCAATGAAAAAACATTTATATTTGCTCCTATCAGTGTCATGGACACCTGTGTAGTCCAGCTCTCCTTCAGCCCTGATTCTGGCAACAGCTTCTCTTAAGTCTCCCTGCCTCTTGTCTCTCCCTACCTCAGGTTTTGTTAGGTACATCATGGCCAGATGAATCAATTTCTGAAAATTTCATCACCTCATTCTTCTGATCTCAGAACTCCAGTGGCTGTCCACTATCTGTTGGATAAGATCTGACCTCCTCAGCCTGGAATTCAAAATCCTCTGTAGTATGGTCTCATGCAGGCCAAGTGCCCATTGTGAACACTCTGATCTCACACAGGCCAAGTGCCCAGTGTGAACCCTCTGCTACATAGAGAAGGGTTTCTAAGTGTCCTTCAATTCAATTCAATCTCTATGTAGTAGTAGTGGGCAGTAGCAGCAGCAGCCACAACAGCAGCAACTCAAAGAGTAATTTCTCACTCTTTAAGGAGAATTCCTCTTGATTTTGAATTAGGTATCCACCAGGGTTCTGTTCCAGACCCTCGTCTCTCTTTACAATCTTGTTAGAGGCAGTGCATAGAGCTCTGAACTGGAGTTGTGAAGACCTGAGTTCAAAATCTATCTCAATACCAGTTGTGTGACCCCCTGGCGGATCACTCTACCTACCTCACTTTTTTCATCTGTAAACCTATCTCCCAAGATTGTTGTGAGGATCAGATAAGCTCTTTGTGAAGTGTGTTACATATGTAGATCTTAAAGCACCAGATAAATGCAAGCAATTAGGACTTCCAGATCTATACATGCAGCCTTCATTCTTCTCCTGAGCTGCAGTCCTGCCTCACCACCTGACTCTTAGATATTTTCAACTGGATATCCTGTAGTCATCTCTTATTTAGCACATATGAAACTGTACTCAATAATTATTATTTTTCTCCCCTAACCCATTCTTCTGATTTCTTTATTAATATTGAGGTACCACTGTCCTTCCAGTTGCCATGTTCCCAACTTCAGATGTCTGTCTCATTTCCCTTATCCTATCCAGCCTCCTTCCCCTCTTACCTGGTCTATTTGTCAGTCTCCTTTTCACCTCCCTCCCTCTACCCCTCCAGACCATCCCTCAGCTGACCCCCAAAGTGGTTATCTTATGGTTGAAGTCTGACATGTCACCGCATGCTTAATCAATTCTAACAGTTCCCTATTACTTTCAGGATCAGAGAAAATCCTTCTTGGTATTTAATTCTCTTCAAAACCTTGTCCCTTCTTGTTTTTCTGGTTTGATTACAAAGTACTTTCTTCTATATGTACTTTGTGACTTAGCCATATTAGTCTCTTTGCTACTTTGTAAACAGGGCCCTCTATCTCCCATCTCTAGATCTTTGCACTGGTTGTCCCCCATGCCTGGAATGCACTTACTCCTCTTGGAATGCCTCCTTTACTTTGAGATTCAATATAAGGAAGCCTTTCCTGAACCGCTTGGTGGCTTAATTTTGTATATGTTATGTGATTAATGATAGAGAATTATACTGCATATAATTAATTACATAGCATATTATAATTCTGCATTGCATTTATAATTATATGATACATTACCTGTAACTATATAGAATTCATTATGTTATATGATAATTACAGATGGTATGATATATAATTATATTACATATGATTCATTATATATTTATTTATATGTACATATATTACATACAATTATAGATTATATATAATTTTATTACACAAACCATATGTAATTAATTATATGGTAATTATACATGACATAATGCTATAATATATAAATATATAACATAATATATATTATTATATTTCTATATATGTCTTCCTTGCTTTTCTCTTTCTTTTAAAGTCTTTGTTAAAGAGAACGGCTCATTGGATAGGGAGAGGTATATTCAGAAATGAAGGTGATAGAAAAGCAAAATACCCATAAAGTTTTTTAAGATTTCTGACTCCCTTGAAGATACCAGTTGCCAGCCTTGGTCATTGACTCATGGTGACCAATAGTTCAGATGGCCCAGCCCTGAACCAATAGAAGTCTTTGTTCGAGGAAAACCTTGACATTGTCTTGTCAGCGCAAGATTAGGCCAGGAAATAAACAACATCTTTACCAGCACACAGACAAGAAAAACCCAGTCCCATCAGCTGTCCTTGAGCAGAACTTAACAGTGAAATGTGTTGTCTTGGTATGCAGCTCTATTTTTTAGAAAGGACTTTGATTCTGGAGGCTAGGCCCTAGGCTTAAATCCCACCTTTTCTGTTAGAAGTAACCTGCTGGAGGCAAGGTCTGTCTAGTTTCTTGTATGGCTATTCTCAGTGCCCAAGGTGGGAATTTTGTAAGCTCTTAGAAGTGTGCTGTCTGTTGTTAGTATGTGTCTCTCTATATGTATTTTGATAAAGTTTTGTATGCCTAAGATCAATCAGCTAATCAATATTTATTAAACACCTTCCAAATGCTGGTTAAATATGGTAAGCTCTGGGGATACAAAGAAGACACAAAAGACAATCCCTACTCTCAAGGACTTCACATTCTTAAGGGAGGACACAACATTTATACAAAAATATACAAAACAAGCTATATGCATAGATAGAAAATAAAATAGAATAAACAGAACATAGTTATCTGAGGGAAGGCACTGGATTTGAGGGGTTGCAGAAGGCTTCTTGTACAAGATGGGATTTTAGTTGGAACTTAAAAGAAGCCAGGGAGGTCAATAGATGGAACATAGGAAAGAGAGTGATCCAATCATGGAGGACAGTTTAGAATTCCTTGATGGAGGGTCTTCTTTGTGGAACAGCCAGGAGGCTAGTGGATTGAAGAGGTAGGGAGTAAGGTGTAAGAAACCTGGAAAGGTAGGAAGGGGTTTGGGTGGAAAGAGCTTTGAACACCAAACATAGCATTTTGTACTTGTTCCTGGAGGCAATAGGGACTCACTGGAGTTTATTGAGTAGGAGAGACAAAGGATCAGACTGCACTTTAGGAAAATCAATTAGTGGCTGAATGGAAGATGGATTGGAGTGGAGAGAGACCAGAAGTTGGCAGATCCCACCAGCAATTACTGCATTAGTTGAGGAGTGAGATGATGAGGGTCTGCACTGGGGAAGGGGCACTGTCAAGAGGACAGAAGGGGATGTATTTGAGACATGCTGCAAAGGTGAAATCCGTAGACCTTGTTACCATATTGGCAAGTCAAGTATGACTCCTAGGTTGGATCCTGAGATTCTGGGGGGATGATACTGCCCTCTGTAATAATATGGAAAATAGGAGGGGGAGGAGGGAGAAGGAAAGATAATGAGCCCAGTTCTGGACACAAGGAATTGAAGACTTCTGGGCCAGGACTAACCAATTATTTCTAAAGACCCTGGAGCTGTTTATCTTGGGGACTCTAATCTAGATAGGGCTTAAGGGTGGAGCTTCCAGTGCTGAGGGAGTGTTTAAAAGCTCTCTAGGGAGAGCTCAGAGGACAGTTTGGAGAGAGAGCAGCTGGGGCAGCAGATGCCTGGGTGTTCCCAGGAGATTTAGACGTCACTTCTCATCTGGAACCAGCTTGGCTTAGAAAGCAAATTGAGAGAGTGACCGGAGATTGGGCTTCTCGGAGACTGGCAGTGACGGAATTCCAGGACATGGTGAATCTTCTCCACTCTCCTTCTCTCCCCCTTGTTCCATTGCCCAAAGCTTAGGTGAATCACAATGTTGCCTTGATGTTTAGAATGATTTGGCTACTAGTAATCTCCTTTTTTCTAACTATGAATGGCCTCTAGTGGCATTCTGAACTTGTGTTTTGCTGTAGAAAGTGAGGAGGCAAGAAGAGTGGCTATTTGAATTAAATTCAGGTGACTGAGAGATCCTAGTCAGGATTTGGCAGTAGATGGATTGCCCAGAGTCTCAAGATAACTTATGAGTTATGTTTTCAGTCTTTAGTTTAGGTTCTTCTTTACCCCCCTTAGCCTTGCAAAGAAGGGAAACCAGTAGAACCACAACCCTTGCCCTATACTCAGAAACTGGAAACCGTGACCCTGTTCTAAAACCCTTAGGTTCTCTCCCACACACAGACTGATTGGTGCCTTTTTCCTCCCTATTTTGGAGGGGTAAGGGAGGGGAGGCAGCGCCTTGAGGGAAGAGAAGGCCACACTTGGAGTCAGCCTTAGTGGATCTCTGAGTATTTCTCACTACTCAGTTCTGTGCAGTTGAATCCTTTGTGGTTGTTCAATTGTGGCTAACTCTGGGATTTTCTTGGTAGAGAGTGGCTTGCTGTTTGTTTCCAACTCATTTACAGATAAGGAAATTGAGGTAGATGAGGTTGGGTTAAGTGACTTACAGAGGGTCACATTGCTACTAAGTGTATGAAGCTGGATTTGAACTCAGCAGGTCCAGCACTTTATCCACTGGGCCACTTAGCACATTCAGTTTAATTACAAGCTTTTCTTAGTTACTTCTCATCTGCTTTCAGACTGCCTTCTCTCGCGCGTCTTCTTCCCCCTCTCTTTTTCCTTCCCTTTCCTCCTTCCCCACTTTTCTTTTTCTGTCCCTTAGTTTGTCTGTCTCTTCCTCTCCATTTCTCTCTCCCTCCCTTCCTCCCATCCCTTTCTTTTCCTTTCAATTTACCTGTTGTTTCCTCTTTTAGAAATTAAGCTCCTTGAAGATAGTGACTGCTCTTTAAAATTTGTTTTTGCCTTTCCTTATATCCCAGGTGCTTTGTACTGTACTGGAATATTGTAAACTCAATAAAATGCTTGTTGATTTATTAAATGCCTTTTATGTGGCAGGAGCTGTGCTGGGAGATTGATGTTGAAATTCAATATCCAGACAGTATCTGCCTTCAAAGAGCTGCCATTTTACCAAGGGAAACAACATAGAAGATGAGCAGATATAAGAATGGTCCAAGTAACTCCAACGTAATTATTTTGTTCTAGGAACTGGAGAACTTTGAAGGGAGTTAGGAACGTTCAGAACTGAGAATCTCCCTGTCTTGCCAATCCCAGCTCCCCAGTCTTGCTTAAGATATTTCCTGAAAGAGAAATGGTTTATGTTACTATCTGAACGAGGTGGCAGACATGACAATGAGAAGGGTGTGACAGAATGGACACTTTGCCAGTCCATAGGATTATTTGGTGGGGTGGGGGGTTCCCTTTTCTGGGTGTTTATTCCTTTAAAATTTCAATTTTTGAGGAAAGTTTAGAGAGATCATACACTCCAGTTTTCCTCCCAACATCTCCACCCTCTCCCCTGGCATTTTCACTGAGAAATTGACTTGCTTAAACATAAAGTCCAACCCTTGAGTTCGAAAAATCAGCTTCAGAAGCACAGTGTGAGGAGGGTATGGAGAGTTTTATAGAAAAAACTTCATTGAAAGGCAGCAGTCACATGGCTCCTAAGGAAGCTGATATTATTGTGGACCATGCTCAGAGGCCTGAAACAAGGAGGTGATAACCTGGTGGTACTCTGCCCTGGGCGGGCCATAGCAAGAGTATAGTGTTCAGTTTAAAAGGCTCTCTCTTGGAAGAGAAATAGACAAACTGGAAGGTGCCCAGGAAAGGGTCCCTTGGGCTGGTGAAGGTATCATTATGAGGTTGACTGAAGGAACTGCCTGGTGACAATTAGCCTGGGGTTTCAATAGCTTTCTCAAGTATCATGTGGAAAGAGGATTATTAGAAAGGGGTCTGTGATGCCCTGATGGGCAGACTGAAAGGCAGTGGAGAATTATAAAACTAAACATCTCATTTGTTCCTCATGGTAACCATGGGAGGCAGGTCCTGTTACTATCCCCATTTTGCAAATATGGAAACAGAAGTTAGGTGATTTGCTCAGGGTCCCACAGCTAGCAAGTGTCTGAGACTGAATCTGAGCCCAGGATTCCTGACCCTTGGCACGGTGTGCTACCCACTAAGCCATCTGGCTGCCTTTGAATTTCAGTATTCTTCCTAATATATAGCCTGTTGTTTAGCATACTTTTAATTGGCAAGATCTTCAAATTGCTTAGATTCACTGTGCATTTCTCCATTGTTCTTTGGGTGATGAAGTGTATTAATTTATATGTAAAAGAATTGACAGGCTGTGAGAGAGGGAGAGGAGAGGTCAAAGCTATTTGAAAAGTTGGAGACGCTGTTGCAGTATCCAGGATTATCGTTAATCAATTGATAAATATTTATCAAGTTCCTATTGTGTGCCATGCATTGTACTAAGTGCTGTTATAAGTTATTGTTTTTACTAGAACAGCTGCTCCAAGATCTTTTCAGTATTGTCCCCATCGTAGTTACTGTATGTACATGAAAGTAACAAAACCTGAATATATTTCCGAAGGTTTTTTTGATTCACAGTTTACATCAATTCAACCTGGATTTCCTTCCATTCAGTCCCAATAAAGATGATTGTAGTCAGTAAAGGATGACTTTTTTCCTAGCCAGGCTGACAGCATCTTTTCCTTGATTATGGCTGTCCAAGTCTAAAGTTTTTGCCTTGATGTTTCAGGACCACACCGCTCTCCCCCATCTTCCCCCTCCCCCCATCTTTCCAGTCCTAACCATCAGATTCATGACAACTCAGAGCCAGAAGGAACCTCGGAGTACACTGGGCCAATGGGTCATGTTTTAGGAAGGGCATTGACCAACAGGGGAGGGGATGGCAGGAGCCCATGGTCTACAGGGACTGGTTGGAAGGATTGAGGATGTAATTGGTGACTTCAGATACTGGAAGTATTTTCATAGGAAAGAGAGGATAGTCTGGTTCTGCTTGTTTGTTCCAGAGTGGACAAGTAGGAACAACAAAAGGCAGAAGTCTAAACAACAGGCTACATATTAGGAAGAATACTGAAATTCAAAAGCAGCCAGATGGCTTAGTGGGTAGCACACCGTGCCAAGGGTCAGGAATCCTGGGCTCAGATTCAGTCTCAGACACTTGCTAGCTGTGGGACCCTGAGCAAATCACCTAACTTCTGTTTCCATATTTGCAAAATGGGGATAGTAACAGGACCGGCTGCCTCCCATGGTAAGGCCAGTTTTGGTCTGGTGCAAGGGAAAGTCTGACAATTCTGGAATGAGCAGCCTCAGGAAGTTACAGGTCCCTTCCCCCATCTGCCTGTTGCACATGTGGTAGAGCTGATTCTGTCCAGGTATGGAATTGCTTAGAACAGGAGTTCTTCATCAGAGGTCATGCACTTATTTTTAATATATTTTATAATTGTAATTGGTTTCCTTTGTAGTCCTATGTGTTTTATTTTATGCATTCATACAAACCAGTAAGTGTCAGAGCTGGGATTTGAGCCCAGGCCTCCCTGACCTGACCTTGAGGCCAGCCTTCCCACTCACCACAAACGGCTGCCTCTTCATCACATACTTGCACAATTTAAATAAACAAATATGCTAAATAAAGCTGAATCCTTTCTATATGACTCAGATTAGTAAGTGTCCCAGGCACAACTCCAGTTTCTGAGTCTCTTCACCCCTCCACCCAAAGGACCCTGAGAATTATCCTTTCCTAATGAGCATATCTTCTCTCTGCTGTCCCCTCTCTTCTAAATTCCCAAACCCTTTAAGGGAAGCTAGATTTGAAAGCAGACAGTTGGAAGCCTGAGAATGAAGCTTATTTTCCTTTTTTTTTTGATATGTAATTTATTTATTTTTCAGTTCTCAACCTTCACTTCCACAAGAATTTGAATTCAAAATTTTTTCCCCATCTCTCCCCACCCACCCCAGGACTGCATGCACCCCATCCACCCCTTCCTCCAGTCTGTCTCCCTTCTATTACCCATCCTTCTTCCACTCCCCCTTCCCCTCTATTTTTCTGTAGGGCAAAATAGATTTCTATACTCCATTGCCTGATTAGCTTAATTTCTAGTTGCCTGCTAAAACTATTTTAACAATTATTCTTAAAGCTTTGAGTTCCATATTCTCTCCCTCCCTCCCCACCCACACTCATTGAGAAGACAAGCAATTCAATATAGGTCATACATGTGTAACAATGCAAACCACTTCCATAATAGTTATGTTGTAAAAGACTAACCACATTTCCCTCTGACCTATCCTGCCCTCCATTTATTCCATTCTCTCCTTTGACCTGTCCTCCCACAATAGTGTTTGCTTCTGATAATCTCTTCCCTCAATTTGCTGTGCCTTCTATTATCTTCCCTCTCCTATCCTCTTCCCCATTGCCTTTCTACAGGGTAAAATAGACTTCCATATCCAATTGAATGTGTTATTCCCTCCTTAGGCCAAATCTCACGAGAATAAGGCTCAATTATTTCCTTTCATCTCCCCCCTCTTCCCCTTCATTGTAAAAGCTCTTTATTGCCTCTTTTATGTGAGATGATTTGCTACATTCAACCTCTCCCTTTCTTCTTACTCCTAGTACATTCCATTCAACAGTAAATTTTATTTTTTTTAGATATTTTTCCTTCATATTCAGCTTACCCTGTGCCCTCTATGTGTGTGTGTATACATATATGTATATATATATGTATACACACATATAAATATATATGTATATATGCATATACACAAATATATACACATGCATATATGTACATATATACATATATGCATACATATACACCCTCATGTACATATATATATCTACACATATATAATATACATATACATACATACCCATACACACCTACATGTATATGTATATATATTTTTTCACTGTAACTACCCTAATACTGACAAAGGTCTCATGAGTTACTAATAACATCTTTCCGTGTAAGAATGTAAGCAGTTCAACTTTAATGAATTCCTTAAGGCTTCTCTTTCCTGTTTACCTTTTCATGTTTCTCTTGATTCTTGTGTTTGAAAGTCAGATTGTCTATTCAGCTCTGGTCTTTTCAGCAAGAATGCTTGGAAGTTCTCTATTTCATTGAAATTCCATTTTCCCCCCTCCCGAATAATTATACTCAGTTTTGCTGGGTAGGTGATTCTTGTTTTAATCCCTAGCTTCTTTGACCTCTGGAATATCATATTCCAGTCCCTTCGATCCCTTAGTGTAGAAGCTGCTAAATCCTGTGTTATCCTGATTGTATTTCCACAATACTTGAATTGTTCCTTTCTGGCTTCTTGTAATATTTTCTCCTTGACCTGGGAATTCTGATATTTGGCTACAATATTCCTAGGAGTTTTCCTTTTAGGATCTCTTTCAGGAGGTGATGGGTAAATTCTTACCCCCTGGTTCTAGAATATTAGGGCAGTTTTCCTTGATAATTTCTTGAAAGATGATGTCCAGGCCCTTTTTTTCATCATGGCTTTCAGGTAGATCAATAATTTTTATCTCTCCTATATCTGTTTTACAGGTCAGTTGTTTTTCCAATGAGCTATTTCACATTGTCTTCTATTTTTTTATTTTTTAAATTTTGTTTTATAATTTCTTGGTTTCTCATAAAGTCATTAGCTTCTATCTGCTCCATTTGAATTTCTAAAGAACTATTTTCTTCAGTGAGCTTTTGAACTTCCTTTTCCATTTGACTAATTCTGCTTTTTAAAGCATTCTTCTCTTCCTTGGCTTTTTGGACCTCTTTTGCCATTTAGGTTAGTCTGTTTTTAAAGGTGTTATTTTCTTCAGCATTTTTTCAGGTCTCCTTTTGCAAGCTGTTGACTCACTTTTCATGATTTTCTTGCATCGCTCACATTTCTCGTCCCAATTTTTCCTCCACCTCTCTTACTTGATTTTCAGAATCCATTTTGAACTCTTCCATGGCCTGAGACCACTGCATATTTATTTTGGAGGTTTTGGATGTAGAAACCTTGACTTTTATGTCTTCCTCTGATGGTAGGCTTTGTTCTTCCTCATCTGAAAAGATGGAAGAAAATACCTTTTCGTCAAGAAACTAAACTTCTATGGTCTTATTTTTTTCCCCTTTTTGGGAAATTTTCCCAGCCAGTTACTTGACTTTTGAGTCCTTTCTCAAGTAAGGAGTATATTCTAGGGACCTGTAAGTTCTCAGTTACTCTAAGGTGGCACAATCAAAAGAGAGGAGTTTCCTCCTCTCCTTGCCTGTGCTCTGTTCTGTGAGCAGTCACAAGCTTTTCTGCCCAGGATCTGTGAGTAGGATTCCCTCTCCAGAGCCTCCACCAGCTCCACCATGGCCAGTACTCTTCTTCACTCCAGGACTGCTACTTAGAACTGAGACCCAGATCGACTGCTTGATTCCCCCAGGGTCTTTAGGTGGAGGGTTTGACTATTGCTGAGTTGGCTGCCCCTGCCCTGGGGCTGGGACTGGGGCAGAAATTACTCTCCTTTCACCCAGGTTAAAGAGCTTTCTCACTGACCTTTGAAGCTGTCTTTGGCGTTTGTAGGTAGAAATCTGGAAACTACAGTGATTACCTGTGATTTTGTGCACTGAAGCCTATTCCAGACCTGTCCATGCAGTGCATCAGCCCATGCTAGGTTGCCCTCTGCTCTGAGCCCAGTGTGGTTGACATTGCCTGTCGTCCTTCCAGACTGTCTTGGGCTGGAAATCTCTTTCACTCTGTCGTTTTGTGGCTTTTGCTGCTCTGGAATTTGTTTTGAGTCCTTTTTTACGGATATTTTATGGGCTATGGGGGGAGAACTAGAGCAGGTCCATCTTTCTACTCTGCCATCTTGACTCTGCCCCCTGAAGCTTATTTTTTCTACTCAATATCAAGTAACCTTCTTTACCCAATCATACTATTCCATCAGTCTCTGGCCTGAGGGTGGCATCATTTTTACACTGATCAAAATCAGGAATTTGTACATTGGAAAAACTGAGTATATAATTGATGACTTCACATACTGGAAGGATTTTCCTTGGTAGTCCAGGTTTTATTGAAGGGGAAGGACTTCGAGGTTCAGGACCAATTTCTATATATTTGAGTGTCTCAGAGTTATGAGAGAAGTAGGGTTGTCCTGGCTGTGTCTACATGTATATATGTAAGGTTAGAGATGATCTCATGTACATATATGTGTGAAATGTTTAATCCCAAGGATATACCTTTTTCATGATAATCATTTATCTATTAGTTTGATAACTCATTTATTTACATTTACGTACATTTATTCTGTCCCTCCAACTTTCCTTTTCCTGAATTTGAACATTAAAAAAAACAAAAATAAACTCCCCACAAATGCCCAACAAAACAAATTTCCTCATTGCCTGTGTCAAAAATTCATGTCTTGATCTGCATTTTGAGTCTGTCACCACTTTAGAAGTAAGTAGGTATCATGCTTCATTTTCAACCTTGTGGACTTGGGGTTTATCGTTGCATCTATTAGAGTTCTCAAGTTTTTCAGAGTTGTTTTTCTTTATGATGTTGCTGAGATACATTGTCTCATTGATCCTTACAACACAGCTATGAAGTCAGTGCTATTATTTTCTTTCTTTTACATATGACAACACAGACTGAGAATGTTCAGGGTCATACAGCTAGTGAAGTGTTATCTTTACAAGGCCTAAGTTTCCTCATCTTTATAATGAGGAGGTTGAACTGCAAGGTCTTGAAGGTAGTCCCCCCAGCTCTCTAGTTTTCCTCCTAAAATGTGGTATTTAGAACTGAGAATAAAGTAGTGGGTGTCTGAGGTACCAAAAAATGGACCAAGTCATCTAAACTGGAAAAAAGGATGGTATTGACTGGGTTGACACAACAAGAATAAAGGAGAACTGAATTATCAAAGGCAGTATCCAAAGGAGTAATGGGATATCTAGATAAAGGCTATTTCTAGTTGGAAAGACCAGTGTCCTTGTTTGCAGTGAGATGGTTGGAAAGCAGAAAGAATCTGTGCAAAATGACTTAGAAGGCTACTTGGAACCAGGACATTAAGTACCTTATTGGAAATGCTAGCAAGTAAATGTTAGTGAATCCAGCTCTGTAATCCTGCTGAATTGGGGCAGTTAGGTGAGAATATAAGGACACAGGACATGGAGATCATCAGATGTGAGTGCTAGAGTAGCCTTCAGTGATGATCTTGTCCAAGCCCCTTGTTTTATAGAAAAGAAGATGAAGACCCAGGAATTTTAAGTGCTTTGTCTTAAATCATGTGGATGGTCAAGCAGCATAGTCAGGAATCCAGATCCAGTATCCTTTCAAACAAACTTTCAAACAAGTTTTTCAAAAAAACCTTCATACCTTGGACTGGTAACAAAGCCATTTACAAGTGCGTTTAGAGGACGTCTAGTCCATCTCCCTTATTTTACTGTTGGAGAAACTGAGGCCCAATGAGGGAAAGCAGGTCATCAAAATGATAAAGGGAACAGCTTGTAGAATTGAGATTTGAACTTAAAATTTGAATCCCTGAATCCAGTCCTCTTGCCAAGCAACAGTAGGCAGGGCCACCTGAGGAAGGATGCTGTTTGAGAGCTACAAACCTGCCATTTTATGTAGAAAGAGAGGGAATGGGGTCTAATGGATAGTGTGCTGTTTTGGGAGTTGGGGGGGACCAAGGTTCAAGTTCTGACTGACAGTTAATTAGCCTTTTGCTGAAGAAGCTTATATTCTTGCTGAAGTGTAGGCAGGATGGTGAATGGGTGATCCAGAACACCAAAGAAACTTAAGGAGATTGGCTGCTGTCCCCCAGGAAGGTGCTGAAGCATAGGGAACCAGGAGGGGAAATCTGATGCCCCAACATTGCTGGAACCAGGCAGCTGCAACAGCCCTGAGTGTCCATTTAGACATGGAAAAGAGTGTTCTGAAATTGAGTCCAGATCATTTTGCTCTGGGATATGTTTACATTGTCCTTGAGAGAACTTTGAATTCCTCTGGCTAAAAAGTGAGGGGAGTAACTGAGGAATTGCCTGTCCAGGGATGTTACAGGATGTCTGGCTACTTACTGCAGTTCTGTGTGTATGAGAGGCTGAGTGTGTGGGAAGATGTTTGTGTGTGCGTGTGTGTGCATGTGCACATGTGTGAGGGTGAGCTTAAGCTTAGTTGTCTTAAGGCACAGCTTCCTTGTGTAATATTAATTATGGCTAGTTTTTGTATAATGCCATAAAGTTTTCAAAGCATCACATAGTGTTATTTGTTATCTCATTTGAGAGAAAATGTGTATGTGTATTTATGCGTGTGTGTGTGTATGTGTGTATGAAAGACAGAGAGAGACAGAGCACTTGCTGAGTGTCTCCCTGTGAATGTGAGCTGCACTTACTTAAGACACAGGACTCTCTTTGACATCTCTCTATTCCTTAGGTTCCCACACAGCAATAGAGACAGTGTGGAATATGGATAGAATACTGTGCCTGGAATCAAGAGAGATCTGAATTCAAATTCTGCTTCTAAATACTTACTGACTGTGTGATCCTGGGGAAGCCCCTTCACCTCTTTAAGGCTCTTTTTGTTCAGTTGGTTTATTTGTGTCTGCTTTCTTGTGACCCCATATGGAGTTTCCTGGCAAAGATCCTGGAGTGGTTTGCCATTTTCTTCTCCAGTGGAAGACAGAGGTTAAGTGACTTGCCCAGGGTCACACAGCTAGGAAGTTTCTAAGGCTGCCTCTGAAATTGGGTCTTTTCTGACTCTATCTATAGCATCACCTAGCTGCCTCTCTTTAAAGTTCATTATTTTCATTTTCAAAAATTGAATGTTATAATACTTTCATTGCTTCCCCTAAGGGATTGTTGTGAGGTTTAAAGGAGATAATATATGGAAAGTGCTTTGCAAACCTTTAAGTGCTCTAAAAATACCAGTTATCATCAGTGGTAGTCGTAGTGTGTGTAGGTGTGTGTGCGTGTACACATGTACGTTTGAGCTGTTTTTTGTTTGTTTGTTTGTTTTTAAGATTGACATAGATTTGCTTGAAATTAAATAAAGAGTAATTTGGACAATGGCTGTTCAAAGTTCCCAGGACAATATTTTTCACACTGTAGCAATTAAGGGGAACAAAAGCCTTTTAAAAGTTTTTATAGTCAAGGGTACTGTACTCTTTCCTCATTCAAATATGACTGTAGAAGCATCTACAAGAAATGCAGAAAGATAATAGAAAATAGGTAATAGAAAAAGGATTGGGTTTGAAGTCAGAGGATCTGGTTTCAAATGTTGACTTCATCACTTACTTCATATGTGACTTGGGCTTCTGTCACCTATACCATGAGCAGATTGGACTAGCTGACCTTGATAGTACAGCTCTGGATTTAGGAACCTATGACCGTTCTATGTTCCCCAAAACTGAAGGTTCTTTCTGTTCCTATTGATTGCCACTTACCATGACTACTCTCTCTTTCTCTTGCTTCTATAGGAGCCAGAGAATGTCTCTCCTAGCCCATCAGAATGGCAGGGGAAAGCAGGAGCCCCAGCTAATGAGAGTCCACAGAGTGTCACCTTCCACTGCCAAGACGTGGTTCGGCATCAGCCAAGGTAAGCTCTTTGTGAGGTCCCCATTGGTGGTTTCCCATTTTTCTCAATAATATGAACATGTATGGTCACAACTATTTGAAACTGACAAGTGTGAAAATGGCAAGTATGAGAAACTGTTGAGTATGAAACTAACAAGTGTGAAACTGAGGCATGTGAAACTGACAAATGTGAAACTTACTAGAATTTCCAGAGAGAAGAATAAGAGTCTTTTCCACAGCCTGGCAGAATCTCTCAGCCCTGTGGTTTGCCTATTAATGATGAGATTCTTGGGCAAAGCTTTTAACTGAGATTTCTGTTATCTGCAGAATGAGGGGTAGGACTAGGTGGCCTCTAAACTGCTTTTTTGCTCTAAGTCTGCGTTCTTATGACCCTGTCTTCCTTTCACCCAACCAAAAATGAAAATGGGCCCTTCCTCTCCAGACAAGCTCTTGACTGTCAATCTGCCTGGCTATATTGTACTATGTGTGGCAGATTTCTGGCTGAGGTCATGAGTCATCAGTCTTAATCTGTGTCCAGTGGACAGTGTTATTTCATCTTAATAGGGGACATAGTGTCTGTCCTAAGGTATTTGAAGGACTGTCATATGGAGGAGGGATTACACTTACTCTGCTTGGGTCCAAGGGATGAGCCAGGGATAATGTGGGGGGGAAACAGATTTCAATATCATGTAAGGAAGAAATTTATAATATTATCAGAGCCATACTGAGGTTCAGTGAGCTGCCTTGGTGGGGGGGTAGTAAGTTCTCCCTCACTGAAACACTTTGAGTAAAGGCCAAATGACCACTTGTCAGGGTTAGTGTAGAGGAGATTCTGATTCAGAGAGGAGCTGGACTTGATGGATGGTGAGGTCACATTCAGCTTTGAAATTCTTTTGCCTTTGACCTGGACTCTGGAACTTATGTCCGGCCCCTGCTACTCCCCACTTGCTGTAGAGAGGTGTGGGGAGAGGTAGGGAGAGACCAGGTCAGGGCCAGGGTCTGAGTTGTATATTTTCAAGGTGGGAGCAGGGCTGAGTTGGGCAGTATGTCCTGTGGCCCTCACATCCTCTGATGAGGACAGGACATTTGTCTAGGTGTCTTTTCTCCTCTGAAAAGAAAGAGAAAAATTTAGTACCTGGGCATGTCCTCTTTCTCCCTCCCTCCCTCCCTTTCTCCTTCTCCCTCTCTCCTCCCTTTTCTCTCTCTCTCCCCTGTGTGGGGGAATGTCTCACTCCTGGGTATGTTGCAGAGCTGTGCTCTTTAACATATCCTAAAGCTTCACAATGGAGTTTGTTTTTCTATTCCATTTTGTTTCTGGAAACGACAGGCCATACTATTCTAAATAGAAGCCAGAGTCTACTCTGATTGTCCCTTCTTATGGAAAGGACCAGTGGAGAGGATGACATTGACCTTTGACAAAAATTGTGATGTTGATGGAGTTTATCTGGCTTATCTTACTGCTTTGTTTAAAAAAAACTTAAAATATTTGTTTTCTCTTTACTTACATTCCCAGTATATCCCTCTTTCCCCTTCTCAGAGAGCCATCTGATAAAAAAGAACAGTTAACAAGTGGGAGAAGTCTGACATTCATGTCTTCATTTCTTCAGCAAGTATTTGTTTAATACCTACTGTTTACCGGTTGGTGGGTAGGTGGTGAAGTGGATAGAGTGCTGGTCCTGGAGTTAGAAAGACTTCTCTCATGGATTCAAAAAGGGCCTCAGACATTTCCTAGCTGTGTGTCCCTGGGCTAGTCACTTAACCTGTCTGCTTTAGTTTTCTCATCTGTAAAATAAGCTGGAGAAGGAAATGGCAAACCATTCCAATATCTTTGCCAGGAAAACTCCAGATGGGCTCGTAGAGGGTCGGACACAATTGAAAAATGACTTAAACAGCAACATTTGCCAGGCACTGCATTATGTGCTGAGAATACAAAAACATTTTTCCTTATACCTCATCCTTGCATGGGAAACATGTAGACACATACACCAAATGCAAAATAAATACAATCATATATATATGGCAGAGATGAGGGAGAAGTGCCTTCCTCTTGGGGAGGGGGGAACAGTCCCAGAGGCAGTAGATGGAAACTGCATCATCTCTGGTCACCTGGAGTCTGCTTCTGCCTCTCATCTGTTTTTAATTCATATCACTTCCCTTAATTGAACACTGAGCAGTAATAGCGGCTAACATTTATAGACAGCTTTCTTTACAAAGCATTTACAGACATGATCTTGTTTGGTTCTTACAGCAGCCCTGGAGGCTTGGTACTAATGTGAGCCACCATTCCCCAGCTGTGGGAACTGAGTTTGAGAAAAGCTAAGAGATTTTCCTAAAGTTGAGTAAATGTTGAGAGTGAGATTGAAATTTAGGGATTTCTGACTCCACTTGGCTAAACTGTTTCTCCCACAAGTTCCCACTGCATGGGAGGCCTTGTGCCAGGGCCTGGGAGACTTAAAAAACAGAACAAAACAAAGCATTGTCCCTATCCTTAGAAAGCTTATAATCTGTTGTGGGGATAACACAAATGAATATGTTGTAAAATGGCATATGACTGAGGCAAGAGGGAAGCCAGAGCTCCCTGGGAAATATTCAAGGAGACACCATCATCTTCTGTGGTGGGGGGTGGGGGGGTGTCATGGATTGTGGCATAGGAGTGGAAGAAGAGAAGGATTTCAGGCATTTGAAGAATAGGGGTTGGCCTCTAGGTAGGAGTGGTTTTATTCCACTATCTTTGCCAAGAAAACTCCAAATGGGTCATGAAGAGTTGGACACAACTGAAATGACTAAACAACGATTCTTGGTGAGAGAGGGAAGCAGGAGATGAGAAAATTGATGGTAACTTTGGGGCCCCAAGTACTTCTGAAGAAGGATGGTGTAAGGAAAGCCTGGAAAAGGAGGTAGGTGCCAGAGAGTGGAGGAGACCCTTGATGGTCCTATAGTGCTGCAATGACCTTGTCCAGAAGCCCCATCCAAGCTTGGCAATCTTGGGGGCTATGCTTGCCAAACCCCGAGCTCCTGCCTGACCATGGATGGTGGTGAGTCAGCCAGACATACTCATTCTTGCTCATGTGTCAGTCATCTCTGGGCACTGAGAAGAGGGATCAGGTCGTCATGCTGTCAATGTCAGCAGAAGACCAGAGCAGAAGATACTTTCAGTCCCGTGGTTCCCAGTGTCCTGTGTGTGGCTTCCAACTCCTAATTCTGTGGCCAAGGCTGTGAGCGGGGATCATTCCAGATGGCAAAAGGTCCCTAAATCATAGACCATAATTCATGTGATTTAGAGTTTATAGCTTCAATGGAGAGCTGGAGGGAGAGGAAGGGAAAGAGAAATGCATTAGTTAATTGCCTACTATGTGCCTGGCACTGTGCTAAGTGCTTTAAAAATACTTTCTCGTTTGAGCTTCACAATAGCTCTGGGAGGTAGAGACTGTTATTATCCCCATTTTAGAGATGAGGAAGCAGAGGCAAACAGATGTTAGGTGACATGCCCTGGGTCATTCCATCAGGATGTGTCAGGCTGAGGCCAGATTTCTAGTTATTATGACACCATGTTTCTTCCCACCATTAGCACCTATTTCTAGTGCATATTTCAAGCTTGCTTAATAAATGCTGACTGAATGAATAGTAATCACTTAACGCATGCTTGTTAGATCTTATTGAATTGGATAAATCCCCGTGATTTGTTGAATTTAATTTGGCTTCCTAATTAAGCATGGTCTGGATTAAAATTCAAATCACTTTTCTCTCCTCTGATTGCCTCCTGACCCATAAGAGAGGGAGCTGGTAATAGGGTAAGCCAGACTGGGTCAAGGGAAGGACCCTCTTTGGGAGAATCAAAAGTGGATGAGATTTCCAGTTTCCGTTTTAGTTCCTACTTGGGATTACAGATACTGGCTGGACAGGCGGTTGTGTTCATGGCTCCAAAGAGTATAAACACTGAGGGAAGACTTACTGGTGTATCCCCACCCTGCATGAAATTTGCCTCATGAAAATTGCTCCTTTGGGAGCCCTGAACAGATTTCCTGCCCACGCCTAGATGGCTGTCCATCTTCTGACTGATTCTCTGCAGGACCTCTCCCATCAGTGCTGCTCTGGAGGGCCGTAGCCCTTCCACATCATCCAGATTTCCTGACTTGAGCTTTGTCAGAATGGGCCAGGGAGCCCTCTGATTGGGATCCCAAAGGCAGGTGTTTCCCTGAGGTCATGGCTTGGGATGGGGCTGTCATTGGACAGTGGAATGGAGTATGTGGGGATGGGGGTGGAGGGGGGAAGTTGTGGGGGAAGGGGGGAAAAGGTAAACCAAATAGCCTCCAGGACCTGATCTCTAGCTGCCAGGCCCCTCCCAGTGACATCAGGGAACCTTCTCATGGAATTAAAAACAAAATTCTGGCTGATACAGATGGTGAGAAGCAGACAGAGCTAGCTGAGCAGTCCCTGGGAATTCACTAGCCAGGAGTCACACCTTCCCCTTCTGTTCATACAGCCAAAGACAGCCAGGATCCCGCCTTTTGGTGGGTCATAGATTTGGAGCTGGAAGCCTTTAGACTCCATGTCGCTCCAACTTATCATTCTGCCAAGGCCCTGAGCGGTTTGGCAAATGGTTTGCCAGGAGTCAAGTATTAATGAGCATTAGAGTCGAGATTTAATCCTGGGCCCATCCATTTTCAATTTAATTCTAGTCAATCCATTTCAATTTAAACAAGCAAACAAACATTTAAAGGCCTACTATGTGCCAGACACCTAAGTCCCGTGACCTTTTCTCAACTTTTCTCAGTTCTCTTTGCGTTGAGTACTGTTGATTACTGTCTCTTCCCTGATACTCCCATCTCTTTAGATTGTCAGACACAATCTCTCCTAGTTCTTCTCCTCCCTCTCTGACCCCTCCTCCTCTGTCTCCTTTTCCTTAGCACAAGCAGCAGAGAGTCTGGGCATTCTCTCTGGCCATCCCCATGTCTAGAGCACTGACCTCCCTGACTTCCTTTAAGTATCAACTAAAATCCCAGCTTCTGCAGGAAGGCTTCCCCAACCTCTCCTAATTCCAGTGTCTTCCCTGTTAAGTATTTCCTGTTAGCCTGCATGGAGATTGCATTGTATGTAGTTGTCTCCCATTAGATTGTAAGGCCCTTGAGGGCAAGGTCTGTCCTTTGCTTCTTTTTACATTTTCAGCCCTTAACACCCATGGTGGGTGCTTGATAAGTGTTTACTTAATAAATAGACAGTATGATTACTAAGTCAGCAATGAAATGGTCACTGCCTTCATACCTTCAAAGAGCTTCTGGTCTAACGAGTGACTTGAAATGTATACCTATAAAAAATAAAGGTATCTGTGCCAAGTAATTGTGAGGGAGAGGGCACTAGAAAATATGGGAATCACATCAGAGTGGTGCTTGCCATGAGCTTTGAAAGAAATTAGAGATTCTCATGGGTGAAAAGGGAGAGCATTCCATGGCAGAAGTGTTGGGGTGGGGGGGTGGGGACAGCTTGTGCAAAGGTGTGGAGGTGGAAGATTGGAATATCATGTATCAGGAAAATCAGAGAGGTCTCTTGGACTGGCTGTATGAAGGCAGGAATGTTCTTTCTGAACCTCAGTTTTTTCATCTCTGAAGAGAGGGGGTTGTTCTAAATGACTTCTCGTGGTCTCTCTGTTCCAAATCCACCAAACTGTGATGCTCTGCCTCCAAAACCAGGGTTCTTTCCATTAGCCCACACTGCCTCCCACTTGGGGTAATCTTGGCACAGATTTGGCAAGTCAGCACCTTGGCAAGTCAGCAGCTGCTGACTCAGAGTGAGTTCAGAGAACAGTCCTAGGCCCTGGCTGGCAGAACAAGGCCATTTTCTTTGGGGGGAACAGTACAATAAAATGGAGGAAAAGCTCTTCCCAGCAGTGAGAACTGGCCAAAGGATAATGGTGTAGTAGATGGAGCACTGGGCTTGGAATCAGGTTGTCAGAGCTGTGTCTGCCATATTCTCTTTGACCCTGTGAGTGACCCAGGTTAATAAGATAAACTCATGATAAGCTGACCACTCACTAACTGTATCATTTCTTTTACATCACACATTTACATTTTAACGGGGACCTTTTAATGCCCTAATCGATTGATCAGTCAATGAACAATCAATTAGATTTGTGCCTGCTATGTATTTTCTGGGCACTCTGCCAGCTGCTTGGTATGTGAACACAGAGAGCAGCTCCCTCGTTGCAAAGAGCCTTTATGCCAAAGGGAAGGACAACATGTACCAACGTAAGCCACAAATATAAAGATGAGCTACAAAAAAGTTAGTTACAAGAGAGTGAGAGAGAGAAGATGCCAGCAGTGGGGAGAGGAGGAGGAGGGATGCTGGAGTTGAGTCAGTAGGAAGGGAGGGGATCTGGGAAGCACCACTGTAGAGGAAGGTCCTTCCACACAAGACCTAGGGAAGGTTAGGGGATCACAGGAACTGCAGAGAGGGCCCCATGGCAGCTCACAAGGACTGCAGAGGGGGTTAGAAAAGGAAGTGGAGGGTCAGGCTGTGAAGCACTTTCAAGGCTCATGAGGCTGACTATTTTAATCTAGAGGGAACATTGGTATTGGTTGAATAGGGGAGTGACGTGGGTCAGTCTGTGCTTAAGGAAAGTCCTTTGGGCAGCCATGCGTCATCCTCACAGCATTGGAGTACGAGAACAAAGAGGAGGCTGGTATGGTCATTTCTGAGAGAGGGAATGAGGGCCTGCCCACCAGTAGCCCTGTAAGTGGGGAGAAGAGGTCGGATGCCAGAGATTTTGTGCAGGTAGAAACTAGGATCACGCCAAAGTTATAAACCTTGGGGCATTTGAAGGATGATGGTGCCTTCCATAAAAATGGGAAGATGGAGACAGTTTGGGGGGAGGAGATAATGAGTTCAGTTTAGAACATCAAGGCTGTGGCATATGAAATGTCTAATTGGCAGTGATTGCATCCTGATGTCTTTGTTTTTCTTGACATCATTAAAGAGGCCATGCCCTGGCTACTTCTTAAATAGACCTATTCAGTGACTGGGTGTTGCCTCACCCTAAGTGAGTACCTGCAAAGACCTTGGCCTAAAGGGCCCAGGGTCTCCCAGTGCATCCTGGGTCATCTCCAGTCATCCTGAGGAATATCAGGTCACTGGTTTCAAATGGCATGGTCTTCTTCAGCAGTGAAGGAGGTTGATATGGGACTGGGGCTCTGGGTGGGTGTATATGGATGGGTGAGTCATGGGCATAGAAATGATAATTAAACCCAAGGGAACTAATGAGATGAGAGAGAGAGAGAGAGAGAGAGAGAGGAGAGGAGAGGAAAAAAAAGAGGGAGAGAGGAGAGAAAGAGGAGAGGAGAGGAAAAAAAAAGAGAGAGGGAGGGAGGAGAGAAAAAGAGTATAAAAGGGCCTGCCTATGACAGAAGCTTGGGGGATGCCCACAACTGGAAGGCGGGATGTGGATTAGGAGCCAGCAAAGGAGACTCGAGCCTCCTTAATCAAACAGTCATCCTGCCTTTGCTTGGAGACCTACTATGAAGGGAGTGGGAGATGGCACCTTCCAGTCCAGCTCATTTCCCTATTCTTGAGCTTCGACCCTTCATCTACCTGTACACAACTGTGACTGTTGGCTTCTAGCTCTGTCCTCTTGGGCCAAGCAGAGCAAATGGGAATCTCCTTCCAAAGGATCCCCCTCGAAGCCTGGATGGATGATGGCTTCCATGTCCACAAGCTGTAGGTCCTTCCTAAAATGGGTCACGGAGGTGACCCACAATCTGCCTACACAGCACTGCCTACGTAGAGCACCATGTCTGTGTCAGAGTACCCATTTTATGTCCATGGCACCATGCTTCTCTTTATCACAGCCCAAGATCAGTTTTATTTTTTGTTTTTCTGTTTTAGACAGTACCATAATGTTAACTTAATGAACTTGCAGTCCACTCAAAATCCCAGTATCTTTTTTTTTTTAACGTGACCCATTATTTACATATTCACTGAATCATACATAGATTTAATGCTGCAAAGGGCTTTTCAAGGCCATGAAATCCAATCCCCTCATTTTAAAGATGAGGTCACTGAGGACCAGAGAAGTTAAGTGACTTGCCCCAAATCACACAGTGAGTGTCAGAAGCTGGATTTGAACCCATGTCTTTTCTGCTGTCATATGCTGCACTCCAGACTTCATTTGTTCTGTCCCAATCCCATTCACCATCCAAGACTAGGCTCAAGGTCTTCATCCTTCTTAGGCATCCTCCCTGCTTACAAGGCTCTCCCTTTCTTCTCAGTTTCTATGACATTTGGGAGCCTTTGGGGGAGCCTTTAGTTCTCAGTTATATCCTGTTTTCTGGCAGTTCATATGGGCTGGTCTGAGTTCGCCGGCTAGGCTGAGGATCAGGCATTAAACTTCTCTGTCCTTTGCTCTCCAGAGAACAGGATATGTCTTAGAAGCCATGGGGGATGTTAGAGTTCAATGGAACCCAAGCCTTTTACTTTACAGATCATTCATTTAGTCATCAAGCATTTAGTAAGCATTTACTATATACCAGGGACAGACCTGGGAATACGGAGATGAGGCAGTCCTTGACCACTAGGGTGCTCACCTCCCGTGAGAAGCATTGGGGATGCTGAGGGCCAGAGACATGAGCCTAGCTGGTGTTGGAGCCTTGGCTCTTGGGCCCTCTGCAGTGACTACTGTAGGAGCTCGCTTAATCCCTGCTGATTTATTAATTGATATAAACTGAAGATGATTCACCAGCTGCTCAGAAGTTGGGCTGACACTCCTGTGTCTATCTGGAGCCCAAGGACAGGATGCCTTTCTCTTCTCTGCTCCAGGGGGAAATGGAAGCACAAATGCCTTCTAAATTCAGCTCCCCAGGAGGGCAGAGAACACATTGTGGATTGCGTCAATCAATGTTTATTGAGTGCCCATTCCCAAACGAAAGGTGGGGGTGTTAACATGGTTTCCATGGATCTCCAAGAGGGTCTATGGCTAGATATTGGGGTCCAAAAACTTGATATCTTTATCTTTGCTAACATTTGCTTTCATCTGTTATTCTGTATACTTTATTTTGTTTCTTTAAAAACAGTCTGAGAAGGGGATCATAGGCCTCACCTGGGTGCCAAAGAGGTCCGTGGCATAGAAAAGGTGAAGAGCCAGATGGGAAGGTGGTACTTAGGAGTCAGTCGGTGAATGTCACTGAGCCTCAATTTTCTTATCTGTAATATGGGGATTAGCCAATTAGTTAATCAACAAGCATTTTTTAAAGCACTGATACAACAAAAAAGAAATGACAGTTACAGCATAAGTAGTCTATGTATATACAAAATACATAAATATATACAAAATATATGTCACACATAAATGTATACAGATATGTTCAAAGAAGGTAAGGTAATAGGTTTAGGAACCAGAGTTAAAGGTGCTGTTAGAGTCATGTGTGACCAACAAAAGATGGGTCTGTTATGGGGGAGAGGGTGGGATGGATGCTGGCTAGCCCATGGCCTCCACTGGTGAGATGGAAGGGGAGGGTGGCTTCCAGCACACTGGGTGAACTCCCTCCGGACAGCATGTGGGAGAATGTGGATGAGAGTCAGCTAGGAAGGATGGACATGGGTGGGCTATCATCTGGGGTGTGGGAGGAAGCGTCCATTTAGATGAGATCACTAGTCCATTCGAATATTTTGGGTTTAGACCTCACAAGTCTCATATGAAGATCATGTGAGAGAATGTTCTGAGGTTAACTTTTCCATGCTTGTGTAAGATGATGTTTTTCTCTATTATTTCATTGTATTGGATAGAACATTCATGCCTTGAGGACTGAATCCCTGGGTTTGGGGCATGATTGGCAATGGGGTGGAGAGGCAGGAAGGAGAAGAATGGGCTGGTCCTGACAGTAAGATCTGAGTTTGGGTGAGGGGAGTAATTGAAAATGTCAGACAGCCACAAGCTTGCATGAGGGGGACCCTCTGTTCTACCCGAACTGGACATCTCAATCCAACAGTGGGTCCTCATGGACCTGTGTGGGACCCGGCTTTACTGGGCAGCTTGTTAGCCTTTCTACAAGTAAATAGTTTCCATGGTTACTGACATTCCTCCTGTGGATGGTGTTCGTTCAACCCAAGAATGGATAGAAAAGTTGGTAGGGTACCACCTGAAATCTACATCAGGCTTTGATGGCTGCCTGCTGAATCGGTGAGTGTTTGTCATTGGATCTGAATCAAAGCAAACAATTTACCTTACTTAGATTATCACATCTGGGACAGCAAGTGTTTTTTAAAAATGTCTTTTGCTCCTTGACTTTAATTTTTTTTATATAGCACATGAAAAAGAATTGGTTTTACAAGTTAATTTATTTTTTTGGGGGGGGGGAGTTGTCTCATCTCTGATACTTCCTAGCTGACTGACCCTGTGCAAGTCTCTGACTCCTCCAGGCATCAGTTTCCTCATTTATAAAATGGGGTAATCATATTCAGGTCACTAGACTAGGACACTGGGCTGACTCTGGTAGAGTGAAATGTGGTAGGAATAAGTAGAAAACATTTCTATAACATACATATAGATTTATATATAATATAATGTGTAAAATAAGGAAGGAAGTGACCTGTTAGGTGCCAGGCACTATGCTCAATGTTGGGGAGTCCAAAGCACCAAGACTGTCCCTGCCCATTCTAATGAGGGAAAGACACAAAAGCTGGATGAAGAGAGAAGGGGGAGGGCAGGAAGGGACCTAGTGTAGGCTCCTGGTTTTGAAGGTCAGAAAATGAGAAACAAAGTCAGGTGGAGGATGGAGGTGGGCTAGCCTAGGCCATTCCCACTGGCATCTCCAGGAGGATCAGAGGGGTGGTCCTGGTGGTAGAGCCTGGCAGAGTGAGGAGGCTGCACCCATGGCAGACTCTTCCAGGGTAAGGCTTTAAAGCAGTTTAATGGATAAAAAGGTCTGTGAGTTTTAGTGAACTGCAAACTCAGTATGAATCAGCCCAAGAAACAACCTGTTTTAGGCTTCTGATTTTTGGAGAGACCCAGCAGCCTCCAGGAATAACTTTGGGAGAGGACAGCTGTACAGTACTTAGGGCATTGGAGAGCTGGGGGTCATGCAGCAGAGGCAACCAGCATGGGGAAGGGTGTCCGGTGAAGGAAGTGCTTGATGGCTGATCAGTGGATTCAGAGAAGACATGGTAATGAGGTACATGTTCAGTATCTTCCCATAACTGAAAGGCTTTCATGTGGGAGAGGAGGGGGACTTTGGCCCCTGAGGGCAGAGTGAAGAACAATGGGTGAAAGTTTTGAAGGACAAGTTGAAATTTGATAGAGTAGAAGCATCTGTGTAAAAGAGACATGACTCACTTGGGATATAATGAGCTGTTTCTTTGCTGGGATTCCAATGTGTTGTAACAGGAAGGGGTTGGACAAGATGACTTAAGAAGTCTTTTCCAGATGTAATACCCCATTGGGTTGTTTTGAAGAGAGTGCTTAGTAAAACTGACATCTAAAGTCATGGAAATGGGTACATCTGAATATGGCAGAAGGGATGTGGGTACCATAAGCTGGATATTTTTTTTTTCTTTTTATAGTGGATTAGTTTGACTGTCTGTCAAATGTCGTGTCCTTATCCTGTCCCATGACAGTAACAATTCTCTGGTACTCATGATGGCAGGTCCACTAATTCTGATTGTGACCAACAGGGATGTTCAGAAATCTAAGTCATCACCAGTTGGCCACTGGGAGTCAGGGAAAACTCTGGAAATGGCAGAAAGTTCTGGCATGTGAAATCAGAGTTTATCACTCATTGGAGAGATTCTAAAAGTCTGTCCAGCCAAGCACCTCATGAATGTCCATCTATCTGTAACCTCCTCTGCCCAGTCTAATGTGGAACTCCAGGCCCTAGGCAGGGGAAGGCTGGTCCTCTTGGCATGTGTGTTGCAGCCAAAGGAGGCATGAAGTGAGATACATTTCCTTCTATTTTTCAGGTCAGATCAGAGAGTGGGTGTTTGGCCAAAGGAAACATCGGAACCTCTTCGAGATTTAAATGAGGTAGGTGCTAGCGACGCTATGAATTGAAAACTCCATTTAGCCTCCCTTTCTTATATGGGAAATGCTTTTCCCATTTCTAGCATAGTATCCTGGGAAGAGTCCCAGATTTAGAGTCAAAGGATTCGGGTACAAATCCTGATTCAGATTACTTCCTTGAACTTCAGATACCTTGTATAGAATGAGATAAACTTTAAGTTTCTGTTCAACTCTAAATCTTTTCATCGCAGGTCCCTATTAAGAACAAAGTTCAGAGAGAGGTGAGAGGGCTCAGTGAATAGAGAGATGACCTCAGATAAGTGCCGGTTGTATGACTATGGGTAAATCATTTCTTTCTGTGGGCCTCAGTTTTTCTGTAAATGGAAATGTTGGACTAGGTAGTTTTTGAGGTCCCTGTTAGCTCAAGAGATGGGTTCCTACTAAATTGTAGACCAGTATTGGAATTTCGCTGGTGGGAGGTTTTTCTTCATTGGAATTCTCTACATCAGTGCAATCCTAGGTCCAAACTGGAAATTGAAAACAAGGCACAGTCCATTCTGTGGCTCAGGAAAGAGGTGGTAGGCTGTGGATGTGGTATGAAGTATGCACTGGAGACATGGCCACAGTGGGGGCTTCTGAGAGAGGTGGGGGAGTCATTGGGAACCAACAGAAATATCAAAAAAGAGAAAGAAAAATAGGAGACACACACACATGCAGAGAGAGCGAGAGAGAGAGAGAGAGAGAGAGAGAGAGAGAGAGAGAGACTAACAATAAGACATTTTTAATCCATTAAAAGATCAAGCAGACAAAGATGATGCTTTCAGGACCCTTCTCTCTATGTCTTGGACCCGAGCCAAGTTCACCACTTCTGTGTCATTATAATAAACATGTTTGTGACATTTAATGTACTTAAAATCCACTCAGGCTTTGCACTTTTTAAAAATGAGGCTGACATTCTCCAGGTCAGTATGACCACAATTGTACCACATGTCTTTGTCTGCTGAGATCACAGCCATCAAGGCTTACATACCCAATATCATTAGCAGGTTGTGTCAGCAGGAAGGACTCTTAGAGGTCATCTGATCCAGTTCCTCATTTTATAGGAGAGGAAAAGATGCTTGGAGAACAAAGAGATTTGGCCGTCGTCCTACAGTGTAAATTCTCAACGTGAGATTTGAACCCAAGTTTTGAACCCAAATCCACTTGACTTTTAAAATATAATATGGTCATTCCTAAACCCATTTTTCTTCATTCCTAGGTGCACATCACAATTTTAATTAGCTTGTCCCAGATTTTACTCTTGAATATCTTATTTAATTAGCTTGACAGAAATCAATATACTTGAATTAGGCCCTCGGGTGCCATGACTCTTGTGTCCATTAGTGAGGACCATGACCCAGAATGCCTTGCCCAATTCTGCTTCTTTTCAATATTTAATTAGGGAGTTGTAGATCCAATCTAGTTTCTGGGCTGTGATTTCATAAGCCATTCCCTTTATAGGCTGGGGAATAGGAAGGTCCTTAGGGACTGTAGCAAATAAAACCCACTGACTTGTCTGTGAGCATTCCATTCTGAGGATCATTTATCAGGTGCAAGGCATAGGCTGGGATGCCAGAGAGTGAGGACCAAACCAGTCTTGCATCGAGGACTGAGTACCAAAGCCAACTGACTGAAAGCTGAGATTTCAGCTAAGCTGCCTTTTCACGTAACTGGTGGGCTTAAACAAAGCTGGTTGACCAAATGAAGCTGATTTATTCTTCCTTCTGAGTGTGACTTAGAATTCCTATCTGTTGAGTGCTTTGAGGTTTGCAAAATGCTTTCTTTGCGAAAGGTTATGGTGCTGGACATGGTGCGGTAAGGCTGGAATCCCTTATCCCAAGGAGGCTGGGGCTGGGTTTGGTTGAGCTCTGGATTTCTGAGCTCTAGCAGGTTAAAGTCAATTAGATGTCTGTACCAACTCTGACTCTAATATGGTGATGCCCTGGAAGATGCCCTGAGAAGGGACAAACCAGTTCACGTCAGAAATGGACCCAGTCCCAGATCTGCTGCCAGTGAGTGGTGGGGTTACTGCCCTTCAGCATGGGCAAGATAAGGAGACCTAGCCCTCCCCCCAAATTAAAAAACAAAACACATTTGTGTATATACATACTTAAAACATGTGTTTGTATACACATCGTTGCAAATACATATGTGTACACATATGTATATACATATGTGTAGATATACATATATTACACTCATATACACACAAAAGTGTGTTTAATATATAATATATATTACATATATTAATATAAATAATTTATCTATCACTGTACATTGCTGTGTTACAGGGCATCTCTGATTCCTTTTCTTTATGTCTTTATTTTATCAGATCTGTCACTTTTGCCCTCATTTTTGTATCCCAGTCATTTCCTGGCATGGCCCCCAAAACGAACCATTCCCACATGCTAATCTAGATGAAAGCAGGCACATCTCGCTGTGGTTACAATGTAACATGTGAACATTCCATCTTCCTACTGAGAGAAGGGATGTGTGTTCTGTCCTTTCTTCTCTGGAAGATTGTGCAAAGTACATCTAATCTGTTGTTTCATTTACATAATTGTGATTGTTGATTGATTGCCTCTGTGGTTCTCTTAGTTGACTTGATTTTTTCTGCATCCATTCATTACAGATCTTCTGATATTTCTCTGAGTTCATTGTCTCTTTACAATGTAATTAACCATTATATTCATAACTTGTAATGTGATTTTCACCCCACAGTTTTGCCATTTGGTATCTGGTCTTGGGTTCTCCCATCTTCTTGAGAGGGGCCCTTCTTGGTCATTTCTTGTGGATGACCTTTCCCCCTACTATCCTGAAGAATGCCCTTCCAGCAGGACCTCTTGAGTTACCACCTGAAGTCATTTCTTGAAGTCTGAATCTTGGCAGGATCTGACTCACTTCAGTGTCCATGCCTGTATTTTGGAACCTGCATGCCTGTGTGATTGAACAAAATCAGATCTATCCTGTAGGACCTTCCAGAAAATTACAAGCAGACACCCCCTTTCCCTGCATAGCTTGTCCAAGACCCTTCCTCAGTTTTTTTTTCTCAGCATCCAGGAAGAGAAGTAAGAGCTATGATAGCTGCCCTGTCGCTGGGGGTACTTGGGACTCTCATCAGCCCTGGGAGGATCAGAGGATCATAGATTTTGAGCTAGAAGGGGCCACAGAGGTGACTAGTCCAACTTCATCATTGGATAGGCAAGGAACTGAGGCTTGAGGGTGGGGAATCATTTGTTCAAGGTCATACAAGGAACCAGTGTTAGAGCCAGAACTTGAACTCAGGTCCTGACTCCAAATTCAGTGCCTTTTGCCAGGTGATGCCACAGTGAAAGTGTTGTTATTTTCCTTTTATAGATAAGAAACCCAAGGTTGAAAAGGGTCCAGTGACTCCTGATCGTAAGCGTGGGGCAAGATTTGATTTCAGATCCTTTTTACTCAAATTCTGAGCTCTTTGACTGTACTCTCTGGCCTTCCTGTCTGTCTGGACCTTGCCTCTATTTAATCCATAGCAGCATTGTAGGCTTAAAGCTATAAGGGACCTCACAAGCTCATCAGGCCCAGTGTTCCTGTTTTATACATGAGGAAATTGAGACCCAGAGACATTATAGACACAGATGATTCAGTGGATAGAGTACTGGGCTCTGAGTTCAAATATGGCCTCTGACACTAGTTAATATGATCCTGGGGCACAAATGAAGCTATCCCTTCAAGGAGCTCATATCTAGGGGTAGGGATGACATAATCATATAAATATACTTAAAATAGGTATTTGTACATAAAAAAAATACAAAATGGATACAGATCAGTTGGGGTGGGTAGGGCCCAGACTGTGCGCAGCATCAGAAAAGGGTTCAAGTAGAAGGTTGTACCTGGACTGAGCCTTAAGGAGGGCCTGGAATGCTGAGGGTCCTCAGGGAGAAGGTAGGGCATTTCCAGAATCGGGCCCACAGGTGCAGGAGCAAAAATTGCATGCAGGGAACGCTGACAAGGCATTGGGCTGGGATGTAGAGAGGGCACGTTGGGATATATGGCCAAGTTCTGGCCCCAATTCCTGTCTTTGGAAGGAAGCCGAGTCCTTTCAGATACTCAGGGCCCACCAGTTCAGCTGAGATAACAAAGGGGCAATGTGCTAGTGGTTGGCATTCATTGATCTGACCCCTGCTGGGGCAAGAAGCTGCTATACTGACCGTCAGTCACTAATTGGATGGGTCAGTGTGGATCCTAAAATAAATCAGTGATCAGAAGGGGCAGAGATGCTGTGGGCTCCTCCTGGGGCTCTCTACTCCTTGCCCAGGGCATTGTTCTGGGCAGACCAAGCTCATTTAGCCTCATTATGATGCCAACAAAGGCACTGTGAGTTCAGAAAAATGTCGGGACCTCAATAGACAGAAGTTGCCCAGAAAAAACTTAGATTTCGTTTAATGATCAGAGGTACATCCTAAAAGAGAGGGCTGTTTTTAGCTGTTGTGAGAGAATGGGCCTGTGGAAGGGCTAGCTGGAGAAGTAAAATCCCAGACTAGGATTGGAAAAGCCTTAAGGGCGTAGACCGTCCATCTATCTATTTCTCTTTTACCCTCTCTTTTATCTTTCTTGTATGTCTTTCTCTTCTTTCCTGTTAGTCTACCTCTAAGTCTTTTCTATTTCTGAAGCCCATTGGCCCTATGTTCAGACCTATCTCAGGCCTTGGTTTCTTCCCATGGAACTCCAGCTTTCCCTGATTCTGATGGGAATGTTCAGTCTCTATTACTGTCTACTTTCAGGAAATGCCTGAGGGTATTGATGGACCTCCCAGGGCATCTTTGTTTTGAGTGTCAGGGAGCTCTTGCTGATATGTGTGTATGGACACTTTATTAGCAGATTGGCTGAATATTAAAGCCCCCAGTGTCTGTGAGGTATGCCCTTGGGGAGGCTGGGCTTCAGCTTTTTGGTCTTTGAGCAGACCAGTGCTGCTGATTCAGGATCAGCTGAGCGTCCTCCACACTGGGTAAAACCTCTCCATCTCCCACTGGTGTTTTCAAAGCTTGCCTGCTGTTTGGTAGAAACATTCTTGGCGCTCCATCCCTGTTCCCTTCCTAGCCAGGGCTTTGGATGACAAGTTATGCCTGCCAGCCCTGGCTGCCATCTTTCAGCTGCTTAGATGGGAGGGAGGGGTCCCTTTTACTCCCCCAATGACTCCAGCTCTTAGCACCTAGCTCGAATCCCTGGTTCTGCCATGTGAGACTTGTATGACTTTGGGCACCAGGAGGAGGCTGAACCCACCAGTCAGTGAAGTTCCCTTTGGCTCTCACTTCTTTAATGGAGGTGCTTTCTCCTCTGACACAGCTGTCCTTCAGCCTCTCAGTAACTTATCCATTGAGGAGGCCTTTCCTGGTCCCTCACTGCTAGCCTCACTCTGAGATTGCCTCCCTATTTATATAATGTGTACATGTTGTATGTATATAGTTCCTTCATTAGGATGTGGACTCTTTGAGGACAAAGACTCTGGGGTTTTTTCCCCCTTTCTTGGTAATCCCATTACTTAGCTCAGAATCTGGCATATAGTAGGGATTTATTAAGTTACCCACTTACAACAAGCATTTACTTAAGTACCTACTGTGTGCCAGGTACAGATGCTAGGTGCTAGGGACGGATACAAAGGCAGTAATGAAAGTGTCTGCCCTGATTTTTGGGGGGCTTTTGGTGGGGAAGAAATGAGAAGCTGGTGGGATAATTGGAAATGACTTCCTTCAGAAGGTGGTGCTTGAGCTGAGTCCTGAAGAAATCAGGGTTGCCAAAAGGAGAACGTGAGGCTGTAGACAGTACAAAATCAGGGATGCAGGAAAGGGGGTGTTCTGTGTAGGGAATGGTAAGAAGGATGGTTTGGCCAGACCATAGAGGGCAGGAGAGGGAATGGAGTGTGGCCATGTGGAGAAATCTCTGCAAATGTATTTTGGATCTTAGTGGTAATAGGGAGCCCCTCTAGTTTATGGAGTAGGGGAATGCCATGGCCAGACCTTGCTTTGGCAGCCCTGTGTGGAATGGGTTGGGGTGGAGAGGAATTGGAGGCAGGGACCCCAGGAAGGAGGCAGCCATGGCAGCGGAGACAGCGAAGGTGTAGAAGATGCATTGAGACAGATATGGGCTCTCTGAAGGAAGGGAGGAGGCTCGTTCTCTCACAAATGTAGGGTAAGGGATGTGCAATGGGGCCTGGTGAGGCTCTTTGCCATATTTAATGAGGCTGGTCTTTGGATGAGGAACATTGTCCATCAGGGGACTGAAGACCTTTCCAACTGAGTAGAACTAGACAGAGCTTATTCTTGGTGAGTTTAGCCTCCAAAACGCCAAGGTGGTGAGGAGAGACCATGGAGGACAACTTTAAACTTGAGTGAAGATTCATTTTTCCCCAGAACCTTATGGGAGGAATTTTTTTTTATTCCTTACACTATTGCTGCCCATTAAGCACTGGATGACTAAGGGAGACAGTTCTCACTGTTCTGACTCAGTGTGACAGCTATCTTCGTCTTTGAAGCCAAAGATGGGGAACCATGGAATTAATAAGCTCAGATATTGCTGAGATGGTAGTGGATAACCTATTTTAATGAAACAGATCATTTCACAGTGTCCCTTTTAGGGGAAGTAGAAATCTGTTTTGATTCCAGAAGAAAGAATTGGATTCTTTCTTTTATTATTTTTTTTTCCATTTGTAGGCTCTGAGACAGACACTTTGGCATCCAGGTTCTTATTTTGTTAGCTTTCAAGATAGGACATGTAGAAAGCTAGAGACTTATTTTTTTCTTAAAGAAATGTTTCTTATTATTAAGAATATTGTCTTATTATATAACATTGTTAGAATCAACAAGTGGCCTGTTGGTCTCTTGAGGGAAACCCAGCTTGGTTGGATGTGGTGTTGTTTCTGTAGGCTGATGGAATTGAACCATTTTATTGATTTAATTATATTTCTAGTATCTGATATGTGGCATCAGTCTCATATTCATGGTAGGTGGATTTCTTTGGTTACTGAACACTGTTGGGGATGGACCACAATGGCAGGCATTGGCCATTTTCCCCCCTAGTGAATATCAGCTTAACTCACATCTTTCTGGATAGAAATAGATTCTTCCCATAGCAAACATAAAATCATAGCATCATGGGATTTTAGAGCAGGGAGGGATCACTTAGACAAGCCAAGGAAGCTGAAACCCAGAGGACCTTGTGACCTCAGAAGCACAGAGTTGTAGGAGGGACCTCAAAGGGCACCTTGTCCAGACTCTACCTGAATGAGATTATCTTCCGTGACCTTAGACGATTTTAGACTTAGAGTGGGAAGGACCTGAGACAGGACCTTGTCCAATTTTCCCATTTGAAGGAGCAAGAAACGGGAAATAGACTTAACCTAGTGACTTACCAAGGTTATGTAGTTGGTGATTGGTGTGGCAGGGATTTGAATTCAGGTCCTCTTGTCCCGGAGTCAGCTTTCTTTCCACTATGACCATGGGAGACTAGAGTACTCAGGGAAGATGGTGGGGAGAGAAGGGGAGTAAGGAGCAACATGAGGGGAAGACAGAGCTGTAGGTGAGAAGAGCCACAGCCTCTCTCTGAGACTGCTCTCCTGGACCCCGCAGGATTCTTGCTCCCCAGGTCATCATTTACTTTCTCGGCTCTGTAAAATGGTGATTTTAAGGTAAACATATGGTGAGCATTCAAGCATGTTCAATAAAAATTGGAATTTGGGAAAATTATATTTTAAAAACAACTTACTACCTTTGAAAAATAGCGTAAATGTTATATAGTCTTGGACATTAATTTGAGAAATTAATTTCTAAGGAGAAAAAAAAGTTTTTGCATTTTCGGCCTTGAGCAGATTTCTGGGCGCCTTGTCAGAGAGCAAATGTTATGGCTTCATTGCTTTGGAGTGTTGGGTTTTTTTTGTTAGTTTGGCTCTTTTGGTCAGGGTTTGTAATTTCTTTGGCATAAGGCACTTTCTGGTATGGAAAATGCCTCCTTTGAGGCAGTTATTCACTTAATCGGATGTTGTGACCTTGTTTTATTTAGATTGAGAGGGGAAATATTTCATGGTTATTCAGTCATTTCAATTGTGTTCAACTCTTCATGACCCCATTTGAGGTTTTCTTAGCAAAGATACTGGAGGAGTTTGCTGTTTCCTTCTTCAGCTCATTCTACAGATTAGGAAACGGAGGTATGAAGGGTGAAGTGACTGGCCTTGATAAGGCTTTATTTGTAGGGCAACCATATAAATGCCACCTATTATCTCAGTTAAACCTCTGCGCCCCGGTATTATCCACCCTCAAACAAGAGGGGTTCGATGATAACAGGCATGCCTCACATTTCTATCTAGCATGCTTTCAGACTTGCAAAGTACTGTGTGTACATCTCATCTGAGTCTCACGGCAGCCCTTCTAGGCAGACGGTGCAACGCTCCCCATTCCACAGATGAAGGATCCAAGTCTGGTGAGGTGTTGTCACTTTCCCAAGGGCATACTAGTAGCAGTGATGATCTGGGGCACTAATCAAACTTAGAACAACTCTCAGTCTGCCTCGCTGGCACTAGGAGAGCTTCGGATTCAGCCTAGTCTTGGGTTCAAGTCCTGACTCTGACACAGTAAGTCTTTTACCTTCTCATTTTCCCAAGTAACTTTCCAGGATAAAAGTTTAATTTATTTGTGTGACCTGGGCCTCTTTGGTAGCCAAGTGAAGCCCATGGATTCCTTCTGGGAATAACGATTAGGAATGCATAAAATAAAATGTTGAGGATTATACTGGAATCCATGACCCAAGTACTCTGTCTCTATTCTGAGGTCCTCTGCCCTGCCTGGGAGTCCCAGCCTGGACCACCAGTTCCTGAGGGTGCCTGGGCCAGGCTCAGTCCACTCTCTGCTCCACTCCTGACTCTCCTCTCCTCCCTGATAGCCTTGTGGGTATCGTTCCAAGCCCCACTCTGACTCTGTAGCTCCTTCCACTGTTAGAAAGTAAGCTCCTGAGTTCAGGATTGTCATTTTGCTTCTCTGGAAATGTATCTGGAAACTAACACAGGCCCTGGCAAATAGCAGGTGCTTAATAAATGTGTGGGGCAGCTAGGTGGTGCATTGGATAAGAATGCCCAGTCCAGAGTCAGGAAGACCCAAGTTCAAATTCAGACATTTGCTAGCTGTGTGACCCTGATCAAGTCACTGAACCTCTATCTACCTCTTTTTCCTCATCTCTAAAATGCAGATCATAATAGCCCCTGCTGTTATTAATCCATCAGGAGCATAGATAAGAAAACTGAGTCCTGGAGAGGTTGACTGACTTGCCCAGAGCCATTCACACTACTGGTGGGGACCAGTACAGTACCTTGGTCCCCTTCAGCACCCTGGCCAGTGAATAAATGATGGTGGTCGCTTCTTCGTTGGCTCCAAGTCTGACATGCTAGCAGAAGTAAGGGCAAAGGGCTCTGTCCTGTCTGAGCAGTCCAGAAAGGGAAGGTGGCAGGGGGAGAAGGTGTGTCCTAGGGAGTTGAGTGATTTTGCATTCCTGGAGGGCTTGAGGTCTGATAAATAGGCTCTGGGCCCTCTCTGCCCTTTTGGTCTTCATCTGCCGAGCAGCTGAGAGCCCATGTAGCTGCTCCTTCTCTGCTCAGTGGGATCCCCCAGCTGCTTTGAAGGGATGCAGATGAATAACTGGGATTTGTCTCAGACTGGAAGGAATTTTCCAGCCTAAAAGACTGGAACCTTTGCTCAGGGCCCAAGTCCAGCAAAAAAAATCAGATCAGAGGATGAACGTGCCCTTGACTTTAGGGTTCTGGCTGCCTTTTGCTGTTTTCCCTGTGTGGGAGCTATCACAGCCCTGGATGAGGGTCTCCATGCACTTGTCCCAGCTTCTCCCCTAGAGCCTTCACATTCTTTCCCTGATGTGCAAACCAGCCCATTCCCCAGACCAGACCTGCCTGCATAGGTCTGTTCTAGGTGACAGAGGGAGGCCTGGCTTACGCAATTAGCCTGGACAGACATAACAGCAGAAGAGTGTGGGAGGATTCGGCCTCATCCCAGACAGGTGCTCTCTGAGTCATGGCTGGAGAGGCAGTCTCAGCTGGGGAGGCAGCCCTGGGCCCGGCCGAGCCCCCACCTCTGAGATGGCTGCAGGGGTACTCCTCCAGAGCTCATCCAAGCAGCTGCCTCAGATGTGACTCGGGGACATTGGAGTCCCCTGTATGCAGCACGTGGCTCTGTCTGGGCTTACTCCTGGAAGAAGCTGAGATGGGAGGGGGTCACAAGACTTACTCAGTTATGGTTGTGGAGTCAGGAAGCCCTGAGACCTTTAGCGCATGACCTTCCTTCTCTGTTCCTCAGTTTCCTCATTTGTACAAGGAGAGCTCCTTCAGTGAGTCCAGCACACAGCCCTGACTGTCAGAGCTTCCTTTCACCCCTTAGCTGACCCTCTATAGAATGGGAGTTGGAGGGAGTTCAAGGCAGGGACGTGATCAGAGTGGGGGGGGGGGGTCAGTCACCAAGCACTTAGTGTATGCCAGGTACTGAACTAAGTTCTGGGAATATCCAGAAAGGCAAAATTGAGGTTCTGCCCTCAGGGAACTCAAAGCAAACAAGATCCATATAGGATGACCTGCAGATAATCCCAGGGAAGCCCTGGCATCCAGGGGAGTGAGCTTTGTGTAGGGGAGGAATGATTGGGGGAGAAGGGAATTGGGGGACAGAACTTGTTGTTCCTGAAAGCAGGAAGACCCCAGTCCGGGCCCGTCCTTAGCACTGCTCAGTCATTTCACTTGTCTCTGCCTTGGTTTCCCCATCTGGGAAATGGGGAAAATCCCATGTGCAGCCCCATGTCCCAAGGCTAGTGTGAGTATTAAGTGAGAGAATGAAGGGAAAAGCATCTCACCAACCTTAGGGTGCTGTAGAAACATCAGTTGCTATTAGCAGCAGTTGGAGGAGTTCAATGTAGAAGTAAATGCTTTGGAAGTGAGGAGGGTAGAGTGATAGACTTGGAGATGAGAAGTCTTGAGTTTGAATCCCACCTTAGACTCTTGCCAGCTGGGGCAAGGCACGGCCTATCTTTGAGCCTTGTTTTTCTCGTAAAATGGGCATCATACATAATGCCTGTACTTTTTATGCCTTGAGGCTACTGGGAAGACTCAACTGACATACTGTGCCTGTAGCTAGCGTGATGTTGTGTGTGTGTGTGTGTGTGTGTGTGTGTGTGTGTGTCCGCATGACCCTACCTTTTCCTCAGCTTCTGTCATTGACCATCCAGGACTCACTCATGACTCGCTCCAGCCCTGTCTGGGGTTCATTACACCTCTTAGAGTTTTTACATCCCGACAAAGAGCCTGTGCTCGATATGTGATGAACGGGGAGGTGCGCACCATGGGGGATGGCAGGCAGGAGAGGCCGGGGGCGCCGGGGCTGTCTGACCGGAGCCCCCTTCGCTCCAGCCGGTCTGGCTCGAGTGATAGCTGTACCTGTCAGGGCCGCTGACCGGCGTGGGCGTCATCGGCCGATGGATGCCTCCGGCCAGTGGCAGATGGATGGCTCTAGGACTGGGGCAGGCGCCCGGAGCGTCGGGCCCAGGTCGGGCAGCCTCGGCAGTGACTAGGTGGTACCCGGGAGAAGGGATTTTGTGAATGGTGGTGTGGGCGGGGCCTGAGAGCATCAGTCGCTGACGTCAGCACAATGAATGAAATCCTTGCGGAGCGTAACAGCCGGGCCCGGGCCGGCAGGCGCCTCCTCAGATTGGTGTCTGGAGCTCTTAGCCCCTCGCTGACGAAGGTCCCGGCCCACGTGTGGGGGCTGATTCGCGGACGCCGGGATTTAAGCGCCTGCAGACCCCCGGACTCCATGTGCAGGGACGCGGCTCCGAGCTCTCCCAAGGCGGCCCATCCTCCTCTCCTGCGGATCCCGGGGGCGGGAGGGGGCTTCCCCGGGCTGCAGCCCCGTCCCCTCCCCCAGCCTGATGTTCTGCTACTGCTGGCAGAGCCCCCTGCTGAGGCTCCGGGCCCTCGAATCTGACCTCTGCTCTGTCCTTTTCGCCAACCAGGAGGAAGCCGCCCCCTTGCCAGGGGTCAAGGACCCGGCTCTGTCCTCCCCGCAGAGCACGCCGGCCGACGAAGCCCACGCTGGAGGTAAGAGGCCGTGGGGCGGGGGCTGCGCTGTGCGCCCTGGCTGCTGCCCGGGCCGTGGCTCGGTAGCCCTCCGGGGAGCAGAACCCGGACTGAGAAAGCCCGAGTGAGGCGGGACTGTCCACGGCGGGAAGCGGAGGTGGGGGTGGGGGTGGGGGGGTGGTGACTCTCCTCCCAGGCCCTGTTCTTGCCTAGCCCGAGATGTTAGTAACTTCCTTCCTTTAGCCATCCTTGCCTCGTGCTCTCTTGGAGGGAGCTGTCCTCAGCCCTTCGGGCCCCTATGATCCTGGGTAGCTTCAGAACTCCGGTCCTTTATGGGCGAGTGGGGAATGGGATGGGGGCGGGGGTTTTACCTCCTCTGGATTTCTCTGTAACAACCTGAAATTGAGTTTCTTGACTGGAGGTGAAGGAGAGTGAGAGCTGCCCTAGGTCTTAATTGTCCTCCATCCTAATGGGCATCTCTTACCCATCCCATTAATAGCTGTATGAAACCGGCCTGGGCAAGGAGGCCCTCGGTCTGTCAGACCCCCAGCTTCTGATACAGGGGGACAAGTGGCAGGGCTGCTGGCTCACAGGAAGCCAAGAAATAGGTCACTATCGGTGAATCTGACTGATGGGAACACCCGGCGGAGAGAAGCCACTGGACTCCGGGAGAGGGACCAGCTTCTCTTCCTTAAAACCTCGGTCCATTGATAAATGGGGCCTGATCTCTTGATGGCAGATCAAATCATCAGTACCCTCCAGCTTTTTCATCTCTCTGTCTCTCTCTCTCTCTGCCTCTCTGTCTGTCTCTCTGTCTCTGTCTGTCTCTCCTCCCTTTCCTCTCCCTCCCTCCCCCTCCTCTCTGTTTCTCTGTCTCCCTGTCTGTCTCTCTCTTTCTCTCCCCCCCCTTTCCTCTCCCTCCCATTTTTCCCCTCCCTCCCATTTTTCCTCTCCCTCCCTTCTCTCTCTGCCTCTGCCTCTGGCTCTGCCTCTGTCTCTCTCTCTCCCTCCCAGGAATAACGAGAGCTAACAGTGTCAAGCCCCCAGGGGTGATTTGCAAAGATCTCCTTTCAAAGCTGTGATTTTCTCCCTTAGGACTCTCAGTTGTCCTGTACAGAGAAAGTGGGCACAAGCCTTTAGAGTGCAGCATCTCTGGCTCTCTTTCCCAGGCCTTCTTAAATCTGGGGTCTTTCCTCTCTTGATTCATCCCTAAATTATCATGCTATATTGACTGTTTGCATCTTGTCCCCCAGTTCGATTGTGAGATCCTTGAGAGCAGGGGCTGTCTAATCCCAGTGACAAGTACAGTGTTTGGCACGTAGTAGTGCTTAATTCCTGTTGACTGACAGCCATGTCTTCATTATTCTCACATGGGTCAGTCTTCCTTGTATTTGAATGAATGTGGCCAGAGCCAGCTGACTAGGCCCCCTCAAACATTTGTGGGCATTGGCCCTGCGTTGTGCCCTCTGTGCACATGAAAGGCCCGCTCGACTAGAAATGAGCATAATCACATGGAATGAGGAGAGACAGGTATCTGACCTCCCTCCCTCTCACTTCCTACAAACACTGCTTACATTCCCAAGGTGGCAAATTATTGCCTCTAGGATAGTGAATGAGGGTGGACCACCTAAGGCATTAAATTCACACTTATAAATCATGCTCAGTTTAAATTTTGTATATTTGTGTGTCATCCTTAGAATATATAACATGAAAATCAGTATGGTGTAGTGGCTAACCTCTGAATCAGAAAGGTCTGAATTTCGGTCTTACCTCTGACTCCCACTAATTGTGTGACCAGGGCTCCTCACTTTAGTTCTCAGGAAGCAGAGCTTAAGAGTGTGTACATATGTGGGTTGTTATGGATAAGGCTTTTTTACTCTTGATACACGTTGTCATTGGTAGAGAGGGCTCCCAGTGTGGAAAACTCCCTCTGCTGGGACGGATTGGCAGCTTTTCTGCAACTTAAAGTCTTAAGATGGCTATCCAGCTAGTGTGTGTAAGTGGTGGGATTTGAACTTCAGACTTCTTGTTTCCAAGGCCAGGTTGATATTCAGTGGAACATAATTCCTTCCCTATAATTATGGTATTAAATTACATATGTATACATTATACATATGTGTGTACACATACATATAAAGTGTGTGTGTGTGTGTGTGTGTGTGTGTGTGTGAGAGAGAGAGAGAGAGAGAGAGAGAGAGATTTTATACCCAGCTAGGAATCAGGAGACTTGGGTTCAAGTTCCAGCTTTGCATGTGACTTTGGACAGGTCAAATTTGGGGCCTGAATTTTCTCCTCTTTAAAATTGGATTCTATTTTGTTTCTAGGATCCCTGTGATCTCTGACATGCTGGGATTCTAACAGACGGTGTTACATATGAATCCCATATCATTACTCTGGGTAGTCTCATGTATCCCTTCTCTCTGCTTTTTTGAGGCAGTGGGGCACGAGCCATGACAAGCAAGACCAGGAACAGATTGAACAGCTGCTGGCGAAGGATCAGTTGGGCTGAGTCAGGACAGTTCTGTGTTCAGGACCTCTGGTCAAGGGCACATCAAGCCATTTCTGCTCATTTATGTGTGGACCATTCCCTCTGGTAGAGTTGTGTATGTACACACAACAGGCTGGTCACAGGGTACACGGTATTGGGCCTTTTAGCCACAGCCACTCACAGCCTGTGAGCTTACTCACAGAGGGGCTGCAATATACATGTGGCAGGAATACACCATGTTGGAAAAAAATGACAAGCTCTTAAGAGTGTTGGACAGTGCCAGCATTGTAAGTTATGTCTTATAATGGTCTGTGCTCATTTTATGCTAGGTAGTCTTCATGAGGGCAGGGACTGCATTTTGTCTTTTGTAAACTTGGCCTCTTTCACAGGGCTCTCTGCACAGAGTTGGTACTTAATGGTTGTTGAATGGATTGATGGATGGATGGATAGGGGCAGCTAGGTGGTGCCATATTGCATAGAGTACCAGGCTTGCAGTCAGAAAGACCCAAGTTCAAATCTGACCGTAGTCACTTACTAGCTATGTGACCCTGGGCAAGTCACTTCTCCTGTTTACCTCAGTTTCCTCCTCTGGAAAATGAGATGGAGAAGAAAATGGCAAAATGATCTTTGCCAAGTATCTTTGCCAAGAAAACCCCCAATGGGGTCACATAGAATTAGACATGACTGAAATGATTAATTATTGAACAACAGATGAATGAATGGATGGGTAAATGGATGGGTGGATGGATGGATGAATTGGTGGATGGATGGATGGATGGGTGAAAGGGTGGGTGGATAGATGAATTGGTAAATGAAAGGGTGGTTGCATAAATGGAAGCCTTTTCATGGTGTTCACTGTGCCTGGAAGTCCTTGTTCTTCCCTTTACCCCTTTAAGTCTTGCTTGGCCTTTAAAACCCAACTCAGATGTTGGTTCCTTCTTGAAATTTTCCCTGATTCAGTTGTTTAATCATAATTTTTCCTGGGCATTGTCTCCCAAAGCACTTGGCATATTTCTTGTATATTATTGTATATTCTAGTTATCCTTATTTGTACTGTATCAACTATTTAGCCTGTAAGCACGATGAGGCTAGGGAGGGCTATGGGATGGTGAGGAGTGTAGTGGACTGAGGACCAGGAGGACACTTACAGGCTGGGTGATGCTGAACAGGCCTCTTAACCTGAGGCCTGTTCAAATTCCTTGTATGTAAAATCGGCACGGTAATACCTGTTGTTAGGAAGAAATGAATTAAACTATGTAAAGTGTTTTGAAAACTTTAAAATATTACAGAAATGTCAGCTAATGTGATTATTATATAAACTTTGAATGTCACCTAGTCACTATCACAGTGCTTTGCACACAGTAGGCACTTCATAAATGTTTGGTAATTGTGTGGTATCCAGGAGTATAACATCAAATTACAGGCCATATAAAAATATATAAAAATATATTTATAAATATAAAAATATAAAAATCTTTGCGTTTCCCTTTTACTGGCCATAAACAACATTTGTTATTTTTTTTACGTCAGGATGGCACATAAAGAAAAGTCATTATTTCTGATTTAGAGTTGCTATTAGAATGAACAGCCACCCTTTCTCTATTGCTGGGCCTTGCTCACATGGGGCATTTAGATGTTTGTGGACTTAGTTGTAAGATACCCATGTTTATCATGCTCAGTTTAGGACTTCTGCCATCTTGTCATCAGCTGGGACAGCTCTGGTTCTGGAGTCAGAGATTGGCCCTGAATGGCAGTCATGGCTTGGCCACTTGCTACCTGTGTGACAGGGCCTCACTTTCCACCCCTATAAAATGGGCCCATTCCACCTGGACTCCCACACTCCTGTGATTGGTGACATTGTGATGGGGTTTCTCTTCCCACAGATAGGCCTTTCAGTCCTTTTAAGACTCACTAGTAGATGATCTTTTGAGAGTTACTGTGGTCTAGACTGTTTGGGATGACCAGGGGGAAATCCATCTGTGAGCCATGGGCTGGAGGACCCAGTGAATATTTCAGCAAACCTTCAGTCTTATGTCTGATGACAAAACCAAACCAAATGAGAGACGCCTCATGATATGTAGGATCTACAGGGCTAATCAGTCCCCATTGGCTTCAGATGAGAATCTGAAATGGAAGGAGAGAAGAACTATGTTTCCTAGGTCTTCAGATCACAACCTTGGGCCTGAAGCTTAACTCATACCTTAGAAATGACTCATATTTATTCTAGCTCTTTAAGCTTGGCAGAATACTTTACTTAAACTTGTAATTTGAGCCTCATGACAACCCTGAAAGGTAGGTACCTTCGGACGATGAGGAAACTGGGGCTCCAAGAAATGGATTGGCACAGTGATTGTGTGTGTAAAGTGGAATTTGAACCCAGACCCCAGCAGGCCCCACACCCAGCAAGTTTTCCATTGTATTATTAATTATAGTGTGATTATTATTCCAGGGTTGTGTCTGGAGGCTTCAGGAGACAGCTCCATGGCCAGGGAGGAAAGACTGAACTTTATTTCCACAGTTAAAACCAAGAGGCACAAATTCTGGGGAGCGACTTGTAGCAAATACAAAGAATTGGTATCCAGAGACCCTAGAGCTGGCCCAGCCTGGCTGTCTGTAAACAGTCTAGAGAAATGTATAAACAAAGTAATTGGGACAAGATTTTCTTTAAGTGGATGGACGGTCATTGGTGGTTGGAATGACTGACTTTGGGGTACATTGGTGAGGATGTATTAGGCTGTCATGGAATGGGAAATGGAGCAAAAAGCTATTTAAAGCTGCACTTTTGGAAAGGTGTGATTAGAAATCGCACATGCTCATGTTGGAGTCTGTTCCCTCACTCCAGCCCGGCTGGGCTCAGTCTCCAGCAGCAGCTCCAAGAGATGATGGTCCTTGGAGATGGGGTCCTTGTCCTCTGTGGCTTTGCCCAGGGCTTCCTTTATCTTCTCCCCCTCCTCAGCCCCTCTCATTTGAGATAATGAGTTCTGTGAGTTTCCTCCCTACTGACTTAAATGGCCCTTGTATTTTTATTTGGGGAAGGATGGGGCTTTCTGAGTTTCCTCCAGCTCTAGCATTTTAGGATTTGGGGGTTGACAGTATTCCTCCTCTCTACTTCTAACCTGACTTTATAAACTCTAATCACACCCTCCCCCTAGCCTTTGTCTTTTTTAGGCTGAAGAAACTGATCTTTGGTCACTTGAATAACCATTTTTGATCCTTGTCCAGTCTTTGGGCCCCTTTGGAGGGGCTGTCACAGAAAGGACACAGTACATTCCACATAGAGGTGAGCCCACAGGTAATTTTTTTCGTAGATTATTTCCAAAGCACTTGTGAATGATGCTCAGGATTCTTCCTTCTTTTAGAGCCATAGAGATGCTACAAAGGAATGTTAAATTGTGGCTAGATCCCTTTCCTGAGCATTTTTGCTACTAAGGAGCTTGATATTTTGTTAGGATCACTTGAAACATTTTTCTCTAATGTTTTACTGTTTTCACTGGATAAAGACAGATAAATGACCAGAAGACTGGAAGAGAAGCTAGGCTAGCATATTGGATGAGAAAGGCAGGATAAAAAAAATCAATGCACTTGATTATTGGTCTAAGAAGGTAAAATTTGATAGAGATAAATCCTCCATTTGGGTTTGAAAAACCACCTTCCTAAGTATCCAGCTTCTCTCTTCCCTGGGGGTCTTCACGCAGAGGCAGGATGGACCCTTGTTGGGAATGTTGAAGAGGGAAACAACGTGGAGGTTTCTCTAAGCCCCGTCTGCCCACAGTGAAGCCCACAGGATGCTCTTTTTGACCTGACATGCAGCTATCCGAAGCCAAGACAATTAGCGAGCCCCTCCTATGGGTCACTGTTTATCCTGCCGAGTTCTGGGCATTTCACTGCTTGGAAAAGCCTAGGGTCCTTCCCTCACTGGGCCATCATCTGCTGAGGATGCTGCCCTTTTCCTCCATGACTCAGAATAGATAGGACTGGTCCCAGGACCACTCTCTAGGGAAAATGGTTGGAAGAAAGAAGTGCTGACACCTCTTTTAGAGAAATTCCCATTTAGTTAAACTCTCAGCTGTGGCCTTTCATTAATTAACCCATTTCCTATCTGTGATCAGACATTTTTCCCCATCCTGATGAAGCTTCCTTTGATGGTGTGTTTTTTTTTTTTACACCCTTTGACTGAGAATTGTTCCACAGCCTTTATGAATGTTTAATTAAATGATGCTGTTGATTTTCCCTTGTCCATGCCTTCATTTATTTGATTTTTCATAGGATCCTAATGCTAGTCTAACAGAATGGAGCTATCTCTCTCAGCTCTTGTTTGTCCCGTCTGTATCTCTGCTTGTACATAGGGGTTTGCACATTGTCTCCCCATTTGACTGTGAGACCCTTGAGGTCAGGGATTGTTCTTTGCCTTTTTTTAAATAGCCCCTCTATCCCCACACCTTAGCACAATGCATGGCATGCAGTAGGTGCCTAATAAATGCACATTGCCTTGATTTTCCTTTAAAAGCTCCTGCCTTATTTGTGTTCTATGACCCTGCACTAGATTGTCTATCAGACCAGCCTGCCAGCACTGAGTGCAAGGCTTCCTGGGGAGCTGTTCCCCTGGCTCAGCTCTGAAGCTGCCATGAAAGAGGGACTGGCATCCCCTTGGTTCCCTGGACATTGGCTGGCTGTGGGAACCTGGTGGGAGCTTCAAGGATACCCTCTTGATGGTAGCTGCATCCATCCAGTGACACCCATCCCATGTCCAGCCTGTGACATCCTGTGGCTGGGGAAGATTCAGTTTGTCACCTGTCTTTTAGATGGTGCTGAGTACCATGTTACATGGTTACACATGGTAACTGGCTTCACAGAGCACTTTCCGGAAAGTCTCTTGTTGGGGCAGAAACGAGACATATTTGTCGGAGAAGATGGCAGGGTCTGGACCTGTGATTTCACTGGTGTAGGGAACTCCCTGTGAGGAAGCACCCTTCCCCAATGCAGATAAGCACCTGTTTATACTCACAAGTCCTGTAGAGGTGCCTGGGGCACTACCTCGACTAGACTCAAACCCATGCCTTCCTGACTCATTGGCCAGTTCACTATTCACTAGGCAACACTGTCTCCCACTGCAGATACGGCCTGCAGTTTAGCAGTTTACAGATGTTGTCATTTGATCGTCACAGCAACATAGTTATTATCACGCCCATTTTACAGAAGAGGAAGCTAAGCATGATGAAGGTTAGTGTAACTTTCTGAGGCAGGATTCACACCCAGGTCCATCTGGTTCTAAGTCCAGTGCTTCATACGCTGCTCCATCTAGCTGTGACAAGTATTATTGTCCCATCTTACAGATAGGGAAACTGAGGCACAGAGGGGTATAATTTTCAAAAGTGGGATTTGAACCCACCTTTCTGATACTAAGTCAGTAATCAGCAAGTGTTTACTAAGTGCCTGCTAGTTCTATCGAAACTCTTTGTGTCCTCAGCTCGTAACAGCACAGTTCCTAGCATATACTAGGTGCTTTTCAGTTATTTGACCCCATTTGGGGCTTTCTTGGCAGGGATACTGGTGTTTTGACCATTTTTCTCTCCAGCCAATTTTACTGCAAATGAGGCAAATGAAGTTAAGTGACTTGTGCAGGGTCATACATCTGGTGTCTGAGGTGGGATTTGAACTCAGGAAGATAAGTCTAACTCCAGGGCAGGTGCTCTGTCTACTGCACCAAAGTGCCTACTGTGTACTGGGTACTTTCTTTGTGCCCAGTTCTTATTAGCACACTGCCTGGAACATGCCAGATGCTTAACAAATGTTTATTGGAATTATCAAGTGAATAAATGCAATTTTATGCAAGGTGGTTTTGGAGGGTAAGTCCAGCTCTTGACCTGCCAATGATAGTCTGGGATGTTCTGAAGGGCCTCTTTATGCTGTGAGTGGGCACAAGGTAAACAACCCATGATAAGAGATATTTCACCTTCATTTTGTTATAAGGAACTTGAAAAGATCAAGCCAGACATTAAATAGATCAGACAGAACAGCAAAGCAATGACAGATTTGGGTTTTGTTCTGTTTTTCCTGAGAAGGGACTTGGAGCTTTTATCTCAGACCATGTCTACATGACCCCAAAGCAAACAGTTAATTGTTTTGTCTACATGAAATAGGGCAGCTGTGAGCTCTTGGCTGTGACTGGTAAATCCAATCAGTGACCTTAGGGGAATCGTGAGAAATGGGCCAGGCACCGTGGGAGCTGGGGACAAACATCACCCAATTTTCAGTCAAGCTGTAGCTCTTAAATTTGACCCTGACTCGTGGTAACATTTTAGATTGGGCTGTTAAGGGTCAGGCAGTTCTTAAGCCCTTAGAAAAGGAAGCGATTGCAGACATTGGCTTTGTTAAAAATAAATCCTGCCAGTTTCCTTTCTTGAAAGGGTTTCCAGCCTAGTTTATGTTGAAGGTAGAGGTATTTGACAAGAGTCCCTCATAGCATCTCTGATGCCAAGATGGTGAAATGTGGCCTAGGTGGAGGTACTTGGAGTGAAATTTAACAACTGACCCGAAGAACAGAACTTTGGGTCATGGATTGTTGCTAGTACAAAGGAATGTCTCCTGTGGAGGTCCTCAGGGCTCTCTCCTTGGCCTTGCACTGTTTAAAGACTTTATGAATGACTGGGATAAAGGCATTTGAGAATCAAAGACACTTGGGATGAGAAAGGTGAAGTGACCTGTAATAGTGATAGAAAGTGGTCAATTCAAGTGGTTTACATTAATTCAGAAGCGCCTGCCTTCTGGTCCAGCCTTTATCCAAAGGACCCAGGGTTCTGCCTGAGGATCATGGGAGTTAGTTTCTGGCTTTAACATTGATGAGTTAGATGGATGGATGGATGGATAGGTGGATAGACACATAGGTAAAGATGGATTGATGGATGGATAGACAGCTTATTAAGTAATTTATTAATTTATTATAATTATTTATTTAGCAATTTATTAAGTGATCACATGTGTCTGGCATTGTACAAATCACTGGAGGTACAAATGCCACAGAACAGACCTTGTCCTCAAAGAACTTACCCTGCAATAGGAGAAGCCGCCCCAGAAAGGGGAGCTTGAAATCCATGGGGAGGAGGAGTGCAGTAGGAGGGGTTCAGTAGGGGAGGCTGCTGGGGAGGAGATGAAGTCCAGAACATGACAGCTCTGTCTACATGGGCCTTTTGTTTCTTGGTTTGGCCTCAAGGGATCGGCCAAACAAGGTAAAAACAAGGTGCTCATCTCCATCAGATGTATTATTTTTTCCCCCACAGAATTGAGAAGTCAACTAGCCTTTAGGTTCAGCTTTGTCACTGAGTTGTGTGATCTGGGGCAGGTCAGCCTTTCCTTCTACAAAGAGTTGGACCTTATGACTTCAGAGATCCGTGCTGAGGCCAGATTTCTTCTCTGAGTTTACTTTGTAATGGCATAAGTTGTGGGTGGAGCATGATATAGCATGTGTGTGTGCTTGTCTTTCATTGCCGAAGAAGACCATGCCATCAGAGAAATGATGACATGACTTGCACTTGACTTTGTTTTGAGTGAGGGAGGGCTGTGTAGGTCACCAGCCTCACTTCTCCTTCAGAGCCATCTGAATCCAGTGACCAGATATTCATCAGGATGACTAGAGATGACCCAGGATGAGACAATTGGGGTTAAGTGACTTGCCCAAGATCACATAGCTAGTGAGTGTCAAGTGTCTGAGGTGAGATTTGAATGCAGGTCCTCCTGATAACCACACTGGTGCTCTATCCACTGTACCACCTAGCTGCCCCTATAGCATGTACATGGGTAAATCAAAGGGAGAGATGATATGAACTGGAGGTCATCATGAAGGCTTCCTGGAAGAGGTGATGCTTGAGCTGGGCCTTGAAGAGAGGACAAAGGTTCTGTCTGGTAGGGATGAGAAAGAAGTTCATTCTAGGCAGGGCTGGGGTAATTTATGCTTGTACTAATGTGTGGAGGTGGGAGATGGCATCTTGAATTTAAAGCCTGTATTCCTCCTAAGAGAGTAGAATAGGGTCCCATGACTAAAATTATAAGCATGAGCAGGGAGTCGCATGGTATTGTGAGGAGGGGCAGATAGGCATGCATGCATGCATGCATCCATCCATCCGTCCATCTGCTCATCCATCCATCCATTCATTCATCCATCCATCCATCTGCCTATCCATCCATCCATTCATTCTTTTGCCCATTCATCCATCCATCCATCTATCTATCCATTCATACATTCATTCATCCATCCCTTTTTTCATCCATCCATCCATCCTGGGGCACCTCTGGTCCTCCAGCCATGCTGCCACAAGTGCTGGGGTTAGACTTGATCCTGCTTGGGCTAAGGAGGAAAAACTTGTGAGTCCAGTTCCACAGCTGGTGGTTTGTCCTTCAGACAAAGATTCATCACCAGCTAAAAGAAACTTTTCCATTTCCTCACATGTCTGCTGCCAGTGCCTGCCCCCATCACTTTGTGTCCATTCTGAGTCTGCCTTTGGACACGTTCCTTGTAGGGACTGTAAGCTCCTCACAGGCAGGCTCTGTATTCCCAGAACCTGGCACATAATAGGTGCTTAAGAAATGTTTGTTGATTGATTTCTTCATGCAGACCTAGATTTCCTGAAATTGGAAGTATTTCCTTTTTATTCACCCTAACTTTAGATTTAATTTCTCATACATATACATATACGTTTATGGAAAGGGGAGAGAGAAAGAAGGAAAGGGTAAGAAAGGAAGGGAAAGGGGAGAGAGAGAGAGATGGAGTGGGGGAGAGGGAGAAATAGGAAGAGGATGAGAAGATGGTGAGAGAGACAGAGGAGAAGGAGGAAGAGAAAGAGAGATTGAGAGTTAATTAATGGTTCACTTTGAGGCTTTCCGGGCCTTGGTTTTTCTATCAGTGAATTGGGAATGAAAACATTTTCCATACTTCACCCACATTTTGAGGAAGCTATCACATGCCATTTTGAACTAACCGTCAGCTTCCCCAAGGACAGGAAGCCCCAGAAATGCAAGATCATATTCTGAGCGGTAGTGCTTCTTCTTTGGGTACACATCAGTAACAAGCCATCTTGCCCTCTCAGACCCAGTGCCTGCCTACAAAGATTGGCGTAATGAAGCAGACAGCACCTCCGAGGACCCGCCATGCGTTGGGACTAGCCGCTTGCTGCATCATATCACGGATGGTGACCGTCCCCTCCTGTCGCCACGATGCTCCCTCTTTAGCCAAAGCCAGAGATTTAATTTAGACCCTGAATCTGCCCCTTCTCCACCCAGCGCTCAACAGTTCATGATGTAAGGAAACACTGTCCAGCCTGATTTGTTCTTCTCTCTCTCTTCTTCACATGTCATATTTATTGTTTGGTGTTTGTTTTTTGAATGTGTTTCCTGTCCGCTGTGACATGATGGGTTTGCTGTGATTGGAAGGGATGGGATGGGGAGCATTAATTTTAAGTCCTTGGCCTGAACAGCAGGAAGTGAAGTCTGTTGCTACTACTTTCGAAAGGCTTTGAGGGGAGCTTATTGATCTTTTAGAAAAAAAATACTCCATTTTGTTTTGTTACTGTAGACCCTTCCCTACAAACTCCCAGAGAGTCTCCTGCAAGGGCTCAGGCACAAAGGACAGGGACATCTCTCTTCGTGGAAGTGTGGCACTGATCTTGACCAATGTGTTTGACCAGAGGTTTATACCTCTGTACACTGCCCTTGGTTGTCGTGATCACTGTTCCCTGAGCTTGGCTTCCTCCTTTGCCATCCCTTCATACTTGTGGGGAGCTCACTTCTGGAAGGAAGACTCAGGAGATGCCACCTGTTCCAGCTGGGTGATGGGGACAGGTGTGTGCTGCAGAATATTTCGTCTGGAACATTCATAATGAAGTGACATATGCTTCTTTGGAAATGTAGAAAGTATAGATGGGCTGTAAGTGGCCAGAGACATTCTGTGTGTCACAGAAAGAGGTGGGATTGTTCCATTGTCAGAATGTATGGTAGTTAGGGCTACCCCTAAGACATCCTTGGTTCCTTGAAAGTGTCACCACATTGGACCTTTCCCTGCTCAGGAGCCTGGGCCTTCTGGTCAACCTGGCTTTCGGAAATATCTGCTATTGGAAAAGCTCCTTTTCAGGTTCTGTCCCTGTCTCCTGTGCAGGCCGAGGAGTTCTTCAAGGTGTGAGGACGGGAAAGGGCCCCAGACAGTGACCCAGTTGACCAAGCACATCCAGAACCTCAAGCGGAAGATCAGGAAATTTGAGGAAAAATTTGAGCAAGAAAAGAAATACCGGGTAGGGATCCATGAAATGGGTGGCACGTGTCCTGTGTCTCTTCCTTCCTCCTTCCCTCTCTCCCTTCTTTGTTCATTTAGGAAGGGGAGGTGTGGCTGAGGACCAGTGGTATGACCTCTACCCAGGAAGGGCTCCTCCTGGAGCGGTTGCTACTTGTGTGTTACTGTCAGCAAGTCCCTTAACCAAGGCAGGCAAATCCCTAGCAGCGAATGACAGACCAGGTGGGGGCTGAGGCAGAGGAGAGAACGGGGGCATATTCAAGAGACGGGGCAGAAGGGAAGTGACAGGTCTTGGGAAGTGAGAGATAATGAGGAGCCAAGGATGAGTCCTGGGTTATGAGCCTTGGGATCTGGGAGGGTGATGGTGAGGCTTTCAGTATTAATAGGGAAAATAGGAGGGGAGCAGGGTGGGAGAAGGGACTGTTAGGTTTAGACAAGTAAACAGGAAGTATTTCTTAAGTGCTGACTGTGCAGATTTGTAGGGAATAGAAAGAAAAAGTAGAGGGTCCCTCCTTTCAAGAAGCCTGCACTTTCTGGGGGAGCATCACAGCTCTGCTGGAAGAGATTCCCCTCCTTCATTTTACAGGGAAGTAAGTCAGGGCCCAGAGAGGGGAGGTAGCTTTCCTAGGGCTGCATGGCTCATCAGGGGCAGAGCCAAGATCCCAGCACTGGTGTGTAAATTCCAGCTCCACTGGGGGCTCTGTTGCAGCTGCTGGGCCTTCTCCCATTTTTCTCCCCCAGTCCAGTTTAGCCCCTGATCCATTCTCTCTGTTACAGCCTTCCTATGGAGACAAGACCTCTAATCCTGAAGTCCTGAAGTGGATGAATGACTTGGCCAAAGGCCGGAAGCAGCTCCGAGGTAACCCGCTGGGAAGGGATTCCTGGTGAGGCCTTGGGCAGGGGCAGGGAAGGTCCTGGTGCAGTAGCAGCCTTCACCCCACCTTTGAGGAGGATATGAAGGGATGTCTGGGCACCCTGGGAACTTGCTCTGTAGGATGGCATTTACAATGGAGGAATTTCAGACATCCTTACAAAGTTGTGAGGGAGGCATTTTGGGTGCTTTGATTTATTAAATTGCTACACTAGCACAGCAGAAGGTTGTCCAATTAATGGAGCAAGCTGTCCCCATCCTGGAGCAATGAGAAGGAAACTCACCTTAATCTTCTCATTGTGGGGAAAGGCAGGGGGATGCTGGTTGTGGGGTGAGCCATATGACGATAGACAGCTTGGCTTAATCTTCACCTGTTCTTTGTAACAGGCAAGGGCCAGAGAGGTCTTTGAAGTAAAAACAGCATGCAGTAATAAAGTTTTTAATTTTATTTTTACATCTTATTTAATATTTTATTTTTCCCATTTATATGTAAAAATACATTTTTTTAAATTTTGAATTCCAAATTCTCTTCTTTCCTTCCCTCCCTCTTCACTGAGAAGGCAAGCAATTTGACATAGGTGATACATGTGTGGTCATGCAAAACACATTTCCATGTTAAATCATTCTGTGAAAGAAAACATAGACAAAAAAACCCAAGAAAAGTAAAAGAAAGAAAAAGCATCTTTGATCTGCATGCAGGCTCTACCAGTTCTTTCTCTGGAGACAGACAGCAACTTTCATTAGAAGTCCTTCAGAATAATAAAAGTTTAAAAAAATTTTCTTCAAGAAAATGCATATGATTGAAAAAAATACAGTGTAATTACAACTGTCCCTTAAATGCCATCCATTTAAATGCTTAACCACTTTCTTTACTCTTCAGATTGCAATTAAGAAGCATGATAGGGGAAGAAATAAATTGCTTGGAGGTCAATAAACAAAGTCTGTCAGGGCATTCTGGGGTGCCAAGGGTCCAGTTCCAGGAATGGTATTTAAAGTCACATGGCAAGGACATGACTTCCTGGCACAGCTCTGAAGCCAGCAGAGTCCATTTGGGGCATTCCTGGCTTCAGCCCAGCCCCTCTTCACTGTCTTCTGGAATCCCTCCAGACACCTGTCTCTCCCAGCCCCTCCAATGTTGCCTAATAAGTGTCACCCTACTTGGGGGAGCTGCATGTTTACAAAATTCTTCAAAGTCTTTAGGGGCTGAAGGGAGGATGACCAAGTATCTTTGCAGGTGGTGAAGGAGATGTTTCTCCTTTTCAGGCCCCACTCCTTAGGGGGCTGCCCACCTTATTTCAGGAAGGCTGACTCTACTTCCACATTCAGGCCTATCCAGTGTGCGGGGCAGGTTTGATATGGAATGTTGGTCATGTGATCACTGAAAGGCCCTGAATGATGTCGATCATTTGTGTTGATTAATGATGTTTCCCACAGAACTGAAGCTAAAGCTCTCAGAACAACACGGGAGTGTGCCCAAAGCTGTGCCACATCAGACCCTGCATCAGGAACCAGCTGTCATTCCCAAAGAGGTGGAGAAGCCAGAAGCTGCTGGCATGGAGCCAAATTCTTCTGGAGAAGAGATGCCAGATTCCTTGGTCAAGCAGCCGAAGGAGCAGAGAGAACCACTGACTGCCCAAGAAGATGCCAAGGTATCTTAGGAAGTACCCTGAATGGTGCCAGCTCTGCCTGTCATTACCCTCCCAAGATTTATCAGTCATTGGAGTCTGGGGAACATATGTAGGCTGGCATCTCGGGGGTCTGCTTTCCAGTTAATGGGCTATTTGGGTATCTCATCCATCAGGGACTGAGGATGCCAAAGACTTGTTAATGACCAGAGTTGGACTGAAGTCCCTGGTGACATTGGGGACTTTTCTAGAAAGGCTGTCTCTCTGCAGCGCTGTGAGGTAGGACCATCTGATTCCATCCCAGGAAACCTTTTGGGGACATGAACCGAAGGGGCATGGTGACAACCCAGTTTTATTTCTTGAAAGGAAAAATAGTGCTGCCAGATCCCTTACTACTCATCCCCTAACCATCTGATCCATCCCCTATAATAGTGGTGTCAGACTCAAATAGAAATAGATTCCTTTGGACAGTATATTGACTTAGAAAACCACAAATGAACATTGTTTGTGTTGTATTGTATTTTTATTTATCTGGTTAGAGATTTCCCAATTATATTTTGATCTGGTTTGCTTGGTAGCCAAGAATTTAGTTGGGCATGGGAATTTGGCACTGTTTACTTTCTATGAGTCCTAGGGAGTCTAGCCTAAACTCAGGAAATGGAATTGCTTGGTCTTCAGTGCCTCCCTCCCCTTTCTTCATTCTGCCCTCCCTTCCCAAAGAGCCCAGTGCCATCATGATGCCCACTGCTGCCAAGGCCCCTCTCTAGGAGTCTTTGTCCTAAGAAAAGGATCTTCCAAGTAGCACTGCATACTCTGGACACTCATTGTTCTGATAGCTGTCCTTAGGACATTCTACCAATCTCTTGCCAAAATTGTGAAACCAGAAGGGAAAACCATAATCCAGATGTGGTCTGACCATGAGAGAGGGCAATAGAATTCACCTCCTTATTCCTAGCTCTTGACACATGTCCCACTCTCAGCTCCTCTCCAGTTGCTTTGCACCAGAGCTGTTGAAACTACCTCCTCTCCAATCCTGACTCCTTCATCTTCTACTTGTGAAGTAGGTTTCTTGAGCTCAAGTATCAGACTTGATATTTATACCTGTTACATTTCATCTTATTAGGTTCTGCTCAGTGTTTATAGGATCATAGTATCATGTTAGCCTGTCCTTGTCTTTTTGGACCCTACCTTGGTCTTCCAGTGTTACCCATCTACAAATTGGGAAAGCATGCCTTTCTTCTAGCCATTGATGGAAATGTAAAATGGCCCTGGCCTAAACACAGACTTCTTGGGGGCATTACCTTGGAGAACTCCTTTCAAGTTGACATGCAACCATTATTGACCATTCTGTGAACCCAGTTGTACTATTGACCAGCTGACATCTGGTCATCTTGTTCATGAGGTAAACTACCTGTAGCATTCTTCTCACCTGTCACTTTAGTGATCTTGTCCAAAAAAGAAATACATGTAATCAGTTAATCAATATTTGTTAAGTGCCTTCATCTGTCATGACCTATTCTTGGTGAAGTCTTGCTGGCTCTTTGGGATTCCAGCTTCCTTTTCTAGAGAAACACTAATCCTGTATTTAGTTATAGAGCTTAGGCTCTTGCCAGGAATCAGGGTCAAAGTCATTAGTCTCTAATTTACAGACTTTTCACTTTTTAAAAGACAAATGAGCCCTTGGGGGCCTTTGTTGTTCTCTGTGACCTTTCAAATGTCCTTGTGACTAGAGATCTAGTGTCAGATGAACCTTCAAGGTCATCTAATCCAGCTCCATCCTTTTCCAGAGGATGAATCTGAGACCTTGGGGAGTTCAGTGACTTGTCTAGGGTCACAGTAAATCTCAGAGCTGGGAGGAGAACCCAGGGCCTCTGACTCCCAATCTAGCACCCCTTCCACTGTACCAAGTGGCTGGTCCTTGTCCCCTGCCAGGTCTTTTCTACTCAAGAATGTGGTTGTTCTCATTGGGCTGCCTGGAAGTCTCTTCCTCATCCTCTAGTGGGCGCTCTCTCTCTCTCTCTCTCTCTCTCTCTCTCTCTCTCTCTCTCTCTCCATTAGCCTTTTTCTTTGTTTTGTTATTTCCAGGCCAGAGACCTAGAAAGCAGCAACCACAGGTACTGAGTGGCTCTGCTGTCTTTGTGGACAAGGGTCATTTTTGTGTCTACCCTTCACAGAAATCCTTTTCCTTTCTTTGACTCTCCTTCCCCCCCCAGAGCTAAGGACACCCTCCTTTGTCGCCTTGAGCTTTCTCAGCTCATTTTATCTTTAGCTCTCCTGATGCATAGCCTGAGACATGCTGTTGGGCTCATTCGGTTCCCTAGCCTTGTTTCCATCTTGTGTTTAAAAATCTGAGTTGGATAGGGAGTCCCCTGTGCACCCACATGAGTCTCTGCACGGAAGACAGATTGTGGAGGACAGGCAGAGTCAAGTAAAGGGTTTGGACTTAATGTGGATAGGCCACAGGGTGGGTTTATTTCCCAGTAGGGGTGTTTTGTGGAACCTGTATGTAAGGAAGCCCTGCACTGAATGGGGCGGTTACCATAATCCAGATGTGCAGTGATGAGGATGGTGGCTGTGGGAATGGAAGGGAAGATGTACATACATCAATGAGATTTGGCCCCTGGACAGATCCTGGAGGTGAAGATTTGATGCAAAAACAGGGAGATGAGATGGAGATTTGGGGCTTCATTCACTCCATCAGCTTCTACCTTTTCGGTGCAGGACTTTAAAAGTTAAGATCTTCCATCCCTTTAAAATAGGCAGGATCTCTTTTCATCAGCTTGACTCATAAGGACAGTGGTAGGGCTTTTGTTCGGTACTTTTAAAAACTGCATGCTTTGCTGGACTGATTAACCAGCAGCGAGCCAGGCTTTGATCGTCGGTGTCAGTCCCAGGATTGTTTTGGCTTATCCCAAACAATGCTTGTGTACAAGGGGAGCAGTAATTAACGTCTTGCTTTTCAGGTGACGAAACAAGACAAGAGTCTGATCAAGCCCCTTTATGACAGATACAGAATCATCAAGCAGCTTTTGTCCACGCCTTCCCTGATCCCCACCATTGTAAGTCTCAGGGCTCCCTAAGGTTTCTGCTCGCATAAGAATCGGTAAGGTGGTGATTGAAATCCGGGCCATAACGGGATAAAGAGGTCCAGGGCCTGGGAGAGTAAACCCCTCCTTGGCAGGGCTCAGTCTTTGGGATGTGGTGCACCATGAACAGAGTATTTCTGTTTTAAGAGCCATTTTGAACATTCACTGTTAAGATTTTGTGGGGAGAGAAGGAAACCTTAGATTTTGGGCCTATTCCTATTCGGTGCATGTGGGTGAATTTTTCTCCTTTAGAAAAAAGTTGGAAGTACGTTTGTTTGTTTAATATACTTTGGTCATGTTTTGGCCATTGTCTTAGGGGGAAGTAGGAGCTTAAAAACTACTGACTGGCCTTTTTTTAAAGAGTAATTAATTGATTGCAATGCAAACAGTTAAGACCTCTGACACATCGTCTTTGATCAACTGCAAAGAAACAAAGGTTCATTGCAGCACACGATTCAAAATAACAAAGAAATATTAACGCCTAACAATAAATTTTAAATATTGGAACAGATGTATATGTCCTCTTTGTACTTGTACTTTGGGAGAGAGGGTTGGGGGAGATGGTCCAGTGTTGCACATGGAGTCAAGAAGACCCGAATTGGAGAGGAAAGAGTGCTGGCTTTGGAGTTCAAAGAACTGGGTTCAAATTCTGCCGTTGTCATTTATCAGCTGTGTGACTTTGATCAAGTCATTTAACTACTCTGAGCCTAAGTTTTCTCATCTGTTAAACAAGAATTAGTTCAGACGGCCTTTGATGCTCCTTTCAGTATATTTCTTACCCCACTGATGCTCCTTTCAGTATATCTCTTACCCCATCTTCTGCATTTATGTCCCATTTCCTTCTGACTTAATAGCTTTCTGCTTGTGGGATTTTAATGAATGACCCTTGGGCTGTGCCCTAGGGGAGATTCACTAGAGTCCTAATGATGTGGTGAGAAGAGAACCATATTTGAAGCAGAAGGACTGGTCTAGACTTAAATCCTGGTTTTTCACATGAGACCTATGTGATCTCAAAGCTTGATGTAAATTGGGGTATTATTAGATACAAGTTCCCCCAAAAAGGGGAGGCTTACTTAGCAGGTCTTATGAGGAAGGGGCATTTGGTGTTAGCAGCATGGACGAATATTGTGGGTTATCTCAGCCATTCTCCCCTCTCCATGGGTTACTGCTTTTGACCTTCTTCCATATTAGGTCCCTCATCATCCTTTAAGTAACTTAGCTGATCCCAAGAGAGATTGCCATTTTCTTAAATGATAGCCCTTCAGGGATGGTCCCAATACAAATCTTCTTTCAAAGACTTTATTAGATAGAGAGATGGGGAAAAGACCTTAGAAATGAGCTAGCAGAACCCCCTTTCTTCAGACAAGGAAATTGATGACCAAAGAGGTCAGTCAGTTAGTCAGGCAACAATCACTCATGTAACACGTGTCAGGTGCCAGACTCCATGCTATATTTGATGCATACAGATACAGAAATGTGATGACAGTTACTGCCCTCAAGGTGATGAGCCCCAGAATCTGGATCCAACATAGGTCCTCTGCCTCCAAAGCCTACGGTCTTCCCTGTCCACACTTTCGCTGTCTCCCTCCAGGATACTTAGTGTTTGGTAACTTTTCCTTCTTTATTTTTCCTCCCTCCCTCCTTCCTTCCCTGCCCTCCTTTTTCTCTCCTTCCTCCCTTACCTCTTTCCCTCTTTCCTTCCTTTCCCTCCCTTCCTCCCTTTCTGCCTTCTTCCTGCTTTCTTTCCTTCCACCCCTTTCTTTTCCCTGTAATAAGCAGGAAGAAGAAGACTCTGATGAGGACTGTCTCCAGGGCAGCCACCAGCCTTCCTTGTCAGATCCAGCCTCCTGCTTACCCATGGGTGAGCCCCTTTCCTTCCCCAATGAGACTGAGCCTGCTGCAGCCTTGTCTCTGGATGCAAAGAAGGAAGTCAGACATCCTGCACTTTCCATGTCCAACCTGCATGAGGCCACCATGTGAGTGCTACCCTTGCTCCATTTTGGGGCATCTCTGCCCTGGGAGGCCACAACAACTGCCCATCCAGGATTCTCCTTTCTTCTTGGGGCTAGCCTTCCTCAGTTTACTTGTTACGGCTCGGAACACTGATGAGCTTTCCTATACACTTTCCTTACCATTCGTTATCTAATGGAATGAACAAATATTGTTCTGTGACCCAAGAGAGTTTGGGGGATTCACCATCATGGTTTCTGTGCCCAGCTGCCTCTTTGGCTTGCTCTGACCACTGGCAAGAGGGGTCTGCTGAGGACCAGCCTAGCTAAGGACAGACAGAGGCACATTGCTAGGAAGCTGGCTACTTGGTGGTGAATTCTTTGTTTGGGGCCATCCATGACAGCTATGAAATGAGGAAATTAGTTTTTGAGCATGGTTTGGGAGCCAACCTTAGCCCACTTTAGTCACATCTTATGGTAAAATTCAACAGATGAAAATGCTTGTGAGGCACCATTCTACATGTTGACTGCATTTCATGTGTCTCTGATTGGTAAGAAACTAAGCCTTGCTTGATTCTGGGCCAGTCCACTTTCCTGCTCTGGCCAGAAATGTATAGTGAGTAAATGCAGTCATCATTGTTCTGACTGCCATGTTATCTCCCAGGCTAGAAGAAGCCTTGGCATTCTGAGTCTGGCCTCCATTTCATGCCACTTTGGCCAGAAGTGACCAGTGGATATAGCTTCTTCTCTCTGTCCCTATTACCTTACCACTCATCCCTTAGTTGCCACCCAGCTTCAGTTTCCAAAAACAGTTTTAGTCACTTCCCTCTCCTACTTAAGAGGTTGTCATGGCTCCCTGGGGCCAAAAGGTTGGCATTCCATTGAGGCCATTGTCCTTGCTTCCTCCAGACAGTTGTTTCCAGGGTGATAAGTGGGCAGCGATCGGAAGTCTCCATGGACTTTCTAATGTCCATCTAGTTGATCAGACTAGATTGCCAAACTTCACAGAGCAAATCTGTGTAATAAAAGGATTTGTCCTGTAAAATTTGGACTCAGTCAAAAGTCTGCACCCAAGGACCTAGAAGGACACGTGTGACCTCAAGGCTGCAGATACACTCCTGCTCTCCTGGCCTAGATGAATAGGTTTGCTGCAGTTCTGCTCAGTCCACTTCTTAGAGCCAGCCTCTCTGTATTTATTTTTTATAGGCCAGTTTTACTTGACCACCTTCGAGAAACCAGAGCTGACAAAAAGAGGCTTCGGAAGGCGTTAAGAGAATTTGAAGAGCAGTTTTTTAAGCAGACTGGACGGTAAGACTGGCAGGCGTTGTTCAGAACATGCAAAGAGGATAGTGTTCCTCTAAGAACCAGAGAACGATCACACACTCCCTGGTAGTAGTAGTGGTAATGTGGTGGTGGTAGGCAGCATTTTTGCAGGGCTTTAAGTATGGCAAAGCACCATTCACCTAGTATCTCCTTTCACCCTCACAACCCCCCTGAGAGAGGTAGGTGCTATTTTGATCCCCATTTTACAGATCAGGAAACTGAGGCAGAGGGGAAGGGACTTGTACAAGGTCACACAGCTAGCAAGTTTCTGAGGCTGAATTGGACATCAGATCTTCCTGATTCCAAGTTCAGCACTATCTCTGTTGCATGTGGTGCCTCATAAATGGTCCTAGGATGTTGGTAGATCATTCTTGTGGAGCTAGCTTAAGCCGCCACCTTCCAAAGGCCAGGGATGGCCCTGCACACTTTAGTTTCCATCTAGAACTATGGCCATGACAAGAGTTGAGACTTTCCTGTTAATTTTGAGTCTTTTCAACCCATGCAGCCATGGAGGATAAGGTCCATGGATTAAGCACTAATTGAATCCTTGGACTGGCACATGCTTGGTTCCCTGTGCTCACCCAGCTCCAGTTCTTCCACAGTTCAGCAGATACTAAAGCATTAGCTCCTTCCACAAATAGAGGCAGCAAGTATTTCACACTGTTCCTTTGTTAGTTGGCTTTGGTGAGTGAGCATTTATTAAGTGCTTTCTGTGTGCCAATCACAGTACTCAGTGATGTGTATACAGAAGTGACAGTGTTATGTGCCCTTGTGGAGCTCACACTGTAATCAGACAAGACAACCTAGATGAAGTTTGCAGGTCAAATGGAAAATCCCAGACGTGAAGGCTTCAGCATCAGCTTGGATGGCCAGACCCAGGGCTCTTTAGGATGCATTAGCACCCTAGGAATGGATGGCAGTGTCCCGGAGTCTGGAGAGAACGATGTCAGGACAAAGGGGAAGGTCCCTTTGACCTGAGGAGTCAGTGGCTGGGTGGAGATAAGCCTGACTGGTCCTCTCCCTTATTGGAAGGACCGTGGTTGGTGACCCTCCAGCTCAACCAAGAAGCATGAGCTGCCATGTTACCCTTCTTCAGATGCACCCCAGTGAAGTCTTGGAGGGGACGGGGAAAGGGAATGAAAGTCCCCCTGGCCACTCTTCATACTGAGCTATCTTAGGTAGGAACAGGGCAGACCTATACAGGGAGAGAGGGCATGGCAGGGAGACTAGCACTGACTCAGAAAGACCAGCATTCTAATCCCATTCTTGATATACTCTTGGTAAGTAATTATGTGTAAGTCTGAAGTACTCAAGACCTCAGTTTCCTCCTCTGTAAACTGCAGTCAATAAAACCTATTATATCTCCCTCAGAGTGCTGTCGTGAAGATGAAATTAGATAATGTATGTGAAATGTTCTACAAACTTTAAAGTACTGTAGTGTCCTTTGTTGTCACAGGAAGACCCCCGGGTTAGTAGATTTGCCTAAAAAGTATCCACTCTTACAATTGTTCTAAAGGTGTAAAAACTGAATCTGTAGACTTCAGAAAGCATATTATTTAGCGAATAATCATTCTAGTCATCCTTTCTTAGAAGGTGATTAGGAAGTTAATAAACTTGGTGTCTTGGATCACAGATGTAGGAATCTTAGGTCCAGGGAAGTTCAACGCTTTGCCCAAAGTCACACAAGTACCATGCTATGGGGCTGGGAGTTCTTTTTCCTGCTCCACCATGTTGCAGTCTGCTTAGACCCCCATGAACCGTTGAGGGCATCAAGTCCAATGCTCTTATTGGACTGAAGAGGAAGTAGAGAGCAAGACAACTGGTTCAGTGGTATGACAAGCATCCCAGAGCTCAGAACTAAGATCCAGAGGGAGGGAGGGAGGGAGAGAAAGAGGGAGGGAGAGGGGGGGTAGGGGAGGGAGGGGGAGAGGGAGGGAGGGAGAGGGAAAGAGGGAGGGAGGGGAAGGGAGGAGAACAGAGAGGAGGGGAGGGAGAAAGAAGGAGATGGAATGGAGAAATGGCTTGCTGAAATGGCCACAGGGAGTATGCAAGTGTGCATGCTACTGTGTTGATGCATACACATCTAAGGCGTGTTGTGAACATAACAGTGTGTCCTTGAGTTCAGACTGGCTGGTTGAGCTGCTTTCTGTGGTATCGTTCGCCCCCTGGTGGTAGGGGGTTTAAACTTCATCATTGAATTTGACTCTTTTTTTCAAAGACTAGAGTGGCAGACAGTCCATAGTGATGGAAGAGACTTTGGATGCCACCCCACGCATGGTCCTCATCTTGTACATGACTCACCTGGGGCTCTGGGGAGCCGCACACAGGGAGCCCAGCCTAAGCCAGCCTAATGCCTTCTCGGGGCTCTCTCCACCACACCAGTGCCTTTGTGGGTGACTGGAAAAATAGGGAATGGTTCTGAGGTTTGCTTTTACTGGAACCTTTATAGGGGAAGGAAGGGTTTACCTTAATGGCAGTTAACCCTAACATTGCATTATTTGAAAGTTTAAAACACTGTATAATTTCACATGAAGATGTACTGTGTCAGAGCACACACACCACATATATGTACGTGCATACACGGGCAGTGTCTCATTTCTGTGTCACCATTGCCTGGCAGTGGCTGGCACCCAAAAGGCGCTTAATAAATGCCAACTTGAGTGCCAGAGATGGCCACTTTTCTACAGTGGCAGCAGTTCCATGAAAGCTGCAAGAATTCTAGGTCTATGTTCTCTTTTGGTCACAACACTCTTGCTCATTAGGCAAGAGAGCATCCAGATGGAGAGGGAAGAAGCATTGATTAAGTGCCTACTGTGTGCCAAGCATTATGTTAAGTACACTGCCATATGATCTCACTTGATAGGATGGGGGCAAATAAGGAGGTTTTCACTGAGGCTGGAAACAACAGGAACCCATCACAAGTGTCAGAGGTCCCTTACACCAGCTTTCTTATTTCAGCCAATCTCTTATGCCCCTCAGACTCCTGATTCCAGGCGACTTAGTCTGGAGGCTACAATTTAAGCTGAGTGACCTGAAGCAATTTAGCATTTAGAGAAAATGAGTTAGGAATGATGAATCTTTCCAACTAATTTTTCCTGTTGCTGCCCAATGCTACTTGTGGTACATCAGCATCAGATTTCAGTGAAGTGGGTGCTACTGCTCCATAGTAGAGGGTCAGATACTTTAAAAACCCAAGTCTGTTTGGGAAATTATTTTAATTCTCCTGGCTATGCAAGAATAAAACTGGGAATCTGTGACATCTCTTACTGTCAATGGGAAAAATAGAAGTGGCCAGAGAGAGAGGAGGAGCATTTCCTGGAGGCTGTTTGACCTTCCTTATACACACTGACACTGAAAAGCTCTTTTCATGTATTTTCCTCATTGGAACCACCAGTGAGTGGTTTGCATTCTCCCTGTTGTCCATTTCCAGGTCACAAATATAAAATATTTTGCAAACGGTTTATCATCTTAGCCACTGTTAGAACTTTAGCCTGCTGGGACCATGCAGAAATTGTTCTAATTTTGAAAACACAAATGCTTTGAAGAGAAAGGCAATAATTTTGCCAGCAGATGTTACTATCCAAGTCTAGTTTACTGTGAAGGGAAGCATAGAACTGTTGGAATGTGGCATGCAAAGGTTCATGCGTGGGCACACATCTGTCTTTATCTGAACTGCTGCAGAAAGAAAAAAGGGACAATTTAGACCCTTGGAAATGACCTAACCCAGAATGTTGTACAGGGAAAAGATAATGCATCGAGTAATAAAAATCTTGTCTACTGAAACCAGTTTCAGCTTAGATGGCTGTATCTGGTTTTACAGATGGTCAGATTAGGTATTTTTGATTCTGCATATTATCATGTCATTTTTAGTTTATGATTTTAACGCTCTATCACTACAGCACAAATATTTTGTATAGCAATTTATTATAGTACAGTGAGGAAGGGCCAGAATGATAGTGTATAGCGCAGACTCCGATGAAGAAGAGCTGGAAGGGCCATGTTCTTCAGACTCTGAGGACAGGTGTTCTGTTTCTCCATTTCCCTATCCCTCCTTATCCTTATACAAGACCTAAAATGCTGGGACCTATGAAGATCCCATGAGTAAACCAAGAAAAGTATCAGCCCCAAGGAGGACTGCATGGAAAGAAGGCAGGGCAGCCACGTCGTACCAAGGGGTGGTTGCCAGACCTTCTCAGTCCTGTCTGTAGTCATCCCAAAGCAGTCATCTGATACAAGGGGTCCTTTGTGAACTGATGTACCATATCACCCTTTTTCCCCCTCCAGGAGCCCCCAAAAAGAAGATCGGATTCCCATGGCAGATGAGTACTATGAGTATAAGCACATAAAAGCCAAACTGCGATTACTAGAGGTTCTCATCAGTAAGCAAGATGTGTCTAAAACTATCTGATGTGGTGGAAAAGTCCCAATGGAATTCTTCTACAGAGGTCACTTTTCTCACCTTCTCCTTCCTGCTGGGTCATTTGAACACTGTATTAAGAAGCACTTTAAGCAACAGAATTAGCTGTGGATGTGAAAGGATGGCAAACGTGATACTTCTCAAATGGGAGAAATTGAGAAGGGCCCCTGCAGTCAAAGAAAAGCAGAGGAAGAGGAATCCCCAACTATGGTTTAGAACATTCCCAGCCCATCGCATTTTTTTTAAGGTTGATGTTGACTTCAGTTGATAGAGGATTTACATAAATGTAACAACATATTCTGTTGTTGAGGGAGGTCACTCAGTAGGAAACAAATCCAATTCAGTTTCTAAAACCAAGAAACCATGGCATAAGGAGGAAGAGGGTGCTAAACAGTTAAAACTCCTTTGGGGGAATAAAAAAGCAACAGAGAAGAAATTCTGCTTTTTCAAATAGAAAGGAATAACACTGGTAGTGAAATAGTCAAGCTTCTACTAGAAAATTTTCTTTTAGATAAGCAAAAAACCTACAGACATTCAATTGTCTTTTAATGTCTCTGGTACCTTAAAATAACTGACCTTAAAATAGGTGATTGCTGATTTTTAATTTTTCTATTAAAATTAGCACCTTATTTTTGCCTATGATTTGAAATTTTGTGTTTCCAATTACCAAAGCTCATTCTGACGGCATGCACTTTGTGAATTATCAAGTATTCTTTGTCTATACTTGCCAGATGTTTATATTACAATAAAAATATTGCGTTAAAATTTGAAAATAGGTATTTTGGATAGCTAAGTGTCTGTAGCATATAACTGAATTGCTGGTTAGGATTACTAAGCTTTTTGCTCCCTGGAACTCAGATTGTAGGACTATTTTTCCATTGGAAACAGGCATTTTTCTTAATGTTCTAAATGTAAATGATCTAATCTGGTGAAATCTAAGCATTTTCTCCCTAGCTGTGATTCTTGTCTCTGGGCAAAAGTTCATTCAAAGCTTTGTCATTGTCTGACAAAACACAGGAAATGCTCGAGCCTTTTGGGAAGAGGACCAGAGAAGAGGAAGCCTGTCACATCACATTGAGTGTATATTGTCCACACCACTCTGTATGAAACAACACACCACCATTTCTTGTCGTTTTGGTCCAGTATGTAAAATGGCAACGCTTCCTTTGGTCCCAACCACATATGCATTTCTTGTGTATGTAACTTTTAAGCATGGTTCTGAAGAAATTCACATTTTCATAGTCTGGATGAGAAAAGTGCTGACCACTCCAAAAATGGACTTTTTCATTTCCCTGGCTTGTTGTTTTCTGTGCATTGACTTGGTATTTTATAACTTTTATGAATCAGAATATCTCCTTCGTAAACTTGTTTAATTAAAATCCATCTCTAATAATAACAGGAACAGATACACAGCTACTTACTTGAGATTTACAAGCTATGTCTTTGATAAGGGGAAATGGTTTCATGACATGTACAATAGCAATTAAAATGTAATCTATATATTCTATATGACTGTAAATATTTTATATAACAGTACAAATAAAATATTTTTCTATTATATTTATTATGTTGAAACACAGTAGTAGTTTCCTGTTAGCTAATATAAATAACATAAATAACACTGTCAAACAACAAGTTGGAAGTGTTGACAATTCTAGGCTCCAAGATTTTTAACTCATGCTGCCATTACAACCTCTCATGCTGTTTGGAGTTAACCCAGTATTTGTTCAGTAGATTAAAATGAATGCCTATTTAAACAACATTTGTAAGCCATTAATTTGTGTTCTGCTAAAGCTGCCTATATAGATTCATTTTGTTACGTTCGGCAGAAAAGAATAAAGAAAAGACTTTGCAGCATCTAGGTAATAAACGAGTGAGCCAGAAGGAAAACTCAGGACCTTTTATCATCTAAGCATGGGAAGGGGAGGGAAGAGGAAACACTAAAAGTGCTATTAAAGAAATTGTGAAACGTAGCTGACTGCTTTTGGGGATAGTGGCATGGACATGCTTCAGAAGAGAACACCTGGTGATGACAATGGACAACAGAGGGTCAGATGTTCCTAGGGAAGGACTGGAGGTGTCGGGAGGGCTGAGGAGGGTGGCAGAGAAGGTACCACAAGGGCACGTTAACGTCCAACGCTAATATTGCAGGTTTTGCAGCTGGGATCTTTCTTTGCATTTGCAGTAGACAAGCTCATGAGCTGGTGACCGGTGATTTCTGCCACGGTGCCAAGGGAGAGATCCACAGGGTCAGTGTAAATAACTTCTAAAATGACATCCTGGGCATGATGGTAAACCAGCATGCCACCTTCTTCCGTGCAGGTCAGAAATTTATTATCCTTAGAATTCAGTTGAGGGAGGCGCTGCTTACAGAATTCATCTCCCGGTGACCCAACAGGAGCCATGACAAGGATCACATAATGATACGCGGTGTACATACAGTAGAAGTCCCCAAAGTACAAGTTGGTATTGGGGTTAAAGAGTTTCTCTGCTGCGATCTCGAATCTGTATCTGCCATAAGGGGAATCTTGGGGGGGCTTCCCAGTGTTGAATTCAGTGCTGCAGCTGAAGAAGATTCCTTCCAGTTTCCCACTGATGGGAGAACCGTGGCTCCCACTGTTATCCTTGACGGAGGGCTGCATGGCATTCCCGTGCTGTTCTCTGCAAGGCAAGGAGGAGGGGATGATTGAGTGTTGGCTGCTACTAGCCCTACTTAGCAATAATTTTTCCCACAATGCCACTGGAAATTTACAGCTATGATTGCCATAGAAGCCAAATTGAGTTGTTCACCTAGTGTGTAGCTGGAATGGTCACATCTAACAATAACAAAAGCTGGTAGATTGTTGTGAGTCTTACAGAGCTCTCTTTGTATCTGATTTTCATGCTAACCAATTATCGAGAAGAAAACTTTTTTTACTATCATATAGTTAACAGAATTCAACTTTACTATCAAAGCTAGATATCCCCTTCTGCAAAATGGAAAGACCTTCGATTTACCCGGAATCTAAACCACCACCAAACTCCAGTAAACAGAATGACAAATGTCAGATAAAGAGACTGAGGTCAAGTCCATTATGCATCTTAGCTTTTGATCAAAATTCAAGTTCTCAAGACGTCATTAAGAGTCACCATGGACTCAACCAAATCTCCTACAAGTCATGTGAGATATGACTACAACACGGGAACGGATTTTTGAAAACCCTTTTTGTAATGTCCGTTTTGGAATTGTTCCCATGGCCTAGGATAGATACGTTAAAAAAAAATCTTTTTATATGCGCACACACGCACACACACACACACACACACACACACACACACACACACACCCCACACCACACCTCCCCATGGTGCCTGTTTATTTTGTCTTGAAGAGCTAGAGCCGAAAACGTATCACCCATTTAGACACACAGTGTACCAAGTGTGGGTGCGGTTGGAAACTTTAATAATGACTCTAGTAATAACAGCGAACATTTATCTAATGCTTCGTAGAGATTATTACCCTGCTAGATCCTCACAACACCCCTGGGAGGGAGGGACGTTACGATCACCATTTAAAGACAAATGAGTGAAGAGGAACTCCATGTCACACAGCCATAAGTGACTGAGGCACAAGTGACTTTGGGTCTTCCTGACCCCAGGTCCAGAGCTCTAGTCACTGCACCACTGAGCAGACTGCTGTGGCTTTAACAGCTTCACATGGCACTCGGGCTTAGGGGAGACCTCATACAAGTAGTGGAATGTTCAGGGCACCTGGCTGGAACCGCGGAGCGCCAGAGGCTCGGATGAGACAAATTTAAGTCATGTTGGTTCTCAGCACTTTGTCTTCCTCCCAGGTGATAGGAATGCTTCATACTTGATTATGAAGGGGCCAGGCTCAAAGACCCCATCAAGTCCATGCTGCCTTTGTCTTTTCTGCCAGTGGAGGTCGAAGCTCCATCCAAGAGGGCTCATTTCTCATTTTCAGTGGTCTGTTCTGCATACAGTACATGATGAGTGCTGCATTTTAGACACAGTACCACTACTTCATAGGCTTACTTTGGTTAAATTGACCCTGGGGCACACGGCATGACTGCAAAGACTCATCTGAGTCACTCTTCAGTGAAATATGTTTGATGGTGACTCCTTTATGAATATTTGATTAGATTCTAATTCTCTGAAAATTGGAGATTTGTGAATTCTTTATGTTGTAACTGCAAATACATTGGAATTCCCAGTTAATCAGAATACTCCATTTTCCAAACAACCAGAATAATAAAGGCATCTCCTTTGACTGCAGTTAGGTTATCCTTGTCAGGTAAATGAGGATAGAGGTTTGAGAAATAATCAAGTTTTCAATCTACATTTAAAAAATCTATACTTTGAAAAAATAAGATAATTAAATATTCAATGCAGCTTGTTTTAAGTATCCAGGATTTTTGGACATTGAGGTTTTCATAATTAGAGAATAGATGAACAAAGTTATTCACAACTATATTCTTTAAATGTTCCACAGCTTAACTCACAGTCTCGATCATTTTGGTCTCTAGAAACTCAGCTGATCTAGACTAGAACAGTATTGACTGAATCAAACATTCATAAACATTCATACAGTGCTTCCTATGTGCCAGGAGCTGCACTAAGCATGTACTTGAAAGAGGACATGGAATAGTTTTCTAGCAGTTAGCCAATCAAAACTGGCCTTTCTTGTTTACAACCTTGCCTGAAGTGTCACTCCTTTTTAAAATATCAACTTGATCCCATCGGACAAATATGCGCAAAAAGTACATGGTAGATTTTCTGTCATAACTAGTATCCATTAAAAAATGCAGAAAATAACTTAGTTTAACATCCTGTAGAGGCAAGAATGCTTCCACATTCCTTCTCTAACCAGAACATTAAACTTGTTTCTGTGGCTTTGTAAGTGGCACCAGGAAATGCCTCCCTGCACTGAAGTGGGGGGTTAGTACCCTGAAGAGGCAGCCTGAGCTCAGTCCCCAGGCAGGAGGCCCCGGCCAACTTTTCAGGGGTGTCAAGCTCCCCTGGTGTTTTTCGAGAACTCTGCTTGTTTGTGCTTCTTGTTCATTCCCATTTCAGATTGAAAAATACTTCAAAGGCCGAGTTCCCCATGAAATGCTATTGCCTTGTGTGCCTTGCCAGCCGTGACACACAGAGAAGTCATAGGGAAGAAGCTGTTTCTTCTGTAGTAAAGGGGAATGAGTACAGGATTTGGAGTCTGAAGGTCTGGGTTAACATTCTAATGGCCACTGTCTCTTGTGGATTTAACCTCCTTGAGCCTTAATGTTCTTAAGTGAAAAATGAGGAGTTAAATAACAATAACGCATATCTCACTGGATCATAGGGTCGGGGCTGTAAAGAACCTTTTTATGGGCTTTATTTCACAAATAAGGAAATAAAGCCTATTTACTGAGTTTGAGGTAGAATATGAAGCCCTTACATCCCTATCCACTGGATCCCCAGCTACCTATTTAGCATTCAGGCAGTGATGGGGCACCGCAGTGCCCAGAGAGCTGGGCCTGGAGCCAGAAATCTGGCCTCAGACACTTAACTAGCAGTTTGATTCTGAGAAAGTCATTTTGCCTATTTGCCTGTTTCCTTATCTGTAAAAGGGAGCATAATGGCACCAGGGTTCCTCCAGAGTTGTTGCGAGGATCCAGTGAGATAATTGTTGTAACGCTCTTGGCACACACCTGGCATTCAGTGGGCCCCAAAGAACTAAGAGTTATGCCTTTTTAGGTGTGAAGTCCTTTATTGGCTCCATCTCATTTCATCCTCACACTCACCCTGATGGTCTCTAAGGCCCCTTCTGGTCCCAACTCCCCGAGTTTGCTATGAACAGGCAGAGTCACGGAGTAGCCTTTGAGTTCACTTGATAATCGGGCTGGGGCCAATCCTGGGTGTGTGCAGCACACTGTACTGTTCCAAGGAACAGAAGACCTTCTCTTCTACTCTAATGGTCCAGAATAGCCTAAGTCCCAGAGATGTAAAACACATCATTTGCCTAGTAAATAAGGGTAGAGAAAGTAGATTTGATCTGAGTTCATTCCTTAGCTTTTCTTAATTCTTTAGCCCCAAATACTTTAATTTGTTGACCTAAAAAAAGCTATGCTTTTAGATGATGGCAGAAGGTAAAAATCCAGGTGATATATGCCCTATCTAGATTTTCTGGAAGATTACTTCATGCATATTTAAGTTAAATAACGAAAAGTATATTGATTTGGGGTTTTATATTAGGAGAAATGGTATCCATGATGACGGACAGAATTCTTGCCAGTTCTTAAGACATAAACATTTTTTTGGCTATCCTCATGTCCAGAGCTCCCAGAAGGGTCAGCCTGCCCCCTGGGCTACCTGCTTCGGCGTGGCTCCACTGCCAAGGGCTCATACTCCAGGCATCCAAGCTTAGCTAAAGGAGTAAGCAAAGGCCTCTGCGGAGGTCATGACGGTTCTAGAATCATCCTCTATAACAAGGGCATGGATGTCTTCTATTCAGGCTCTCAATAAGTGACCACCCCCCAAATTCACATCTTAGTTCTCCTGTTCCTTTTCAAAGCTCCCTTAAGAAATTTTACAGTGCCAGGTATATTCAGCATATTGCAACAAGATGTGATTTACATAAATCTTACAGCTATTATGGGAAGGCCAAGTAAGCTTTAACCCATTAGTAGAACGATCCTTTTGACTGAGAACTTGTAACAAATGGTTAACTTTCCTACAATTCTCTTTCCCACAGTCCTAAGTAGTGCGTCGTATTTATAGATCTTTGCTTGTTAAAAGGGTTGAAACAGGTTTGGAGAGAAACCACACCCAAAATTGAGTTGTAGGTGTATGTCACAGAGCAATACTGACCTCCAGTGGCTGCAAAAATAATCCTATGTTGTTTGCATTACTTTGTGAGGAGTCAAAATTCCGTTCCATGCCCAAGATTCTTTATCCTGCCTATCATGCTAAGTGTATTCCTTGTTAAAGGCAAGAGCAATGACCAGATTGATTTTATAAATTGGACTCTAAAGAGATATACAGCGTATACAGCATATAAAATAAGATAGTTCCTGACTTAAAAGTCATTCCTGACCCATCTGTTGACCTACAGGCTCTAGATTTAAACAATACATATCACTGGCCACTCTTTGGTATTTTCCATTCATCACACTCCAAGGGAGAACCTTTAGCAGGTAAAAATGTGGTGCCAATCTTGCAGTGATAGCTTATCTGACAAAAGTTTTGATAAAAATTTGCCAAGACCTAAAGCTGAAGCCTAAGTCCTTCTGCTTTCCTAATTTCCCCCACATGCCCCATGATTACAAGTCTCTGTTAAATGCTATTTGGGGATTTTGACATAAGCAGATCATCTGTACGGATCTGTCACACTCAAAGAATCTAACAACTACCATTACCAATCATATTCTGTTTGTTGATCATGTACTGTGGTTATTTGTGTGCCTTATCCCCCTATCAGAATAGAAGCACCACAAAGCATAGATCATTCAGATTGGGCTAGGAAGTATGAGACTATCAAAAGGAAAACAGGCCCTTAGCTGTGGACATGGAACAAAGATGAGATCATGTTGGGCTAAGCGGCTCTGGCAAGTGCAGGTTGAGGTCATGGACTGAGCTCCTTCCACACTCTCCAAATTTAGTTTCACTTGAAAATCCACATTCAAACACTGGGGAGCACTTTGCTTCTACAACAAACCACTAAAAACATTAGAAAATGCCCAAAGGATTGAATCTTTTGGCTACTTTTTTAAGGGTTTCTTTGGCTTCCATGGTAACTAATCATTGTTGACCTTTAGGAATATGAATCAACTGGATACAGAAGACAGAGGTATCGAAGGTAAAGGAGGGGATTTCAAGGTGCCAAGAAACCTGCACATCCCAGTTTTCATGTGATTTCCTCATGACTGCAGCACAAAACTCACCATCTAATTTTCTTATTTTCAATATTTGTAAGAGACTAAAAAAGGATTTACAGGTTAAATGCTTGGCAGAGGAAAGGCTGGTGTGAGATGGCTAATCTATTAATACAAAGGTGCACACACCCCTGACCAAGAGCACACACAGTAGCACTTGGGGGATGGTGACCAGGTCAGGGACCCAAAGACCCACACACTGCTGAGGCCTTCACAGATGGACAAATTCAAAGATAATTAGATATTTGGAAATACAAAATGTAAAAGGCCAGCAACAGGTTATCTCAGGTTAGAATTTCAAACATAATTTTATTCATTTAATTCTTGTTCAAATTCACGTGTGCTTTTATTTTTCATGTTAATTAGTTGCTGACTGGAATTTCTGGGGAAGTGGTTTTGTTTTAGTCTTTTTTTCTTTCAGAATTCAAAATAGAATATAATTTTCTGTGCAAACTTTGGACCAGGCAGGCCCTTTCCTTATCAGGTGACATTTAAGTTACTCTCTCAAACCGATACTTTTAGGTTCTTACCGGATGTAGTCAAAGTATTCTTTGTGCTGATTACGATAAAAAACAGTAAATTTAAGCATACGTCCTGCAATCACTTCAGCCTTTTCTAAGAGTTGTGTTAAGTGAACTTTGGAATAATCTGCAAGAAAGAAAAGAGTGTGTTATTAAAACTGTGGAGTAAGAATTAAACTATCATTACATACTCTGTAGGAAATAAGAAATGACTGTTTCTTTACTGGTGTAATGGATAAGGTACCAGGCCTGGAGGCAGGAAGGCTTATCTTCCTGAGTTCAACTCTGGCCTCAGACACTTATTAGCTATGTGAATGGGCAAGTCACTTATTTACCTCAATTTCCTCATCTGTACAATGAACTGGAGAAGGAAATGGCAAAACACTCCAATATATTTGCCAAAAAGACCCCAAATGGGGTCACAAAAAGTTGGACATGGCTGAAAACTACTCAACAACGAATATATATGTGTGTATATACATGCACATATACATACCTAAATATATACATACAAAAATACGTACACACATGCATATATACAAACATATACACATGTGTATCTGCTTATCTATCCACAGTGGCTTTGTTAAGAATACATCTATGGCAAGGACACTTGGGTTCATGTCTGTTCACTATCCTGAACAGACAACCTTGAACAAGTCACTTGCCCCTCTGGGAGGTTAGAATTAGGTAAACCTTCTGGTTCTTTCCAACTGCACGATTATGTGTTGTTCTCATGAGTTGTTTAGACTGTCTTTTTATTTTTATTCATGGAGATTTAAAGATCCCCAAATGAAAATCTGCAGAAGGAGATAGTTCATAGGATCATGGATTTGGAGCTCGGAGGGACCTCATGCAATCTAAATCAGAACAATTGGTTGCATATGGCCTTTACTAAGCCTCTAATTTAAATGAAAAGCTAAAAAATGTGATAGGAGATGAAATGAATCATCATCATCTATTACACACTTTACAGTATAGTCTTACAGGACTTTACAATTTCTAAAAAACATTCTCATAATTAAAGGATCTCATTTGATCCTTTTAACAAACTTATGGAATAGATAGGTGGGGCGGATAATATTCCAGTTTAACAGAAGAAACTGAATTTTATAGAATGACTTGCTCCTGGGCACACAGCTAGAAGTACTTGGGTAAGAAATAGAATCAAGTCTGACTGTCTTCATTCTCAAGATTCCTGAAGAGCTGAAGTCCTTGGTAAGCAGTCTGGTTCTGTTCACCAGCTCAGTATTCTGAGAGTTTTTCTGTAGTAACCAAAGTCTTGTCACTGATGAACAATGAGGAACAGTTTGGTCCTTTGAGGTTTTAAGACTTTTTTACAAAACAAAGTTTCCCAAGATAGTTGTGGAAAAAAGATCAAGAGGGACAAAGTGTTTTCACTGAAATTCAGACACCAGTTATACCTGATAAACTAGGTGAACATAATGGAACAAGATGAACATAAAGTTGTTTCATTTAAATAATTTTTAAGGATTTCAAACTATTCCATACTCAGTGGTAAATAAAACATGGATCAAGATGTCATAGAAATGCTGCTTACAGGTATGTCACCAATGATCACCTGGAAACCGAAAGGTTTTTCTAGGGAACCCTGGGAGAAATCATCCTCTTCCTAGAAATTCAGGAAGGAATGGAGCCCCAAGAGAGCGCCGTGTTCTGTCTCTGTATGGATGACTTTTATTTATGTTCTCATTAGCACTGGGCATACTTTATATGAGGCACACAACTCCAGGAAGATTTCTGTCCACAAACTTTCAGTGTCAATCCTAATGTGTAGAAAAGTTCCAGAAAATGAATTCAAATGACATTTTAAACCTTCTCAGCTGACAAGGGCATTAAGATGCCATCTCTCTTGATGTTTTTAAGCAGCATGTATTTGCACACCTGCAGACAAAAACATATTTATTCTCTTCTCCTGACCTCCTAGGAAATGACTTGTCATTATTTTCTCTGATATGCTATTTGATGATCAACAACTCTCAAGGTTATAAACCCACAGCTAGCATGCATCATATAGTAGTTCATTGATAAATGTTCATTGAACAAAATCCTTCATATGAATTTAAAAGCTATTTTTTCTTTTTCATCAGAGATAAAAGAACAAGTTATTTTCTGTATATATACATAAATAACATAACTAACAATAACATAACAATAAATAACAAATAACATAAATAACAATATATAAAATCAACCTTTTTTTCTATTTGAAGATGATTATTCTACTTATTTCCAGGATTAATAATCTCCTTAAAGAATTAATAAAGTAAACCAAAGTTCAAAGCATTGAATTCTAGCCCCTGAAATATATACCATGACTTAATATATTTAAGCACGTGGGAATAGACTGGGGAGCAACAAATTACCCGAGCCCACTGCATCCTCAAGTGGTGTTGTAAGGCAACATATCTGCAGACATTTTCTTTGATTATTTTAATTTAATTGGAGCCTCTTTCTATTTAAAAAAATATTTGTTCTTTCAATCAAAACAATAAAGTAACTGATTCGATCTTACAACTCTGTCCAACCTGAGTCACCTGTACACTCAACACACTGAATTAGAATCAACAGAATCACTTAAGAACCTCAGGTTCAATGGTTCGAGCTAGCAAGCCTGAAACTGGGAACAAAGATGCAAGTTTTTGTTTGGAATAAAACTTAATACTAAGTAACTGACATTCTTTAAAGAAGCAAAACAAAATATATTTTCCCCTTGTATATCCAGTCTGACATGTATTAAATCTCCCCAGAAACCTGTGTATAGAACTCATTCCTTGTAGTTTCTTCTAGTTCTCAGTTCCAACTTTCTTAAAGTCAAGACATTAAGAGGAAAAAAAAAAGTTCATCTGTAAAAATTTGACTCCGATATTCAATGTGATGAGACGAGGCCTTATCCTGAGGAGATGGGGGCTGTATAGTAAACGTTAACTGAATTGATGAGGTAGGGATTGAGTCTGAGGATTAGAAGGAGTAGACAATATTGGAATAAAGGAGGAATAGGCATGCACTGGGCCCAGAATTATGCAAGTAAATATGAGGCCACCCCAGTGGGAGAGAAAGCTGGCTTTCTGCTCACACCAGGGCTCAGTTGGAAGAAGTTGCTAGGCAACCTGAAATTGGCAAAAGACATGCTTTTTAATGGCATTTCTACAAGCTCCTCAATGTTTAAATACATGCACAACCTCTCCTGACAGTTCCACATTGCAAACAATAGAGAGGACAAAGAAATGATGAGGGAAACCTCATAATTAAGCAGGACGAGAGGACAAAAGAAACTTTGCAGGGAGTGGCATCTCTGCATCCCCCACAACAGCTAATATAATGCTTTATATTTACTGGAGACTCAAAAAAATATCTGTTAACTCAATCAGTGGAGGGAATGGTAGTATTTTTAATCCTTAAGGGGCTATATTATCTCCAATAGGGAAAGGCTTCTCTTCAATACTGAGTGATCAGGCCTCAGTTTCCTTTGCTGGCTTCATCATCCACATCACAACCCCTGACTTCAGGTATTTGCCAAGCACCTGTCCTGGGTCTTCTTCTTTCTCTCTTGGTGATCTCATCAGCTCTCATGGGTTTGGCCATCTTCTCAATGTAGAGGATTCCCAGATTTCTATATCCAGGCCTGATCTCGCCCTCATCTGCAGACTCATGTCAATAATTGCCTACTGAAAGTTTCAAATGTTCTCAATATCTTTCTCCCAAAACCATCCCCTCCTTCAAACTTCCCTGTTTCTACTTTGACAGTGTCTCTTGTATCTGATCCTACTTGTGGCCCTTCACTTATGGCAGACCCTCATCAGCCTTCTCAGTGTTTTTTTGCCTTCAGTCCGTCTGACCCACAGCAACAGCAGCCCTTTTCCTCTTCACAGCTCTGACCCTGGGACTTCTTGAGGATCAAATACATGCTCCTCTTTAGCTTTTAAAGTCCTTCACAACCTGACCCCAATCTAGCTTTCCAGACTCACTGGATATTTCTCCCCTGCGCAAATGTTTTTTTGATAGTTCTTGTTATTTAACCAACCTGACCTCTCTGCTCTTCACCTGTGATGCTCTGGCTGTGCCCCATGCCAGGAATGCCCTCCCTTTTCACCTCCACCTCCCAGGGTTCTTCTCTGCCTTTCAGATGAAGCTCAGGCACCACCTTCTCTTGGCTTCCATTCCAGACCATATTAGATGTAACTGCTTCGTGGATACTTGTGTTTATGCACTTGATTACTGGACTTGTCTTCCCTGCTAGAATGCAAAGTCCTTTCAAGAAGAGGTTGTTGGATTCTTTACATTTGTATCTGCAGTGATTAGCACAGTGCCTGACACACAGCAAGTATCTAATAAGCACTTATTGCCTGGCTGATTATGCAGATCACTGTTGTCAGCACTTATAAAGCCCCTACTATGTGCCTACTGTGTGCCAAGCATTATGTTAAGTACACTGCCATATGATCTCACTTGATAGGATGGGGGCAAATAATCCTCACAACAGTCTGGGGAGGGGAATGCTGTTATCATCATTCTCCTTTTACAGAAGAGGCAACAGGTTAAATGCCATTCCCAAGGTTTTATTGCTATGTGCCTCAGGCTAAAGTTGAATTCAGATCCAGACTCCAGGCCCAGTACTTTGTGCACTACCACACCCTGAGCTGCTTCACAGACATTGAGAAAGGGAAGATCTCATAAAAGAAATTAAAGAAGGAAGAAACTCATTTCCCCTACAATATGTAACCCAGAAAATACACTGAAAATAGTTTCATTTCCAGTGGTCTTTTTTTTTTTCAAAACATTTTAACATTTTTGCACCTAAAAGCCAAAGGGAGAACAAGCAAAAGCAACAAGCTTTTTTATACAAGTTCTTACTGCTGAGACCTTCCAATCAAGAGAATGTACATCATCTTGCTACAAAATGATGTTAAGGTAAAAAAAAATCATTGCAATATTTACCAGCGCTTGCTGGAGATAAGGGGCTCTCTTATTTCTTCTGTAATGAGTTTTTGAGTAACTTCTGAGGTCTCTCTGGCTCCATACCCCTTTCTCCACCCCTCCCACTCCCATATTCACACAGTGGTCTTTACCTGCTGTGCAAAATTCGATGATTTCACTCCACTCAGACACAACATAATCTCCATCAACCTGCTTCGAGGCAGTCTGCACTGCGACTGTGTATTCGGTTCTTGGACTCAGAAACCAGTGTCCACGCACAGTCATGGGTAAGGGAACAGCTTTGGCCACCAATTTGGTAGGAACATCCTAAGACAAAAGATAATATCATAAAAATATGATGAATCCCAAAAGTGTAGAAGTTTAGAACTGCAAGAGAATTTAAGAAATCACCTAGAATGCTTTCATTTAGAAGATGATGAAATTGAGACCCAGTGAAGTTATGACTTAGCCAAGGTCACCCAACTAGGTAAGAAGAGGAACTGTGCTGGTAGGAGGAAATTCTTAAACACCAGCCTGTGGTGGATGCTTACACCAGAAAGACTCTTCTCCTGACCTTTTGAGTAGGCTGGGACCTTGTCCAAGTCATAGGCAGAGTGAGAAAGAGAAGCTAGTTTTAGATTTCTACTCCTAGCCTCTATCCACTACACTGACTATAAAGATAATTAAAATATTTGGTCATTGAGTTTAAGATTTTTTACAACTTCATAAATTATCTTTAAATTGCTGAAACAAAACATCTCTCTGCTCAAAGCATTTCTTAGTTTGACCTATTCAATGACATTATGATAGTTTATCAATGAATGTGTTTAGGATGGTTTTGAAAATTTTATTTTTAAAACTAAACTGCTGTTGATATCTTTCATTTTGACACTGCATACACATACCCCTATATATATTTTTCCCTTTCCTTCAAGAGAGCTATCACTTATATTATTTTTTAATAATAAAGCTTTAAAAAGTCAGCAAAACAAATCAACACTTATAACTTCTGATAACATATATCTGAAATTCTTACCTTTGCAAAGGAGCAGGAAATGTCTTTGCATATCTCTTTTTTAGTTTTAGCTTTTTTTTTTACTTTTTAAAATTATTATTTTATTTTCCCCAATTACATGTAAAAACAACAAACTTCATCCATGAATATTTTACATGCAGAAGAGGAACTATGCTTCCAGCTTAAAAGTATTTTTTTTATTATGGAAAACATTTTTTAACCTAGGAAGTATAGTAAAATTAATTTTCTCCCCATTGTTCAACAGAGTGCATTTGTAACAGAACAAAGTTTCTGTTTTCCAAACAAATCTGTGTAGTGAGGGGCTGAATCTGCTGATTTCATATTTCCTATGTAACCATGGTTATTAGAGAAGTGGGAATCTTTCTCCCCTCTACTTTTAGTTCACATGCCACCTTCATAATAAAAGGGAAAATCAAATCAACAGGTTTTCCTTTATCGTAAAAACAGGCTCTTTGCTTGGTTTGTTTTTAATGCCTTCTCTCCCTCTCAGTGATAAGTCAGATCCATGCAGATATTAAGGGCTGCTCTCCTTTTAGAAAGCATTCTTCCAACAACCTTTGATAACTTAAGATTCATTTCCTGTTTACATTTTTAAAAACAGCAAATGCTTTTGCGTGGCTGAGATCTGTTTACCTTGTGTTTAAATTTGTTAGAATTTTTGTTCTCTTTCTTGTTCAGGTCAATGAAATAGTGTGTAATGCGGTCCTTTGCCTTGGAATCCATCTCCCATGAAATCTTGAAGGAATCACACGTGATATTACTAATCTTGATGTTGTGTGGGATTGGCAGCTCCTCCATTTCCGCTATGCCACTGTCTTGGGATTTGTTTCCTAGAGAACAATAAGCATAAGAGTCACTAAGTGGGCATCACTATCAAAGGTAGAATTTTGGAAAATAATAGTAACTGATATATATCTGTTGTATATGTATACATATGTATATATATATATATATGTGTGTGTGTGTATATACATACATTGAGAGAGAGAGAGAGAGAGGGAGAGAGAGAGGAAGAGGGAGACAGAATTTTACATACATTTTAGCATTTGGGCCTCACAACCACCCTGTGAGGTAGGTACCATTGCTATCACTATCCCTACTTTACAGGTGAGAAAATTGAATTTCATTGAAATTAGGTGATATTCCATGGCAATACAGATAATAAATTAAAAACAAACAAACAAGATTTAAACTCTTGTCTCTCTGGCTCCAGGTCCCTCACTCTATTCACTGTACCATGGTGCTTCCTGAAGTAGGTGGAGCCTCAACCATCTGTAGGTCTTAGAGCTGGAGCTGAATAGTAGGGATGATTCTCCACATCCAGAAGCCCTGAGATATAAGGAGCCTGAGGTATCATCTAGGCCAACTCTTACCTGAATGAGAAACTCCCATATGTTGCCCTCAAAAAGAGGCCATCCAGCCTTTGCTTTTGCTTCACTTAGTCATCTGCTTCTCTTAGTTTGTCTCTTTTGTAATCATCATCATTTATGGGATGATTAAACACAAACTGTATAGTTGATTTGAAATTTCATGCAAATCTCCATTTTCCACCCTTCATTTTATATGGAAATGTTCACGTTAAAAATGAAAACAGGGATAGACAGAGCTGAGAATATTGTCTGTGAACTTGGAATTGTTTCTTTCTTTGCAAAATTAGCTGGCCCATACGGGAATTAAATGTATAAACAAGGCCTCTCTAATGATAGGTGCTTACTAAAGGAGAAGTCATGGCCAGGTCCAGGTTGGACTCCAATCAGATTTTGATCCCCTTTCTCCAACAATGCAGATCACAATTCATCCAAGCCAACCTCTTGTTTGAGTCTTCCCAAAAGTTTGTCAAAGGAGTCTTTCCCCGTGGGCCAGGGTTCTTCCTCATATTCTCCTGACATCATGATGTTACCCACAGAACAACCATGCTGGTGAGTCCTAATTCTTACCACTTGGCTGACTAGCTCATCTTTTTTTTGATGAGCTTTTATGACATCCTTTACAGCTCTTTGGAGTACTTCCTCATTTACAATGGGCTGCCACCTACTGGCACCCTCCATGTGCCTGCCCATTTCCCCTTGGGTGATCCTCCATCTCAGTTCTTTAGCAACTGCAGTGTTTCATGGCTCATATTCCTTTCTAATACCTCATTTTTTATATAGATGGAACACAGCTATTTGGGTCAGAAGTCAGTCATGATTTTTAATAAGGAAGAAGTCTGAAATGTTTTTCCATGCCTTTTGCTGTTCTCTTGTCATTTAGATAACTTAAGAATCAGTCTTCATCGCCGTCATCACTGTGCTACCTCTGAGACTGCCCTCTGGATATATCTCATTTATTCCTGTTACTTTGTCCATCTTTATTTTCTTTGGTACTGGTAGGAAGTATGATTGGAACTGCGATGTTAGTGCCCAAATGTGGGGGTTTCACCATTCTCAATAGAAAATGCTTCCAGGCAATTAAAAAATGGAACACAACCATGACATTTATTTACTATGCCATTCCAGTTACCAATACCCAACCCAGGAATCCAAACCAGAAGACTGATCTTTGAGACAACATGATTCTTTCAGTATTCATGATCTCCATATTTCTTGATTATCTCAAGAGTGACACAGTTATTTAACTGCATAATAGATGATGAATATGAACATATATTTAACTTTTAATATATACACATTACTTTCCAAAAATAAATTGTTTTAAACAGTTTGTTTTCAAATTATTCTTACCGTCTGTGGAATGGAAAGTCTGCCTTTTGACTTCTACATGGTTACTAAATTTGAATAATTTTCCCAACATAAATGAACAATAAGACTTTTCAATGCCAAAAAGAAAGAACTCGAGGCAAATAGAATGCCAGTTGGTATTATTTCTAGGGGTCCCTAAGGTGGAACCAAGGAGAAAGCAGAGTACCATAAAGAGGTAGTCCGGCAAGATAAGTGTGCCAACTGAAATGAACAGAGAAGGCCTAAGGGGAAGACCAAAAACAAATAAGAAGGAAAAAGGAGGGCAAAGAATAGGGGAGAGAGAAAAAAAGTGAGCAAAAAATGGAAAGAAAATTCCTGAGCAAAAAAGAGACATACTTTTTCTTTCTTAGGTATTTCCTTTTCTTGACTGAAAGGAAGCTGAACACACTTTTGCTTTCATTCTCCAATTAATACGGTGTGTCAGCTTCAGGTTGTCCTAATAGAGTTTATACAAAGTCATACCTCCAAATAACTGAAGATAAGAGCTGACTGAGCAAGGTTAAACACAGCCAACAGGAGAGTAAAGAAAAAATAACCAAGTTTACAGATATGTGAAGCCCACATGCTCACTTACTCCTCCTTCCCTGGTACTGTATTACTTTACCTGACAGCCCAAGAGGTAGCAGCCCATCTTTAACATTATTTACTTTCATCAGAATAAAGCAAATTAACCTAACTTGAATTGTAGTCTAAATAAATTTCTGCAGCTTGTGGATTTTTTAAAAGGGTAGACTTGTATGAGTTGTATATGGTACCTGAATATTTCTGATTTCAAGTATCTAACTTCTACATTTGGTGTTTTATTTTACATGTCATGACTGAAGCGTTAACTGGTGTTGATTGTCCTTCATTCTAAGATGACCAGTGACATCACAGGAGATGGACTGATTTGTGCTTGAATTGGATTTAAGTGAGGCAGAGCTACACAAAGTTCTCGGCCTCACTCTCTCTTCCAGAATCATCCAAGTCCAGGGGCAGGACAGAAGTCAAGATGATTGGTGATGGCCTGGCATGCAGTGGATGACCTAGGCATCTTTGCCATCTGACCAAGCTTTAAGTGCTCCAGAGCACCTGTATCATCCACCTTCATGGCAGTTGGAGCAAATTGTTTTTTTTTTACCCATTCTGCTGGATGCTTGGGGTAGCTCTAAGAAGCTGTATCATGTGCAGTGGCCACACCCCAGGAAAAACCATCTTGGTAAATGGGCTGAACCAGGCTGAGGGTAACCAGCAGGCCCCAAACATGTCCATAAATGAGGGGAAAGAGGTAACTATAGTGACATGACATATGCAAGGTCACATGTCCAATAAAAGTCAGAACTGAAGTGAGTCCTCTTTAGCACTACATTTCCAATGTGAGTTTTCCATTGGTGGATGCATATAATAGAAAATTGGCAGTGGTAACCCCATATTCTAATTAGGGCAAATTCTTCCCAACCTCCGAATACACAGTGAAACCTTTCCCTGATCTCTTTCTGAAAGCCCTCAGAGCACTGTCTGTTAAAAGGTGAGTCCATCTGGTTGGGTTTTGTCCAGAACCTTTCTTCCTCCATACCCCACTCCCATCTGTTCCCTTAATACAGCTTAAGCTAATGTCGTAGGGCTTAGGTTACTTAATTTAATATAGGTAAAGTTCAGTCAGACAAAGAAAAGGCTACCCTAAGTAAACTAATTCTGAAGTATGAAACTGTAAAAACAATTTTAAATTTTATGATACCTTCTTTACTTTTAGAATGAAGGTATAGCTCACAGTAATATATATATATATATGTATATATATATATATAATTATAAAATAATTATCCCAATTATTTTATAAACAAACCCCACCTCACTTCTCTGTGGATCAATTGTCCATTTATAACACTGCTCTTATGGAACTAATTTTCCCTGGGTTTTAATAAATGCCCTCTTTTCACTGAATCAACCAACATTAAATGAGACACGTGTATTTTGGCTACCCAAAGTATTTAGTGGCTATCCTACCCAAAGCATAATAAGAAGTTCATTCATTTTGAGATTATTATTTAAAAAACTGGAGTCTTCTAGTTGTGGCACCTTGAAAGGTTAATTAAGAATGCTAAAATAGACTAGGCTGATGAATGAGAACAACTTTCTGCCATGCTGATATAATAAATAATTATAATTAGTATTTATATGGTGCTTTAAGATTTTCAAAGTGTTTCATAAATATTATCTCATTTTAGCCTCAGAACAATGCTGGGAGGTAGAGCTATTATTTTTCCCTCTTTTAAGATGAGGAAACAGACACAGAGAGGTTAAATTGTCCAAGGTCACACAGGAAGTGCCTGAGGATGGATTCAAACCCAGGCTTTCCAGCCTGGAGTCTCATACTCTAGTCACAATACCATCTAGCTACCGAACAGACACCAGCAAAACTTCCAAAAGTCTGTATGTAGTGAGACTATATCTCTATAGATTCTCCGAATAAGTGGCATCAATGTGGCTAAAAATCTAGATTGGGATTTCGGGATGAATGGAAAAATTCTAAAGAAGGGAAAGTCCTGCCAAGTATATTAACTGCATAAGGATGGTATTTTGAAAGCAAATTTCAGTTGCAATGCAAGAATAATTCAGATGTTTTAAAAATCTGATTATATGATAAATTAATGCCGAAGTGTTCAAGGAAGGCCTAGGGCTACTTGGGGTGCATCTCTGATTTTGGACAACAATGTCTAGGACATTGGAAGGACAAGTAGAACATTTTCTCTTAGTCAGAAATTAAGTATTTGGTTGTAAGGACCACCACCAGGAGGCACTTCTGTTTTTATAACATTTATAAAATCCTATAAACAAACACACATATTTAATTCTATTCCAGGTAAATTCTTTTAAAATATCTGTATCTGTTATTTACATAGTATTGTGGTTAGGCATGATAGCGCATGTGTGTTTGTCCTTTGTTGCCAAAGACCATGCCATCAGAGAAATAATGATATGACTTGCACTTGACTTTTGTTTTTGAGTGAGGGAGGGCTGTGCAGGTCACCAGCCTACTTCTCCTCCACAGCTATATGAATCCAGTGACCAGATATTCATCAGGATGACTGGAGGTTACCTAGGATGAGGCAATTGGGGTTAAGTAACTTGCCCAAGGTCACACAGCTAGTGAGTATTAAGTGTCTGGGGTAAGATTTGAACTCAGGTCCTCCTGACTCCTGCACTGGTGCTCTATCCTCTGCACCACCTAGCTGCCCTATGGCATGATAGGAGGAGACAAATTAAACAGGGAGTTTGACCACAGAGTGTAAAAAAACCCTTACTTGACCAAATTTTAAAATGTATTTGGTTGTAGTCATATCTTGCTTCAGTAACAGCTTATCACCAACTATTCAGGATTCAAGATTTTAAAAATGTAGTGTGTGTGTGTGTGTGTGTGTGTGTGTGTGTGTGTGTGTGCGTGGTATATGTGTGTGTATAAATATAGGTTTGTATGTTGTTTCAAGATGTAAATGATAAGATATATTTAGCACAGAAAACTTTTGAGAAAGTTTAACTGAAAACTCACGAGAATATTAAAAATTCAAATTATAAGCATGTATTAGCCAAACAATGTAATGATCTTTGAAACACTAATGATATTTAAAAATTAATTCTTTGACTCTAAACAGTGGCACTCATACATACTCACATTCAAGTTCAGTGACTTGAAAATACCTGATTGTAAGTGGAAATACTCAGTCAAACTGGTATCATACAGAGAAAAACCAAACCAATATGATCACTGCAGTATCTAATACTTCAGTTGATCAGTCAATTCTGTGCCAATGTGCACCCCTCTGCTGAACCCAAGTGGGTCAGCTGGGCCTCTTGCCACATGCAGCGCTTTGACAAAGCCTATCTTGTGCCACATGTAGCCCTAGATTTGCAAAGAATTGTAAATGTCACCTATTCAGTCTCCTCATTTTGCAGAGGAGCTCTCATCTTAACAATGACATTACAAAGCAAATGTAGGAAAACCTGAATCTTTTTCATGATAAAACTATAATGCTTAGTCCGGCAAAGGATTCATTATTTTGATGACATTTATTCACCAAGCTACTTCATCATGCCTCAAGGTCTTAAAAATTATAGATTCATTTCTAACACCAGTAAAACATTAAAGTTTATATAGCACTTTATACAAATTATTCCACTGGATCCTCGTAATAACCTTGTGAAGCAGGTAGTACCCACCCGCTTAATTCAAAATCTTGCCTCCTTTTTCAGTGAAAAAAATGAGTAATTCTCTGAGAACTCCATTTTTCTCCCTCACTCAAGTCACTCAGATGCCTTCAGCCACTAACTCTGCCTTAGTCCTCTCCCATGAAGAAGAGGCCCTTCTTGCCAGGGCACAATCCTGTGGATGCCCAAGGAATGCCACTGGATCCCGGCTCCTCCAGCAGACTGCACTTTCACCATCCCCACTCTCACTTATTTTTAGTTTCTGTCTGCTGACTCCTTCCACTCACACTGCTCTCTCCAAAGTCACCACTGGTGTGTCAAATTCAGTGGAGTTTTTCCTCAATCCTCATGCTTCCCAGTCCCTTGGCAGCCTGTTCTCCACACTCTCTTCTCTAGAGAAATGCCTCCTCAGGACTCTGATCTCTCCTGGTTCTCTTCCTACCTATCTGACATCTCCTTTGCTGGAGATTCCTCCAGATCACATCCTTTAACCACAGGGGTCCCACAAGCCTCTGTCCTGGCAGGCCTTTTATATTCTCCCTATATATCATTTCACTTGGTGATCTCATCAGCTCCTGTGAATTGAATTATCAACCCTATGCTGATGATTCTCAAATCAATGTATCCATCCCTGACCTTTCTGCTGACCTGTCTCACATGTCCACCTGCCTTTTGGACATCTCAAACTAGCTGGTCAGCAGATATCTTAAATTCAACATGTCCAAAATGAAATTAATCTTTCTCCCTAGATACTCCCATTTCTATACCTTCCTATCATTATTGAAGATACCACCATCCTCCAAGGTCCTCAGGCTGCCAACTAAGATGTGGGCATCATCCTTAACTCCTCACCATCTCTCACCCTCCCCCCATTCACCTCCAAAACCTGTTGATTTCACCTTTGCATCATCTCTCAAATTCCTCTCCTCTAGTATTTCCACCACCCTGGGGCAGGCCCTCATCAGTTTATGTCTGGATGAGTACAACTAACTGCTGGTTCATCTGCCTGCCACAAGTTTCTCCACATTCCAGTCTCCCCTCTATTCAGCTACCAAAATGATTTTCCTAACAGGCCTGACTATGTGCCCCCCCCCCCCCCCCCCCTCCAACACACTTAAACTCCAGTGGCTCCCCATCATCTCTAGCATCAAATGCAAAATCCTCTGATTGATATTCAAAGCCTCTTCAAACTTCGCTCCCAACCCCCTCTCCAGTTTTCTGCTATCTTATCTCTCAGTTTTCTTGATATTCCACCAACAAGACCCTCTCTCAGTCCTGGGCACTGCCTCTGGCTGTCCCTGTGCCTAGGATGCTCTCCCTCCTCATCTCCACCTCCTGGCTTCCCTGGCTTTCTACAGGGTTTCCCAATCCCTTATCATTCTGGTCCCTTTCCCCCATCATTTCCTTTTTCCCCTCTATATCAGTGGTATCAACAGACCATATACAGGGATCCCTGTAGGCAAATAACTGAGATAGGAAATCACATTATTAACATTACCTATACCTTATTTTGATTTTGTTAAATGTTACTCAATTACGTTTTGATTTGATTGAGGCTGCTCTGGGGAGTGAGTGAAGTCCTTGAAGGCAGTGACTCTCTTCTCCCTTCTCTGTATCTGCAGTGCTTAGAAAAGTCTCACACACACACACACACACACACACACACACACACACACACACACGCACACACTCACACACTCTCAGGTGCTTCCTGTTACTTCCAGACTCAAATAGAAAATACCTGCTTGGCTTTTGGATCTGGTTCCTTCCTACCTTCCCCCTTTTCTTCCCTCCACATACACTGCAATCCAGCAACAACGATCTTCTCACTATTCCTTGCTCTTGATCCCCTGCATGAAAGCTCTCCCTACTAATCTTGTTTCCCGACTTTCTCTGACTCCCTTCTTGTCCCAGATAAAATCTCACCTTCTTTCCCAATCCCCCTCAACATTAGTGCCTTCCCTCTAAACTGACCTTCAAGTCATCCTTTCTGTACCTTGTCTGTACAGTTGATTGCATATTGTCTTCCCTATTAGACTGTAAGCTCCTGGAAATCAAGGATTCTTTTTTGCCTTTCTTTTTATCTCTGCCACTTAGCACAGTGCCTAGCACATAGGGATATTTAAAAAATAATTATTGACTTAAATAACTTGCCTATGGTCACCCCACTAGAAAATTTCAGAAGTAATATTTGAACCCATATGTTTCTGAATCCAAGTCCAATCTATCAGTAAATCAATGAAAATTGTGTCAAACACAATACTAGGTGTTGGGGATAAAAACATGAGATGGTGCCTATCCTCAAGTAGCTTATATTCCATATCATGTTACCTCTAATTTATAAGATGGGTCTTATGTTAAGAAGAACAAGCAGGAAATTTGTTATTAAATGGGTTTTATGCCTAATATACAAATATTTGTTCAATATGTGATATTTAGAGGTCATTTATGAGAGATGGAAGTAACAAAAATATGTATTTCAAAGCTATAAAATTTATGAAACAGGAATATTAGTAAGAGATATTAGTATTATTAGGAGATATTCGGAGATATCTCTTCCATTAATAAACTTTCATTTCAAGCGTAATTGTACCAACCATGTTTTTATTTGTTAATGTGTGATTTGGACTTCTGCAGATAACCTTCTTGCATCAAAAAGACTGAATAGAAAACTGTCAGCTAAGATGAACATAAAAGTCAGCATAAATGGTGGCTTTAAATGCTTTTAAAACCATCGAGAAGGCAAAAAATAGCTTTGAGAACAAACATTTCAAATACATCCTTTCTAGCCAGAGCAGTTATTGCAAATAAGCCTGAAACTGACGAAGAGTACTTTACATGGCTCCTCTTTTCTGTGGAGCTGAAATTGCCCAGGGAAAGTACAATCAGACCTATGTGTTCTTAAATCAGTAATGTTTAGATGGTAAGTTTGTCGGTAAATAGGTACATCTTGATTTCCCTTAGATTAATTTTATCTTTTCTTGACTAATCTGTTTTATATTTTAAATCTCAACTCATCTTACTTAAACTGTAGCAGGAAGAACTTATGTTCCATTTTTACACTTTTAATGGTAAAAGATTATTTAAAAAAACAAAATAGATTTCCAATGAAGCATTTAAAATATTTCCCCTTAGAGATTTCTTCATTTACCTGGGAAGACTTAGGCAGGTCTCTACCGGAGGCAA
>CM053769.1:477292301-477314602 GCA_028658325.1 Potorous gilbertii | reverse complement strand
CAATTTGTTCAAAATGATTCTTCAAACAAGCCAAGCATTTATTGTCATCTACTACATGCAGTAGAGAGCTGGGCACTTCAGGAAATGGTACAAGACACTGCCTTTTCTAAAGGACCTGGCCACCATCCTGCCATCTGATCATTCCCTCTGCCCAAAAGAGAGAAGCCTGTTGAGTTCAAGTCCATTTTATTTCATATCCTCAAGTTCTTTTTGTTCCAAAAATCAACCTTGCTGCTGTGGACACACTACCCTTATTTCTCTATAAAACACTCACAACACATTGATCAGGACAACTATTGTCTTGACCAAAACAACAATAACAACCACAAAGATACTGGGGCTTTTACTTCCTGTAGTTTCCGGTAATCTTTAGAACTCTTTATTGTGAAGAGTTTGTCCCTCCCCCAAATCAGCAAAATGTTCATTACACTACCTTATTATTTTGTTTTTCTAAATATTAGCATTATTCCATGATGCAGTTGAATGGTTAACTTTTTTTTTTGCCTCCTGTGTCACTAAACAAATCTATGTTGTGGTTCAGTGACTTATAACCTATTTTTATATGGCACCAAAACATCCAGACAATTTAGTTTAAAAAAAAAAAGACATTTTGTCAAACAGCAGTTCACTGACTAAATTTTTAATGGATTTAAAGGTTGTTTGGCCCTTATGAAAACAGCCTAATGCTCCATTTTTGGCAGGCTTTGTTCTCCCAGATGTACTTCTTAGTGCCATCCCACCCATCCATCAAGTCTAGATTACATATTAGAGCAGTGCATGCTTTTATACTATCCTGCTAAATCAGACTTCTTAATCTGGTCCATGAACTCATTTAAAAAAATATTTTGGTGACTATTTTAATATAATTGACTTTTAGTGAAATCTTGTATGTTTTATGTTGTGTATTTGAACATCATTAAGGAGAAGAGTCCATAGGCTAGACTGCCGAGAGGATCCATGACACAGAAAAATTTTTAAGAACACTTGTTCTATACAAATACTAAAAGAAAGATACTACAGTAAGGATTTTTTTCAAAACTGAAAAATTTAGGGGAAAAGCATGGGGCTGGGACATGAAGAAGTATGAAGGGAGCCCCCTCAAAGTAAGAACCAGGTTATTAAAATAGAGCTGGTTGGCCCTGAGGTCATTCAGGGAGGGACTCAGTAGCCAGAATAGCTAGTAGGATTGGCCTAAGAATGATATGAACAGAAATTCATTCATAGTCCAATAGACACTAAAACCAGTCTAGAGATGACCAAACAAGTAGGTTTCCCTTAAAGTCTACCTCCTAGTCCTGAAATATATTGTGTATGTTCATTTTGCTCAATCTGCTTCTGTCCTATTATACTTTGTTTCCATTGTTATTATTCTATTTTAAAGTGCCAAAAATTATTAAATTTAAAATTTTGGTGGCGTATGGTTCTAAGGAAATAACTGAGATTAATATGACTATTAAAATCACTGGACCATTTTCAATAACGGTATCATCCATTCAGTCTGCCATTTGGACAAACTACTTCTATTTGGCCCTTTGATTCAATTCTATAGAATTCTATAAATTGATTTTTTTTCTTTTGAGGTTCCTTCAATTTGCTGACATCTATTTAATACACAGGTGTCCAAAATTTTTCTAGGTGTTCTTGTGATTAATTTTGAAAACACTGAAAAAGCCCCAATCTCTGATGTGCCATGACACTTTTCTGTAAACAACTCCCAAGTTACACCCTCCTACTCCTCTCCTCCTCTCCTCTCTCTTCAATAAAAACACCTGGCAGGTCCCAGGCCTCTTAATTCCCAACTTCAAGACCTGCCCAGCCTCTCAGTACATCTTTGCCTTTCATGGATGACATCCCTTCCCCCGCAAAGGGAATGTCTCCTGTCTTCTTTTCTAGAACCTCATTTTTAGATTCATTCATCCCCCATGTGACTTTCCTCTTGTACCCATGCTTGCGGCACACCTCCTGATCACCTGCAAATTTACAGCACTGCCACTTGTTTCTCATCTGCCCTACCACCAGGGCTGCTACAGTCTAGAATTCTGGGCTCACTAATACTAAAGCTTGTTTTAAATTTGTGGGATAGCATTTATGTCTTTTTTTTCCCTTCCTTTGAGGAAAGGACCCTAATATTTTGGGGAAGAACCTATGTTTCATCAGTTTAAGTGACCCTAGTGTGGAAATTTCCTCCACCAAGTCTTAGCAAGTTGTCTAGGGCACCAAACTATGGAGTGACTTTCCCATAATTACACAGTTAGTAAGAAGACTTGAACCTAGGTATCCCTGACTCCTGCTCTCTAACCAATATACCACATTGCCATTTTTTCTATTGACAAGGAAATCCCATTTTATTTATCAAGCTGTAGAAGGCAGTCTAGAGTCTTGGCTTTTGCTCCGAGGTCTACATTCATGGCACGCTTACCAACTATGGAATTTTGGGCAGTTTGTTGTTGTTTAGTCATTTAAGTCTTTTCCAACTCCTCATTTTCCCATTTGGGGTTTTCTTGGCAAAGATGCTGGAGTAGTTTGCCATTTCCTTCTCTAGCTCATTTTACAGATGAAGAAATTGAAGCAAATAAGGTAAAACAACTTGCCCAGGGTTACACGGTTAATAAGTGTCTGAGGCCAGATGTGAAGATGAATCTTCCTGACTTCGGGCCCAGCACTCTGTCCACTGCACCACCTTAACTCCCAACAGTTTCTATCTTCACATCTCCAAAATGGGAATAGTACTTTCATGACCACCTTCTCCCCCAAAATGTTACAAATCTTTTGTAAATCCTTAAGTGCTATATAAATGAGAACTCTAATCACTCTTATTATCTGCCAAGGGATCATTGACACATTCTGTAACCCCACCCCCAAGAAAATATCTCTCTCATAATCTGTCTCTGCTCGAAAACTTGAAAACTATTGATGAGGGATATGAAAATCGACCCTCCCCCACTGTTAAGGGACTCTATTTTACTTTGGCTCATCTAGCATCTCTTAGATGGTAAACTCCTTGGGGATAAGGCCTCTAACTAGTTCATCCTTGCACACAGCAGACACTTATTAGTCACTGAATGAATGAACTCAAATACTGACGGAAGAGGCAGGCTATTGTATCAAAAGTGATGGAGAATGAGTACACTGAAATGATAAATTTCAAGACCCAACACCCCAGTTTTTGAATGAATCTGAATTTAGTTCAAATATAAAAGCTATGGATTGAAGAGCTTTGAACCTTTGTGTGAAGCCAAAACAAACCCCTTTTCTCTGCTTTGCTCACATTTACACTCAGCTTTGCAGTCTGTCCAAGTCACAGAATAAACACAAAATGCTGGCTTCACTGACATCAGCTGGAGCACAAGATTAATGCTTCATGCTCCCTTTCAGAGGCTTATCTCTCTTAGCCACAGCCGCAGTTAAATTCCAAGTTAAATTGTCTAATCAATTTTAAAATGGATGTGATTGTACCCCCCGAATTTGAACTGAGGCACTAACAAATGAGCAGTAAATGAAAAAGTGAAACTCACTTGGTACCTGCTATTGAATTATAGTTTAGAAAGCATGTGTGAGTGCTTGGGGAGAATTGCATGAAATAGCTAAGAAAGTCCTTTCATCTTTCTTTAGATGACTAAGATTGAATCATAACTGGGAGGTGAAGCTGTTTATTAGCAAGTTTAGTTTTTATGATATGTAAAGTTTGTTTTTCTCAAAAACAACTCATAACACTGAAATCAGAAAAGAAAGCTAAAAGACCTTAAAGGTTAAAGGGGTTTATGGTAAAGCATAGAAATGACTTTTCCAGCATTAGACCAAAGTCTTTAACAACAGACACAGTGGTGCAATGGAAAAAGTACTGGCCTATGAATCAAAAGACCTACTTGAGAGCAACAGTTCAACTTGCCCTTAGCCAGCTCTGTATTTATGGACACATCAAATAGTAGCTGGACCTTTGTTCTTGTTTGGTTGTGTCCAGCTCTCCATGACTCCATTTGGGATTTTCTTGGCAAAGATACTGGACTGGTTTGCCATTTTCTTTTCCAGCTTATTTTGCAGATGAGGAGAGCTGAGGCAGAGTTAAGTGACTTGTCCAGGGTCACATAGCTAGTAAATATGTGGGGTCAGATTTGAACTCAGGAAGCATAGTCTTCCTCACTCTAGGCCCAATGCTCTGTGCATTATGGTGCCAGTCAGCTGTCCTGGACCTTCCTTTACTTCTCTGTAGAATAAGAAGTTTGAATTACATGACTGATATTTGAGGTCACCTCCAGGTTGATGGCATAATGACTAATTGTTGGTTAATGGCAACGCAAAACTAACTAAACTCTAGTCAAATCTCAGTTCAGGATTTATTTGCTTTGTGCATGATCAGACTTCCTCCTTGACTACTGCAGTCTCACTGCTGGTATTAGCTGATTTTGCTGTTCATGGAAGGAATACTATCGGCCAATTTTGCTTCCTGTCCTTAAGGAGCTCCACAAGATGTTGCTAAAGGACACTGTGATTCTGAACAGGAAAAAAAGGTTCTGGGTTTCAATTGATTCATGTGTTTAACTAAACTATACTAGCTTCTTAACAAGTGCAGGGCACGCGGCTGGACACTGTGGGGAATCTTCTTAGTACCAGTCCAGCATACCTGCTGCTGTTCTCTATTACCATGCAGAATCACCAGGAGAAGGAACAAGAATAAATCTTCTTTTCCCAACTAATATGATCATGGGGTGGAAGCCATGAGAGGCCTTAGAGATTACAGTCTGCTTCCCTTATTTTACAGATGAGATCAGTGATTCACACATCTGTCCTCTGAGCCCTACTGTGTGGTTTGGGATTTGGTTTGGTTTTTGTTTGATTGTTTTAGAAGAACTCAAGACATCTGTGTAGACAAGAGTTATAGGGCAGATAGAAAGGAATTCTGAGTCTGAATTATCTCTAAGGGCTTGTAACAGAAGAAAAGTTTTCTTAACATCATAGATGGCAGAAGCTATCCCCAAGTACAGGAATGGTACCCCAGTCCAAGCTTCTTCCCCAGCCAAGGTGACCTCAGCTCCCCTCACCCCAAAGGGAGCTCTTGACTGGCTTGGTTCCAGACACGTTACTGTAGAAACACCAACCATCAATTTTTGCTAAATGGTTCTATTAGCAAGAAACTTCCTCTTTCATTCCTGTTCATTCAGTCTCAATCACTGCTTGACTCTACATGGAATAATCACTCACAATTAATGATCAATAAACAAATTCATTCAATGATCACACATGGCAGTTACTTTATGAAGCAGAATAATGAGCATGAAAGATCAACTCCAAAACTTCTACCTGCACAGTCATGGCCAACTTGGTCACTTCGAATCGGGATGGGCTTGATTAGCATAATATCATTTAAATCTGCAGCTTTATGGTATGGAGCCATCCCTGGAACTGAAATTCTCCATTAGTGAATGCCTTTTTCTATGAAGGATTAGTGGGTCTCATTTAACATCTGCTCCTTCCACTGAGACTTAGATGACAATAAAAACCAATTTCCTGGAAAAAAAATTTCTTTTATTCGTTTGACACTGTAAGGTTTGCATGGATTTTCCTCACAAAAACCTTGGTTTATGTAATGCAAGTATGATTTATCCCCATTCTACATAGGAGGAAATTGAGGCTCTGGGAAATTCAGTGTCCTGGACAGTATCATGAAGAGTTGGACACAACTGAAGGAATGAGCAAACAATACAAAAAGAAAGGTAAACATACTCATGTAAGGAAATCTAGAAACCAGAAGAGGGAAAAATGGTAGAGAACATTTGGTTAAAGACCAATGGAAGAAGGACTACAAAAACTATTTGTCATCAGCATACACAATAAACCACCTGCAAAGAAAGAGGAAACAAAGCAGCTCAATCAATCACCAGCCTGGCCCAGAGAAATAGTGTACAGCAGTGAGGCGGGACTTTGATTTACCATACATATGCTGGGATTCTCTCTCTCTCTCTCTCTCTCTCTCTCTCTCTCTCTCTCTGTCTCTTCACTGTCACCCCTCCAAAAAAATCAAAGGAGCTGATAACATCTTGACTTGCTTGATAATTTTACCTCCCAAAGTTAGAGGGAACTTCAAGGGGAAAATTCCATTCTGGATCAGATTTTTACTAATAGAAATTGACTAATGAGGTGGACAATGAGGGGAGTCTTGGAAGGGATCACTGACTGGCAGAGGAGAGGAAGTCTGGGCATTGTCCAACATGCCCCCTAGACTTTGTGGATACAGATTCCAGGGAAAAGTGGAAGGGGTTCTTCAGGTCCTCCAGGTGCAAGTTACTTTTCACCCAACACTTTGATGATGCCAGTTGTAGGTCCCAAATTCAAGTTTTCCTTTCTGCAGGAACACACACACTCTGTAGCAAAACTCTAATAAAACTTCAAGCCCAGGACCTGTGACGAACTGTATGACTATTGTCTAAGGGCCAGTCTGGGTACACTAGACTTGCAGATCATCATTGGGTTTGCTCAGGAAAATGATCCTTCTCCTTCCTCCCATTGAAGCTTGTAGGAGGTTGTGATCTATGCTGGTGAAAGGAGTAAGGGGTACCCACTGAGAGGCATACTGCACACATTTGTAATCCCAGGGCTGGAGAAGGCCAAGTTGGACCATCTTTTGAGCTCAGAAGTTCTGAGCTGCATTTGGATTGTCTGAACTAAGTTGGACCTCATATGGTGAACTCTCAGGAGCAGGGAGTTACCAGGATGCCTAAAGAAGGGTTCCAGGTTAGACATGGAACAGGTGAGAACTTCTATGGTGATTAGTAGTGGGATTGAAGTCAGGAGTAGCCCTGGTATTTCCATCCTGGGCAAGATAGGGAGAAAGACAAAGAGAAAAAAGAACAAGAGAGAGAGAAAGAGAGTGGAGGGGATAGGGAGGGAATGAGGGGGAGGGGGAGGGAGAGAGAGAACCAATAAAACCCACAGATCCTAAAGATATCAAAATATACAGAGAATATACAATAGAATAGCAAAGAAACCCTGAATAGCAAGTGAGTGGCTTTAAGGCATTAGAGCTGTTCATGATGACATAATGTCCTATTTTCTAAGCAGAGGACAATCCATATTAAATGGATTAAATTCAGTCTAAAAAGTGGGCTCCTGTTTTACATAGGAAGTCACTGACAGAAATCATGTCTCTTACTGCAAGCCTCTATGATTGACCCTTTGTTTCATATAATTTTAGGAGAAAATGAGGCTTGGCACATGTCGCCAAGCCAAGTCAGTGTGATTTTTACAAATGATCACAACAGAACTGTTAACTTGTCCAACATTCCCAAATGGCTCAAGGAAGAAAAGCCAGAGCACTCCTTTAATAATACAAGATACCATAGTGCTGCAATAACAAAAATTGGAACAGCTAGTGAAATCAGAGAATGATTCTAGCACAGGCATTCCGACAACTCAGAGAACTGAGTTTGCTCCCCCTAGGTTGCTATGGGTTTTAATGAAACAATGACTAAGTCGTTCTGTTCTGAAGGTCACTCACTCAGAGCCAAAAGTGGCCTGATGATGGTGGATCTGGCTTCACTGCTACCATTTTCAATTGGTCCAGCGGACTCTGAAGATAAATTGCCTGTTCAGGGCAAGAGGTTGTTTGTTGGTTGTTGTTGTTTTTAAATTCTGTAACAGATGAGAATCGGGAAGATGGAAAGCTATTTGTGTCTAAGCTGCGCCTCCTGAGGGGAAAAGAACTTCAGTTCATTTCAGCTGGCTTTGCTTATGAATCATTGCTGAGAAGCACTGGGAACAGCTACATCTTTCAAAGCCACACAAGCAATAACTATTTGAGAATGGTAGGTCCTATACCCCAGAGAAGCTTTCTGCATCTCTGCCTTTCACTAGCAGGCAGGAGGCATTCTTGCAACAATTTAAGTGGTTGAGAGCCCTCCATGGACTGATGCTGCCAACATTACTGTGCAGCAAAGCAGCTGACACTTTGCAAGAGGGAACGCTCCTTTGGAGTGCCAACATCATAATTAAGCTTCAGTCTGGGCCCATATCATAGAGAAAATGCTCATTTTGTGGAAGAAGTATGTGCATTTATATCTATATTTAAGATGAAAATAATTTGAATGTTTAAATGAGTCATAATATTCCTCCTGAAAAGAAGTATTTCGTCATTTAAGGGTCTCATTTTTACTTCTAAGAGTGAAGTCCTTTCTGCCAACACCAGAGAATCAGCCTGAATCATGGAAACCTTTCTCTTCTTAAACCAAAGATGAATCCGTTTATTGCAATGAAATTCAGATAAAGATGAAAAGAGGATATCTAAAGTGTCCAAGCTACTGAAACCCAGAAATCCAGTAGTCAATTAAGTACATCTTTGTGAAGAGTCACCAAAATGGATAATTCTTCTCTCCTTGCCTCAGACTACTTTTAAGCTTTGAATACTAAAAAGCAACTCTGAACAGAAAAGCAAGCATCAGAGATAGTCCAATCTTTAGCAGTAGTTTTCCATCATCTGCCATAGAAGGCTTCTAGGAGCTCACAGCAGCTCTGGTGAGCCAAATGTGGGAGCTCCTGAGGAGAATTTTCCTGCAAAAGCAACAAAACAAAATGTGTCTGGCTATTTGGCCAGATACTATTTGGAAGCTGGATAATAATTCCATAGCAGCAAAGAAGGATTATAGTCTTGAATCTTAAGTTTTAATTGACTCTCACACCATGTCTTGCAAGGAGAGATTTCCACATTTCCTTCAAGTAGAAGACAGATGTCTTTCAATGAGTACTCCTGTGAACTAATAAAGTCTGTCCCCTAGTAAAGGAGATTATTTAAGAATTAAAATATACTACTTTATGATAATCAAGCTTATTATATTTAACTTGGCTTTAAATGGACTGACATGTAAATAGTTTATCTAGGACATCACCTACAAAAAAGTAAACTGACATCTTTAGAATTTTCAAAGGCACCTATCTGTAACACAAAAGATAGAATAAAACATCAAGAAGTGAAAGACAGGGAAATCCGCTGCTTTACAAATGGGACAACAACATGTCTAAAACATCTTTTTCCCTAAACTCACATCTCCTCCAAAGAAGCCTCTTCCTGTTGAGGGTGCTTATGTGTCAGGTCCACAATCTCAGAATCATCCTTGACTTTTCTCTCCCTCATCCCCTATGTTCAGTTGGTTGCCCCATTTTAACCTGGTCTATTTCATGACAAATCTCCCATCTCCTCAGCAGCTCTGATTAAATCCTCCAACAGGGAGAGCAGAGGCTTAGGTTCCAGGGTCTCTACTCAGCCCGGTTTTTCTCCCCATTTTCCATAAGCTACACTACTTTGGGACTTGTTTGGAAATCTCCATCACACCTGCCCCATCCTGCCCTCAGCTTTTCAGCTTCCACAACAATTATAAGATCTCCGAGGGCAGAGACTGTTTTCATTTGTACCTGTATTCCCAGCAATTAGCACAGTGCCTGGCCTATAGATGACACTGGCTTTATGATTGATAGACACCTAATTTTCTCTACAAACGCAACCATGATCTTAGTATAAACACTCATTGTCTCTCTCACCTGCACCACTGTAATATCCTAAAAAATTTCTCTACATTCCACACTGTCCCCCCTCTCATCCACCTTCCACACAGCCAACAAAAGATTCTTCTTAAGGCATAGTTCAGATTCCCAGAGTCAAAAGCCTTCATTCAACACAACTCAATTCAGGAAGCCTGTAATGAGTACCTACTGTGTGCAGAAGGAAATGTGGTTGGTGCTGAAATACAAAGACAAAATACAACAGTCTCACTCTTCAATGAACATCTGCTCTACAGAAAAACACACACATACGTACACATAAACACACAAACACTAACATAGAAGCAAAGACAAAACATAAATCAAGTGCTCTGGCTTCCTCTTCTCTTGGATTTCTTTCAGTGTCCCAACCTTAGGACAGGGAGAGGGTCTGGGCAGGGACAACATTGGTATTGGGAACTCCTGAATGAGCAAGGTCCTTTTTCCAAGGCAGGCCAGCATCTTCTCTTCATCATCAGGTCTTGGAGAGTTGCCAAGAGGTCACTGTGTGACTAGCCTAGGATCACTGAGTGATCAGAAGTGATTCCTTTCAGTCCACTTCGCTATCCCCTAAACTACACGCCTCTCCATCATAAGCTTAACTCCATTTTAACATTTCCTAACTTATTTCAAATGCTCTTGGTTTCAGTCCATACTTTTTGTTGTTGTTTAGTCGTTTCAGATCATATCCGAATCTCTCTGACTCCATTTGAGTTCCTCTTTGCAGAGATACTGGATTTGTTTGCCATTTCCTTCTCCAGCTCATTTTACAGATAAAGAAACTGAGAGAATCAAGGTTAACAGACTTGCCCAGGTCGGGTTTGAACTGAGGAAGATGAGTCTTCCTGACCCTAGGTCTGGCACTCTTTGCACTATAGCACCTGAGATGCCCAGTTTATGCTTTAGTTATTTCTTATTTAGTTGCTTCTCCCTCTTCCCAGTGAAGTTGGAGATTAATAGAAAGCTGACATACAGAAGAAACATGGACAAGTAGAGAGAGTCCTTCCAGATGTGCCTCTAACTTCCTCCTTTACAGAAGCTACCTTTCTGCTCTCAGACCTTTCTTCATCTATATAATAAACTGATTTCCAAGGTCTCTTTTGGCTCCAAACTTGTAGGATTACAGTTCACCTTGCTCTGAGCATCCATTCCTCCTCACCACCTAGGAATTCCTTTTACAAATCATTTCTTGTTTGATCTCTTTAGCAGCCATTATCACATTCTTACAATTTAAATCAATTTGACTTGTTAAACCTAGCAGACTTGCAAGCAGGGTGGGCAGTCCATCAAGAAATCCTCCAGCTTTAAAGTACTACTTCTGCAGAAGAATCATCATGGCCAGTGGGGAAATAAACAGAGAATTAAGAGGAGTTTTCTTCCCCTAACTCAAAAGAACTCTGTTTAGCAGGAAGAACATCATGGCTATTGGAGATAAAGGTGGTAATAGCCTGGAGTCTGCCTCCCTGGTAGGATGGACCATGCTGTACACTGAAGTGGGCACAGAAATATCCTTCAATTTCTTGCAACTCACTATTAGTCTAAGAAATTTGTAAATAGTTACCACTTGCTTATAGCATTCTACTCAAAGAGTTCAGAATATTCCAGAATACCACCCTTTCAATTGCCTCCTTCCTGAAGCTGTTACTCCATGCAGGACTGTTCCTTTCCCATCTCTCTCCTTGTAATCACTGCACCCTAATCACCTGCCCCGTCATTTGTCACTATTTAAAGCTCAGAGACTGGTTTGGGCCCTATAAGCAAGGTAGTAAGTGATCTTGTCTTCCATCTGAAGGCCACTGAAAGTCTCCATCTGAAAATACTTTCCCCAATGATCTGCCTAAAATCAGAGTCAACTGGGTAAAAGGTTGGCCTAGAAAACCCCTGTTACCTGAGAGGAGTAAAAGTTGCCCCAAGAGATCCAGATTTTTGTGTGCCTGTTAATAACTTCTTGATTTAACCTTACTGGAACATTAAAGACTCACTGCTTTCTTTGGGAAGCTGTAACCCTGAAAGGGATGTGCCAAGGCCTAGATTCTGGGGGATGATGCCCCAGTTAAGAATAGCATGCACTATTGGTGGAGCTGTGAAAGGATTCAACCATTCTGTAGAGCAATTTGAAACTATGCTCATAGGGCTATAAAACCATGCCTATCCTTTGAATTAGCAGTACCATTATTAGGTTCTATATCACAAAAGCAAAAGGACCTATATGTACAAAAAACTTAAAATAGTTCATCTCTGGGGACAAATAATTAGAAATTGAGGGGATGTCCATCATTTGGGGAATGACTGAACAAGTTATGGTATGTAATTATGATGGAAAACTACTGTACTATAAGAAATGATGAGCATTATGCTCTCAGAAAAACCTGGAAAGACTTGTATGAGCTGATTTGAAGTGAAATATTCTGTGTACAAAGTAACAGCAATATTGTGAGATGATCAGTTGTGAAGGAATTAGCTATTCTCAGCAATACAATGAGCCAAGACAACTCTGAAGGAGTTATGATGAAAAATGTTATCCATTCACAAAGAAAGAACTGATGGTGTCTTAATACAGATTGAAGCATACTTTTTAAACTTTATTTTTCTTGAGTTTTTATTTTGGTCTATGTTTTCTTTCACAACATGACTATTATGGAAATGTTCTGCATGACTACACATGTATCACTTATATCAAACTACTTGCTTTCTCAATCAAGGTGAGTGGGGAGAGAGGAAGGAAGGGGACTTGAAACACAAAGTTTTAAAAACATGTTAAAATTGTTTTTATATGTGACTTGGAAAAAAATAAAAATAAAGGAAAAAATAGAATGGGATAAAGAAGTGTGACTAGAGGTAGAAAGGGTCAGGCAAAAATCTATGATGTTCTCCAATATGCTTTATGGATGTGAGTCCCTAATCTACAGTCAATATCATAGTCTATTACTGGAAAAATTTCATAGACACTACAGTTCTCTTCTATTTAGAATTAAATGGCAGACCCATGTCACTCCACATTGGCATTCTTCAGTTACTGAGGCCATGGGAAGTCGCATCTGAGCAAGTGCCAAAGTAAAATGCCACAATATATGAAGTGCTATGAACATGGCTATGTTTTCATGATAACAAAAGCACAGTCAAATAAAAGAATCTAACACAGCAAACATGACAATAAACACTTCCTGCCATCTGGCATCCTGGCCTGCCTATTTGTAAGCTAGGGCTCAGACTAAAGTGTGCTTACTGGACACACTACCCACTTTTATATACCTATATTGATTCTCACAAAGACCCTGCTAGGAAATAATGTAGGATTTATTAAACCATTCACTAGGTGAGAACTGCAGATTGCAAAGGGAGATGGGAATGCCAAACTGGTAATGAATTTCAATCCAGAAGACAACTGAATGAACCGACTTTATGCGGGGCAGGGAATAGTTCTCACTTGTTTTTCTAGGTCTTTCTCTGAGGTTTACAGAGTTCTCTGGAGGAATAAATAACTTTGTGGTGCCCTGGACCTCTTATGTTATTCCAGGCCTTGCATATAATATCAAAGGATATCAGAGTCAAAGGGCCTTCACAGGGCATCTTTTCCAACTTATACCTGAACAACAATTGCCACCTCAATACAGCTGACAAGTCAACATCCAGCCTTTGCCTGAAGACATTCAGCAAGGGGAAATCCATTCTATTCCAGGAGGTCCATTCTACTTTTGGGTAGCTCCATCAAGGCTAAACCTTTCTCCCTGAAGCTTTCATCCAGTACGCTTAGTTCTTCCCCTTGGGGCCAAGCAGAACAAGCCTAATTCCTCTTTAACAAGATACATCTTCAAACAAATTTTAACACCAGAGCTGGGATACTGGGAAATCTTCCTTAGACCCCTTCTACTACATGAAAACAAACAAACAATCAAAACCAGTTCGAATAATTTACATGTGATGTATGGCCAATCTGTTAATCACTCAACTTTGCTCAAGTGTATACAATTAGACTTTAAATATCCCTGCCAAGAGGTAATAAAATAACCTTCCAATTCCCTGAACATTTTTAACATAAAGATAGCAAGAACCCTTTACAGTTATATGAGTTTATACAATCATAGTGATTTAAGCCTCAATTTAAAAAATAAAACATGCAAGCTGGAGAGCCACATTGCAATTACTTCTATTTGATCCAAGTGTTTTGAATTTGATTTTGCCAAGTGTACATTTCTAACAACTAACACGCTAAAGGCTAGCTTCATACAAGAGTAAAGTAGGTATACAGACAACTATTTGGACAATTAAAGTCAATGGAAATGTCCATGAAAATGTCCCCCCAAACCTGGCCGTGAACTTGAGCACTCCATAGACTATGACATTTTGCTTTGGCATTTGCTCAGATCTGACCTCCTGTGGTCACAAATGAAGCAAAAGGTCTTTCAGGTTTTGCTAGTTTGGTTAGGATATAATTCTTTCTATTTTCATGTACAGGTGTCAGGTAGAAGACTGGAAACCTCCTTGAACCAATAGTCTCAAAATACAGATATTCATTAAACTTCTGGCTTGACTTCTATTTGCTTTCCCAATTTTGAGAAATCCCTGATGACTACATTTTCATTTCAAACTTTCTGCATTAAAAGCTAACATAGAAAATGGGAAGGAGTGAATGCTAAGGGTCGTCTCATCTATAAAATATGGGAGGGCAGCTAGGTGGCTCTATGGATAGAACACTGGCTCTGCAGTCCAGAGGAGGTGAGTTCAAATCTCGCTTCAAACATTTGACACTTAGTAGCTGTGTGACCCTGGGTAAAACACTAGCTCCACTACAACCTCAGCATAGCCACGTGTGAAACTGTGTTACCTGAGTTCCTATCTATCTAATGCTTGGAAGTTTATAAAGAACTTTCTTTGTGCCAAACTTGTGGAGTAGGGAGTGCAGATTTTATTGATCCTAATTTTACAGATGAGGGAGTACAAAGTCCAGAGAAAACCTTAATAAGTTCTAAATAATTAATAAAATGAAATGATCCAACATCCAGAGATAGAAGGGGACCTCAGAGGCCAACTAGTCTAACCCTCACTTTATTTTGTTTTTTAATAATATTTAAACAGATGTTAATGAGTTTTTAAAGCAATTATACCACAGATGGGTCACTGATTATATTGGCCATCTCTGCCGGTTGCTCCCTGGGGCCATCCAGGTTTCCATGTCACCATCTTTCTTTCCAGAGTTCATTTACAGTCATTTAGAACTGTATTAGCTGACTAGCCTGAAGTTGCTACTCTACTCTAGTTTTTGAGAACCTGCTTGTGCTCTTACCATACTCAGTCTTTCAGGTATAATCTCTTCTATACATTGTGTCTGTGTGACATCTGGGGGAGGCCTGCTCAAAAGCACTGAGGATCATTGCATGTACTGTCAGCCTCTCAGGCGGCCTCTCACACACTTCCAGCCAGTCTTTGACACCAGGAATCTACAACACTAAAACACACTCGCCATCCCCGTTCATCTGGCTTCACTCCCCAGCCTACAACAAGGTAAGATGAGGAACGATTTCCTCATTTGGGGGAGCAGGGGGGGAGGGAATCAGTGTTTTACCCAGGGTCACACAGCTACTAAGTGTCAAATGTTTGAAGCGAGATTTGAACTCACCTCCTCTGGACTGCAGAGCCAGTGTTCTATCCATAGAGCCACCTAGCTGCCCTCCCATATTTTATAGATGAGAAAACTCAGGCCCAGAAAGATTCAGTTAATACAAGATCACACAGGCAAGGAAGCCAGCCAAGGGGGACTTTTAATACAGTTCCTTTTGCAAAATTCAACTTCTTCTGACTCCAGTGAGGTGCTTTACTTTAGATAACAGAGGCTTTTATGAAGAAGATGAGGCCAGCGTAAACACATCTTAACTGATCTCTATTTGCAAATGTGTTTGACTCTGGTCTGTTAAACTGTATAGAATGATATTTAAATTAAAGGCTTTATGGTTTATTCATAATAATTTTTATTAGCTGCAATGCAAAAAACATATAGTAAGCACTTCCTATTCAGCATTGTTGTAAGCACCAAGACTATAAAGATAAGAAAAAATGGTCCTTGCCCCTAAGGGCAGGGAGTGGGGTGGGGAAGGTAGCGAGCAACATATCCAATACAAAACACATGAAGAAGGTTTTGTTTTGTCTTTGAGCGGGATGGAGGGCAAGGGAGAACTCTTAACCTGAGGAATAAAAAAGGTCTCTTATAGGAGACTGACTTGAGCTGACCTTTGAAGAGAACTGGGGCTTCCAAAAGGTCCAAGAGGTGATGGTGAGAAGGGAGAGCCTTCTTGGCATGAGGGAAAGGCAGGGAAGGTGGGAGATGAAGTGTCATGTGATGGGCAAACCAAAGGGGCAGTTTGGCTGTGCAATTAATCTGCAAAGACAGATTGGGAACAAATTGTAAAAGGTTTCAGACGCCAAACCAAAGAGTCTGTATGTGATTGTATGGGCATCAGGGAACTATTGGAGCTTCTGGAAAAGTGATATGGTCAGACCAAGAGAAAGGAGAACTTTTTCACATATTTCCATATTATTACACCAATCTCTAGGTTTAGTGATTGTGCTAATTTCTTTTAAAAGATGTCTAATTACTTCACTGTTGTCCTTTGTTCTCGAAGAGGACCAAAATGACATTGCTGTGTTACAGTCAAGTTTCAACGTGCCCGACTGTGGCTGATGAGACCAATATGAGCTCAGAATGCTTTACCACAGACTGGGCACAGGTAGTCTGTGTGAACATTTGGGTGGATTCTTTAAATTTGCACATCCTGTGTTTCCTTTGAGCTGTTTCAAAGCTGCTTTGCTCATACAGCATAGCACTTTCTCTGATGTGGGCAAGCCATGATCAGTCCTGTACCTGTACCTTGTACAACCCTGAGGTCAGTACAACAGCTCTGCAGACCTTCAGTTTTGTTTCCCTTGGTTACTCTCAACCTAGTTTGACCCATCTGCTGAAACAGTTTACTAGGGTGGGGTTGTTGTGCAAGCTACAGCTTCTTGGAGCCACAAGTGAGAGTTGAGTGGAACAGGTGGGCACCAGAGAGGGAAAGCATCCCTGAAAAGGACTCAGAATTCATCACAGCAGAGGTATTGGTCCTCCCTGAACACACCCTATGCCTCATTTGATTACTTGCATGAAGCCAAATAGATTCCTTGGATTCATTTTTGTTTGTTTTTTATTTTTTTTAATTGTGTTGACTGGGAATGATACAGATGCAGTCTAGGAGACAATTAATATACTATTGGCTCCCCCCCCACCTTTTTACCATGTCACATTTTTCCATTCTTAGTATTTGATCATGTCTTAATAAAGATCTATATATCACCTCCCACTGGTTCAAAATTTTTTCACTTCAGGAATTCCAAGAGAAAATACGCCTTTTTCCAATATTAAATGGTCCAGTAGAGAAAAGACTAAACCCCTTTTCAAAGCCATTAACTACTTGAAGTGATACTTTAGGTTGAAAGGCAGGAGGAGTTAGTTCCTGTGCAACCTCAATCTTCTTGTAGTTTCCTGAGCCCCTCAGCATCTTCCCCCTTTCTCAGGATTTCTCTCCCCTCAGAGTTGCTTCTCTTTCTTTCTCTCTCTCTCTCTCTCCTTGTTACTGCTTGTACTGTTTCATTTCTTTCTAATCTTTCTTGCTTTTGTTCTGCCTTTCCCTTTTTCTCTCTTCCCTCTTTTCTCCTCCTCCTCCATACTGACCTCCTTTCCTTAACTGATCAAAATATAGTTAAGTGTAGGTGTAAATATATAAAGTTTAATATTATTTTATGCCACCTGTTCATTATTTTTACAATGGAGAACTAAACATTTTTTAAACAATATATCCTTAGAAAATTTAATTGCTTATTACTTGTGCATGTTTTGCAAATGACTTTTTCTATGAATCAGTAATATGATGGGGAAAAAAATATTCCCTGTTCCTGCCATAATGGATGGTTCATGTGAGAATATCCAGCATTATGGTAGGCTAATTGAAAGCAGTATTGTGTCTTAAGAGAGAGCCAGTCTCAAATCTGAAATGACCAAGACCTGTCTCTGATACTGACTATGTGACCCTAGGCAAATCACTTAACTCTGCAGTGCCTGAGGAAAATTTCTAATTCTAAATTGGAGAACAGTTGCTGATTCACTTTGTTGAAGGAGTTTCCTCCCTGAGAGCTCCCTATAATCAAAGAAATTACCTGTTTGAACCCCCTACAAAAAAGATAAGCAATTTAAGATTTGGAAAATAGGTGGGTCTCTTGGAACCCCTTAAATCACATCCTCAGGGCGATAGCCTACTCCATACAACCTTAGGACTGACATGGTTTCTTTTTTTCCACATTAGTTATACTACAAAAAAACCCCAAGAAAAATAAAGTGAAAAATATGCCTCACTCTGCACTTAGACTTCATCAGTTCTCCCTTTGGAAGTGAATAAAATTTTTCATCATAAATCCTTTGGAATTGTGGTGGATCATTGTATTGATCAGAGTAGCTAAGTCTTTCAGAGTTAATCGCTGTTAACAATATTGTTGTTACAGTGTAGTATCGCCCAGGTTCTGCTCACTTCACTTTGAATGATTTCATGTAAGTCTTCCCAAATGTTTCTAAAACCAATCCCTTCATCGTTTCTTACAGCCCAATAGTTTTCCATCACAATCATATACCCCATCTTGTTAGTCATTCCTCAGTTGAGGGGCATCCTCTTAATTTCCAATTCTTTGGAAATTATAAATATTTTTATACATATGGGTCCTTTTACTTTTAATTTGATTTCTTTGGGGGTACAGACCTAGTAGTGGTATTACTGGATCAAAGGCTATGCAGAATTTCATAGCCCTTTCGGACATAGTTCCAAATTGTTCTCCAAGCTACAACTCCAACAACAATGCATCAGTGTCCCTATTTTTCCTATATCCCCTTCATCTGATAGGTGTAAGAAGTACCTTTTTTTTTTTTAAAGATATGGTAATAAAGTAATAACATCTGATTTGGCGACAAAAGGCCAAACTTCCTAACTGTATAACCTGGGCTGGGTTCTGAGCCACAGTTTCCTCATCTGAAAGATAAACATCTTGTCCATACAGAATTTCTCTATTTCTTCATCTTTTGCAACAGATATTGGCACATAACTTGTAATCACAAAATTTCTGATGATCTATTTGCTTGTGATCGTCATGAAAATGCTTTATGGCAAAACAGCCAAGTATCCCATGAAATGATGTTTCTTTTGTCTTTAAGTGTATGATTGAAACCAATTCTACCACCTTTTCTATTCACCATTTCCCTGGAGAGTCTTCACACTGCCTTTCCACTCAGGTGCAATTTCTTTGTATCCTCTAATTTATTTACAGCAAAATATCAACATGGATTTGTTTCAATCTTCCAGCAGAATATCATTGCAATGGATAAATGTAGCATCTTAAGAATAAAAACAGTTAAATTAATGTTTTGAGACAGTTTAAGGATCGTGTGAACTGACAGATACAGCAGATCAACAGGATCAATACACTCATTTCAGAAATAAGGGCATTGAGGCCCAGATTTTAAGTAACTTGTCCAGTATCACATAGGCAGGAAGCAGCAGCACTAGGCAGGGGCCTATGTTCTCCGGATCCAAATGGAGTATTCTATGCTCCCCCATGCTGCCTTCAGAACTTTGCAACCAAATTCCATGCACTTTCCACCATCTCACACTGTCTCCACGATCTTAGCCTCACTTATCCACTCTATTTTCTATCTCTGGAGAAAACAGAAGAGAAAATGGAAGGTTGCCATAAGGATTCACAGACCACAGTGACCAAAAATAGCATCACCTATTGTCCAGCATTATTGCTGGGGTTAAGGCTTCTGGTCTAAGTTTATTAGCAGTTGATGAATGCACTCACTGCTGCAAATACTCAATGACTATTTGCTGAGGAACATCCTGAGTTGGGCAATTTCAGGTCAGATTTTGTTATGCTGGAATTTTCTAGTGTTTAATGGTGACCCTGAATCACATAGTTCAGGATATCTTGTAGAGGTTTTGATCATAGAAGGAATATAACTAGTAGATTTTAAGTTTATTACTTAAAATAAAATGAAATTTAACAAACATTTTTAAGTGCCTATTATGTGTATGGCACTATGATAAGCACTGCGGGCATGAAGATAAAAAGGAAACATTCTTCAAGCCCTCAGGAAAAAAGTCTTTAAGAAGGTCTACATATTTCAGTATATCAGGGACTCCAGTGAAAAGACAAAAAAGAAAATATGAAGTCACAAATTCCATTTGTCATCTTCTCTTTCTTGTCATTATTTAATCATTCTGCTGAATCCAGTTCTTTGTGATTCTATGGACCACAGTAAGCCAGGCTCTTTTTCCTCCACTGTTCACCAAAGTTTGTCCAAATTCATGTTCATTGTTTCCATGACATCTCATCCTCTGCCGTCCCCTTCTCCTTTTGCCTTCAATCTTTCCCAACATCAGAGTCTTTGCTAATGAGTCCCATCTTCTCATTATGTGGCCAAAGTATTTAAGCTTCAGCTTTAGTATTTGACCTTCCAGTGAAGAGCCTGAATTAAATTCTTTTAAGTAGTGAATGATTTGATCTCCTTGCTGTCCAAAGGACTACTCTCAAAAGTCTTCTCCAGCACCACAATTTGAAGCATTGATTCTGTGGCACTCAGCTTTCCTCATATCCAACTCTCACAGTCATGCATTGCTACTGGAAAAAATGTAGCTTTGACTCTGCAGACCTCTGTCAGCAAGGTGAGGTCTCTGTTTTAGTATGCTCTTCAGATTTGCCATTGGTCTTATTCTCTTATCTAGCTCATATAACACAAGAATTCCATGTCTTCCTGAAACTACTCAATTTCTAACATGTTTTCCTTCCACTTTTAATCTACTTTATCACTTACTGAAGGACCCAGAGTGCAGGGATTCATTCTTGATCTTAGATTCAATCAAATAGCACAAATTATCTTTCTATAATTTCAAGAATTGTTAATTTCCAAATCTGTTAGTTCTTATTTATAAATAACCTCCTCTGATTACCACTGATACTTTATATGAAGGTGTTGGAAGTTAGTCACAAAATGCCAGATAACACAAAGGCACCAAATACCTACTAGTTAAGAACTTTATCTTTATCTTCAAAATATGCTCATATACAAATAATGGAAAAAAACCCCTTGCTGGTAGTATGAGAACCAACAAATTTCACAACAATTACTTTAGTTCTGTCATTACAACTTGTAGTAATCAAAGGCTAAATCTATATGTTTAATGATGCAAATAAGTACACAGTACTGTAATCTTGGGCTTCATGCTTTTGATTAAACATTTGCCTACAATCCTGTAAGATCAAAATGGAAGGTTGGGCCCTGAACAACCTGCCATCAGAAAGCCTAGTTAATGCTTTGGCACCTCTGCAGAAAGGCTTAATCTCAGATACCCCCGCCAAGCCTCAGACTCATCAAATCACACAAATTAGCTTCTGTCTTGAATTAAATGTAAAGGAATTAGCCAACAGAGAAACATTCCAATAAACCCAAGCTACTTACAACTTATGAACATGAGCATCTGGTAATAACCAACAACATTTTGTGGGAAAATCATGTTGCTATGCAGAAGGTATTACAGAATCAGATATCAGGTATTACAGAATATTATTTTGATTACAAACATAGTATACTTAGGAATTAGTCTCAGCAAAAAGTTAACTAGAAGTGATGGCCCTGTGTTGTTTCTAATTTTGAAAATGTTCTAAGGAAATAGAGCAAAACCAGCCAAGGGAATCTGTTTTTCCCAGTTAAATGGCTAAGAAGCTTTGATCAAGAATCTATATTGATTTTTCAGATTGACTTGATGTTCTTGGCTCCTCAAAACTGCTTGACATACTCCTAGTGCCATTTGAAACCTTTACTGTGACAATCAAAACTCTGTCAATAGTTTATATAATGCAATTTCTGGACATCATCATTTATGATCAGGGCTCAGTATTTGTCTCCAGTTGAGTTTAAGGAGTTTTTGCTTGAATTTGAATTGACAACAACATACCTTATTATCCAACAGAAAATGGGCAGGCTACAAGTATGACATAGGAATGAAAACTCATTTATTCAGTGTTTACTACATGCCAAGTACTATGTTGTTAATACAAATAGGAAAAATCCAAAGTCTCTCTGCCCTCAAGAGGCTTATAGGAATTGTGACTAAAGTCATAGAATAAAGTCTTTTCTTGGAATTGTAGCAGTGATTTAATTATTAGTCCCAGAGGTAGAAGTGAAAAGGAAGGAGAGGAGTGAGACACATAGAAGGATGGCACATGGATAGTCAGGGAACACTGAGGCCAGAAATGATGAAGTAGCTAAGTGATGCAGTGGATAGAGTGCCAGGCCTGGAGAAAGAAAGACCTAAGTTCAAATGTGACCTCAAATACTTACTAGCTCTGTGACCCTGGCAAGTCACTTAACCTTCTTTTTGCCTCAGTTTCATCATCTGCATAAATGAGCTAGAGAAGGAAATGGCAAACCACTCCAGTACTTTTGCCAAGAAAAACCCAAGTGGGGTCATGAAGAGCTGGATATGACTGAAAATGACTGAAAAACAATAGCAATCAGAAGGCCTGTCCTAGAGACATCCCTCACATAGGTTATTCCCCCCTACCCCGTTTACCTTTTTATGATTCTCTTGAGACCTGCATTTGAAGATCGAATTGTCTATTAAGTTCTGGCATTTTAGTCAGGAAGCTCTGGAAATCCCTTACTTCGATGAATGACTTTCTCCTTGCCTGAAATGTTATGCTGA
>CM053769.1:477252705-477291801 GCA_028658325.1 Potorous gilbertii | reverse complement strand
TTGACTTCTGAGAGTCCTCTCCACCCCTGCCCAGATCCACCCAACTATTGCTTGGGGTCTAAGATTCAAATGTTGCTTCCCAGCCTCAGGGCTTTCAGTGGCAGGCGGGGCTGCTATTCAATGTGAGCTTAAGTTCTGGTGCTCAGGTGAGGGCAGGGCAGCCTCCCAGGCTCAGTTCCCTCAGGGGGTTTATGTGGAAACCTTCGGTAATGGAGCTCCTGCCGAGCTCCTGCCTGCTCTGGGAGCCTCTGGCCTCTGCTGCTGCCTCCTGAGGGAACCTGAGTTATGAAGACAACCCACTACCCTCTCAGCCAGCCCAGCAGTGTCTCTCACTGACCTGTAGTGCCTGTGGGTGGAGGAACCTTTGTGGCCGTCAGAGATTCTGTCCCTGATTCCTGTTCAGATCTGCTGGAACTGTTCCCCTCAGTGCCGTGCGGCCAGGAAGGGCTTGGCTCCACTCCCATCCAGTGCATGACAGACCTTTGGGGTCGGTTTTTCAGGGCTCTCTGGAATGGAAATCTCCTTCACTGTGTTGTTTCGTGGCTTCCACTGCTCCAGAATTTGTTGGGAGTTTGTTTTAGAGGAAATCCATAGGCTGTGGGTTCGGAGCTAGCATATGTGACTCTTTCTACTCTGCCATCTTGGCTCCTCCTCACTAAAAAGTTATTTTCTTCAGTGATATTTTGGATTTCCTTTTCCATTTGGCCAATTCTGATTTTTAAAGCATCCTTCTCCTCATTGGCTTTTGGACCTCTTTTGCCATTTAGTCTAGTCTATCTTTTAAGGTGTTACTATCTTCGGTACTTCTTTGTGTCTCCTTTAGCTAGCTGTTGACTTGCTTTTCATTATTTTCTTGCATTGCTCTCATTTCCCTTCCCAATTTTTCCTCCACTTCTCTTACTTAATTTTCAAAATTCTTTTTGAACGCTTCTATGGCCTGTGATCAATTCATATTTTTCTTGGAAACTTTTGATGCGGGATCTTTGACTGTGTTGTCTTTTTCTGATTGTATGTTTTGGTCTTTTTCACCAAAGTAAGAGTCTATAGTCTGAATTTTTCCTCTGTTTGCTAATTTTCTCAGCCATTTACTTGACTTTTTAACTCTTTCCTAAAGTAGGGCTCTGCTTCCAAGGTGGAGGGCATACTGTCCTAACCTTCAGAGATTTTGTGCAACTATTTTCAGAAATACTTCTAGGGATCTGTAAGTTTTCAGTTCTTCCAAGGTGGTACAATCTAAAGATATATATACTACTTTCCTGAATTATTTTTTATAGGTATTTGGATGGGTTTGGGGGGAGAGTTCAAACAAGTTCCTGTTTTTAATCTGCCATCTTGACTCCACTGAGGATATATATTTTTGTATCCCCAGTACCTAACTGTGAGGATGGTTCCCTCTACACTTCTGCCACAAGCTCTGCTATGCCATTCCTCCTCCTTGCTCTAGGACAACAACCTGGATCTGAGTATGGGCAAAGCCACAGAGTCCTGCCTCAGTGCCAGCACAGAGACCCCAGTAATCTCCTTCTGACCAGCTGTTCGATCCCCTTATTGTCTGTGGGCTGAGAGCTCTGGAAGCAGCCAGTTTGCACTACTGTGTCCTAGGGCTGGTTTATGCTCCTCTCTCACTGAAGTCCAACATACCTTTCCCATTGATCTTCTAAGTTGTCTTTAGCATTTGTGCGTGAGAAGTTTGGAAACAATCTCATCTTCCAGTGATTCAGTCTCCTGAGTCCTGCTCCAGGTTTGCTTGGTGCCCAATCTGTGCAGGCAAGACCCGTGCTGGACTGCACTCCTCTCCCAGATTGGTGCAATAGAACTTTCTTGTCAACCATCCAGGTTGTCTTGGGCTGCAAATTTGTTTTATTCTGTCTTTTTGTGGGTTCTGCTGCTTTAGAATTTTGTTAGAATCATTTTTTATAGGTATTTGGATGGGTTTGGGGGAGAGTTCAAACAAGTCCCTGTTTTTAATCTGCCATCTTGACTCCACTGAGGATATATTTTTTTGTATCCCCAGTACCTAACATGGTGTGTGAAGAGCTTGCTAAATGCTTCTTGATTGTCTGATGTAACGCTAAAGGATGGTTCCCAAGGCATGTCTTGGTAACAGGATTTTACTTAGCCAATCTCTAACCTGAAAATCCTAATTCCCTTTGCAGTCTCCACCTTTATTTATGAATTTGAATTGTGACCTTGACACTCTGGTGATTGTAACCCATCCATTAGCTATCATTTTATATGACTTTTCTCTATGTCCCATAAATATTCCATAGATGTTCTACCTACCTATCTTTCTCTAGATCTCCTGCCATTGCTTGGATGCCACTGGAGCATGCTATTGGGTATCTCTAACTCTCACTAGACAACTACCTGTGGGTGCCAAAGTGCCTTCTTTTGGTTATTTCTCCATCTCCCAGTGTTGCCTTTGTCTGAATCACTCCCACATAGTAGTTTTCTTTGGCTCTTAAAAGGGAATGAATATTCTTACCCTCTATTTTTTGACTCACAGACAAATGGTTCTCCTGGTTGCCCAAATGCGTTTGCAGTTATCTTGTATTTACTTTTCAGTGTGTGTGATGATTTCCCTCAGTAGAATGCCAATTCCTCAAGGGCAAAGAGTATTTCACTTTTATTTTTGTATTCCTATTTCAACACATAATAAATGTTTAATGGTTATCATTGAATTGAAGGAATTCTCTACCTTCCACAGAATACTTCTTAACTCTATGACTAAATAATTTTGGAGAACCTGGAAATTATACATAGTCCCCTATTTGCTTTTTTAAAACAAATTTTTGAAAGTAAATATAGACTCTTCTAATTATGTTAGAAGTAAGATCCAAAAGTTTCTATTATAGATATCATTTAGACCAACATCCTTATTTTTTTAGATGACTAAACTGAGGTCCAGAAAAGGGGTATAATTTGTTCAAGGTTGCATAGGTGACTAGTAATAGAGATAATAGAATTTGAACACAGATCCTAGATTCTGACTATATTTAATTGTAGGATTTGGTGAAAAGCAAATACAAGAGCAGCATGAGTAGATTTGGGGCTCCATAGGCACTGGATTCTGAACTTCCTGGAAATACCTCTTTTCAAATGGCTCTAGATAAATAGTAGAGTAACCTCCAATACTTGTTTCCTTTGCACATCAATAGGCCAATCCATGATGCTCTTGCTCACTTGAAGCATTGACCAGCAAGGAGATACACTAGAGTGATTTCGTAAAAGGTTTTCCTTTCAGGAACTTTAACTTCTAGAAATTATTCTTTATTTCCAAAAGACTTTCTGATACAGTGTGATTGGATAAAGCAAGAAAGTTTCAGAAAAGTCAGAGAAATACCTCAAGTTACAGTTAAAACAAAAGAAGCAGAAGGTTTCTGATGAAAGGTTCATTCAGCTCCTTGCATATTAGAGTATGCTCCATGTTCAAAGAGGATTACACAACCTTTCTCAGGAGGCAGGAACAATTCACCTAAATTATAATCATCAGTCACAGTATCAGAGAATCTCAGGGCAGGAAGTGACTTTCAAGGTCATCTAGTCGAACTAGGACTTGAACAAGAATTCTTTCCAGACTCTCCTGGAGTAGTAACTCTTTAATCTCTAAATCTTCAGATCTGGCCTTTTTCTCTCTCCTAATTTGTATATTATATCCCTCCTCTCTTTTACAAAAGAAATGTCACGTTCTTCTTAATATTCTGGAGAGTAGAAAGGCTTTCTCAAGACCCTTAACCTTCTATTCTAGGAGGGAGAACAGACTGCACTTTGACAATGATTACCTGGCTATAGCAGAAATATAAACAGGACTCTGTGCAGGTCACTGTAAAATCCTCCCTGCTCTACACTCTTTATAGTATCAATGTGTTCAATCCTTCATCACTCTGGATAGTTCTTTGGGCCAACTCCTTTCAAGTATTTTTATAGTTATTGCCCAAGGAGGATGGAATGTCTTCACTTTCGCATTGTCTCTCTCCTTTAGTACTTCCTCACATCATAAGCAGATTGACAAGTGCACCCAACTTCCTTTTCCCTGTTTCATCAGGGAGGAGAAGAAAATCATTCTGTATTCTCTACTCTTCTTTAGCCCAGCTCCTTTACCCAGCTCCTTTACCAGCTCCTATAGTCTTTCTTCTCATTTCCTTTTGAATTTTCCATTCGCCAAATTCCAACCTGTTTCCTCCTTACAATTCCCAAATATTCCCACATCATGATTTTGTCTCCTTCCCTTCCTTCTTTCTCAACTTCTTCCACTTTCCTTTTTCCACAGACATATAAGTAAGTATTCTCTTCTCATTCATTTAACAAATATTATAATAGATACATAGTGCATGCAGAGTACTGTTTTTAGCACTGTCCTAAGCACTTTTCTTTAGACCTTATAAGGCTATTACTAATGTTTTTTTAGTTTCCTCAAATGATCCCCTCACCATCCTGGTTGCCAACTTTGGGAAGCAACTTAACTTGTCAATATTCTTAAAGTAAAGTGATCAGTACTAAACAAATTATCCATCCTGGTTTAACCAAACAAAACTGAAATGACAGATAATCTTTCTCTCATCAGGACACTATGACTTTATTGATGAAGCTTAAGACTATATTCCTTTTGGAGGATGCCTTGTCACAATGATAACTCATAATGAAGTTGTGGTCTCCTAAAACCCCCTGGTCTTTTCCACATATTTTGTCCCTAGGGTCTCCCAAGCGCTCTTTTCCCAAGTCGAACAGGAAGGCTTAGATATTTTTAATCTAGGAAAGTTCTTATTGGGCAGCTTGGAATCATTGCTTTTCTCCTATTGATTTTGCTGCATAGGTGATGAGGGTACTAGGAACCAGTTCACTTAATTGACTCTGACATAATCTCTCTAAAACAAATGTCTAATCTATATCCAAGCCACTTCCACCTTGGCCCTGTTATTCACCAAATCACTCCTTCTCTTATTGTCCTGTATCCACTCATTGAACTGAATTGGGAATCCTGCTATGATAGTTGAAATGAACCGTGATGAGAGCTTGAACTAGATTGGTGGCTATGTGGATGTGTGTGTGGGTGTTCAACAGAGATGCCTGAGGACGTAGAATCCCAAAACTTGGCAATTAGTTATGCATCATGGATGGGGCAGAGTTGAGGATGACTCCAAGAATACCTATTTGGGTGACTGTTCCCTTAACAGAAATTGTAAAGTTAGGAGGCAGGATTGTTTTAAATGAAAAGAGAGTGATTTTCATTTTTGATGTGTTGAGCCTGAGATGCCTATGGGATATGTGGATGGAAATGTGGTTGGTAGCGTAAAACTGGAGATCAAGAGACCAATTAAGATTGGATAGATGGATCTTTGAAATCATCTGTATAGAGATGATAGTCAAACCCACAGGAAATGGAAAGGTATCCGAAGAGAGTGTGTAGAGGCTAGAGAGGTCAGCACAGACATTTGGGTTCATGGTGAGGCATGAATGAAAATCCAGTAAAAGAAATGGAGACAGGAGGGGTCAAGAAGGTATGAGGAGAACCAAGAAAGCAATAGCATGAAAAGCTGAGGAGAGAGTATCCAGGAAAAGGGCAAAGAAGTCAAGAAGGAGGAGGATGGAGAAAAAGTTATAGCATTTGGCAATTAAGTGATCATCTGAAATCATATACTAGTGATATTAATAACATCAACTGAACCACATGCCAATTTGTTAATATTGTTATTCAATCCTAAAAAGGGATAAGGTGGTATTGGGCTCATCTTATGGATGAGGAAATCGACTATCAGAGAAGCCCTGGGTTTTGGACAGTCATCCAGATAGCAAATAATTAGAGGTGGGACTTGCCTTCCACGTGCCTTTATTCTCACTGCAACATTCCTTCCCCAGCACCACTGTTACCTAGAGCTAGATGTTCCTAACTATGATTAGGGATTTTTTTTTGGACAATTGAGCATGTAAGTCTTATTCAAATTGCTTTTTTATCACCATTTTCCTCTTGAGGAAGGTTAGTTTGCCTTAGCAGGACAGGCAAAAAGGTAGAGATATGCACCTCTGGGGTGTGAGTTAGGTTTTTTTTTTCTATATCATTCCTTCATTTCTCTCTGCCACAGTTCACTCATGTTTTGATGATGGAAGGTAGGGTCTGAGAGGAATAAACTTGGCTTGCTTCTTAGAAAATTTGGGTCCTTTAGTGATGAGGCAAAGCAGGGTTGCCTTGTGGAAAGATCCCTGGGCTTGGTTCTGAGTCCCAGTTCTACCATGAATTGTCTATGTGACTGTAAGATACTTGCCATTGAATAATTTAGAGTGAGAAGGGACCCTACAGTTCATATAGTCTAGCCTGTTTGTTTTAGAGATAAGAAAATTGAGATACCTAGAGGGGAAATGACATGCCCAAGGTCATGTAGGTAACATGAGGCACAGCTGGGATAAAAACTAAAATCTCATAAGTCAAAATCCAATGCTCTTTTCACTATATGATACAGCCTCACCCAGTAATAGGAGGTCTTACTATTCACCAGCTCATAGGGTTGTTTTGGAGAAAGTGTTATGTATACCTTGAAGGGGTCTCATGTTCTTACAAAATTATTTTATCACTATGGTGATCATGAGCCTCATCTCTGTGATTCTATAAAATGGGAATATCACTTGGTATATAATAAGTAATACACTTTTTTTCTTTCATTCTTTAATTGGACAAGATGAGCTCTAAGTTCTTTTCTGTCTCCAAATCTGTGATCTTATGAAATCAAAATTGAAAAACAACCTTCAGATTTTATTCCTTAATTTGTATACAGCTGAGGTTCATTGTCCGGTCATATCCAAAGAAGTTTTCCTCTCTCTCTCTCTCTCTCTCTCTCTCTCTGTCATTCCCTCTCTCTTCATTTTCTCTCTCTATTTCTTTTCTTTCTCACTCTCTCTTTCCTTTCTCTTTATTCTCTCCCCTCCCTCTTTTCTCTCTTTATCTTTCTTCCCCTCTCTTCTCTATTTCTCTCCCTTCTGTCTCTAGTTTTGATATTTCTCTCTATTCATTCTGTCTCTCTTCCTCCTCTCTATTTCTCTCTCACTCTCTCTCCTCTCTAATTTCTCTCTTTCCTTCATTTCTTTCTCTCTCTTCCCTCTTCTCTCTCTATTTCCTCACCTCTCCTCTCCTCCTCTCCCTCCTCTTCTTCCTCTATTTCTTTTTCTCACTCTCTTTCCTCTGTGTTTTCTCCCTCCCCCCCTCTCCTTTCTCCCTCACCTCTTCTCTGTTTCTTTTTCCTCTCTTTTCTCTTCCCCCCTCTCTCCCTCTCCTCTTCCTCCTCCCTCTCTATTTCTTCTCTTTCTCACTCTCTCTTTCCTCTCTACTTTCTCCCTCCTCTCTTTTCTCTTTCTCTCTCCCCTCTTCTCTCTCTTCTCTCCCTACCTTCTTTCCCCTCTCCTCCCTCCCTCTCTCATCAGTCATGTTTCTTTGTTGCCTTTTTTCCTTTGATTAAAAATAAAAGGATCCAGCTTTGTCAGTTCCGAGCACATAATTTGAAGTCAAGTCTGAGGCAGAAGCATGACTCATCTGTCTCTCTTTGAAGCATCGTGTCTGGCTCCCAGAGCTCCTGCAGAGAGTGAGTTCACCTCTGCTTGGGTGCTTCACTGTGTGGAGAAGCTCCATTTTCTTGATGCCTGTCCTGTAAATCTCTATTTGATGACCTGCTCTCCTTTTTTTTGAAAACAGTTCCATACTCCTGATCTAGGAAGACAAAGGCAAATAGAGAAGAGAATGCGAAGTGGAACTCCTGGCAAACAGACAGTGGTGAGCTGGCCTTTTATCCAGCATAGATACTGCCTTGTGAGTGGAGCCTCACAGTGACTCCTAACAACTCAGGGGATAGGAAATGGTTCTTGCAGGATGAGGCATTTGATTCTTGCAGGAAGCTTAGGCAGAAGTGTGGAGTGCCTGCAGAGACCATGCAAAGGCATGGAGGTGGGAGATTTTGGGTGGGACCAGCCAATAGGGCAGTTAAGTTGGGGCATAGAGTGTGTGAAGGGAAATAAAGTGAAGAAAGATGGGTCAGAGCCAGATTGTGGAGGGTTTTAAATACTAAATGGAAGTGTGTATATTTTATTCTTGATGTAAGTGGGAGCCTCTGTGGCATGTTAAGCAAGGGAGGGACGTGGTCAGATCTGTGTTTTCACAAAGACCAAAATGCTTCTAAAATGAATTGAGGAAACAGAACTTCCCTCCTCAAGGTTGTTAATTCCAGGCTGAAAATTGGCTGGCATTCCTTTCTGTTACCTTGAAGTTTGGGTGCCTGGTGCTTGATTTAGTAGGGGTACTAAAAGACCACAGTTGGGTCTTCTGATCAAAAAGACCCTGTCTTCCATTGGGTACTCCTTCCAAATCCTTAGTGACACCATCACCTGCTTGGGTCTGCTAGATTAATTCTGTCAGTTTCCTGAGGGCAGAAGGGAGGTTGCTTAGGAATCGAGACTCTCTATTCAGAGGATTGTAGCAAACACATAAAAAAAATAAAGTGCTGTCCAGCCCTGAGTCAGGTTCCAGGCATGGAGGGAGAGCAGCAAGACTCCTCAGAACTCATCTCATCTGTCAGTCAGTCAATCAATCAACATTTATCAAGCAGCGACTATGTGCTTAGCCTCTTCATTTTAAGATGAGGAAACTGAGGCTCGGAGGACTTAAATGACCCACCTTTGGTTATAGAGTATAGCTGGGATTCAAATCCAGGCCATCTGACTTCAGACTGAGGACTCCTTCCAGGGTGCCTGACCTCCCCAGTAATGGTAGATGAGGAGGGAGGAAAAGATGGGTCACCTTCAATAGCTTGACCTTTAGAAGCCCTCACAGTCAGCTCTAGTCCCTCTAACAGTCAGCCACACTAACACACTTGTCTGCCCCAAACTTGGCATGTCCCCTTCAACCTCAGAACGTCTGCATGGGCTCTCCAACCTGTCTAGAATGCCCTCTCCCCTTATCCGTGCTTCTTAGAATTCCTGGCTTCCTTCAAGGTTCAGCACTTCCTTCAGAAAGCCTTTCCTAATTCCCTTGGCTGCTAGTGCTGCCCTTCCATTCCTCAAGTGATTATGCCTATGCTTATCTGTTTGAATGCCCCATACATCTTTCCCCTTCAGTCCCAAGAGAAGAAAGTAGGGTCCTTGAGGGCTGACTAGTTGTGTCTAGCATTGCACATAGTAGGTGCTTAATATATGCACAGATTGGATTCCATATACCCTCCTTCCCTTATAATAGCAGAAAGTCAACAAATGGGTCTTAGGGAAAGAGAAGGAGGCATCCCTCCCACAGGGTGCCCCCTCCAGCCATGAGGCTTTTAAAATGCTAAGAGAGGCTTGCTGCCCTGGATACACTGAATAAGGAATGGTATGGGCCCCCCTGCAGAGTGCAGAGCTTGCTAGATTTGGTGAGAGAGCCCTGGGAGTTCAGCTGGGGACTCAGGTCGGCTGCCCACTGATGCAGAGTTAACTAGCGTTGGGTGGGGAGGAGGGGACATTGTTTTCTTTTCTATCTCTTATCTCATCCTCTGCTGTTTCTATCCATCATTCTGTTTATGTTTGTCGGTAATGGGATCCTGAGAAATGAATCCAGGGTCTAAGTGTTCCCCTTACAGTCAGTAAGTATTTGTTATTGTTGTTTAGTTGCTGTCCAACTCTTTGTGACCACGTCTGGAGTTTTCTTTGCAGAGTTACTGGAATGGTTTGTCATTTTCTTCTCCAAATCATTTTACAGATGAGGAAAGTGAGCCTAACAGGAGGAAGTGACTTGCCCAGGGTCATAGAATGTGAGAGGCCAGATTTGAACTCAAGATGATGAATCATTCTGACTTCAGTCCCAGCACTCTATCCACTGGACCACTTGGCTGCCCCAACTATTTAGCAAATATGTGCTAAATATCAGGCAGAAAGAAGGATAGTCCCTGTTCTGAAGGGGCTTACATTCTAGGGAGAAGGCATCACATTAATCAATTGATCAATAAGCATTTATCAAGTGCTGATTGGCCTATTGACTTTCTGAAAGTCATTCACATAGTTAACAAAGGCAGTCCAGTTAGCAAAGTACTCCACCTACACGTTCTCATTGAAGTGTCCCAGCCACCCTTTAAGGCAGATATTGCTCTCCTCATTTTATAGATGAGGAAGTTTGAGTCTCAGGAGTATTGACTTGCCCAAGTCCTCAAGCAGCTTTCATAATTCTAGTTGGAGATATCACAGAAAAAGAAGCAGAAAAGGAGAGAAAAACAGAGAGTCCCCTGGTGGGTGCAGCAGAGGAAGTTCTGAGGACGGCCCAGAGACAAGGGGGGGCAAGACTTCTCATCATCGTTCTGTAGCTGAAGAAAATGGAAGAACAGAGAAGTTGTTCTGTGTCCCATGTCATGTAGAAATTAGCAGAGGCAGGTCACATGACCATGGCTTTGGGGCTGAATGGGACGTCGAGGTCCAAGCCCTCAAATTTTATGTTTATATGTCTGTCTGTATATTTATCTATCTTTCTGTCTATTTCCTTCTGTTTATCTGTCTGTCTTTTTATCTATCTATGCCCATTCATTCATCCTTCTGTCCGTTCCCTTCTTTTACTGAAATGGAATATAGAAACACATTTCATGGGTTGCAGAAGGAATCCAATGCAGTTCAATTCAATTCACTTCAACAACTGGATATTAAGCATCTAGGTTAGTTGATAGAGACACAAAGCCAAAAAAATGTCCCTGCCCCAAAGGACAATCCCCTCATTTTCCAGATGAGGAAACTGAGTCCTAGTGATTAAAGTGACTTTTTAAAGGTCACTCAAATAGTTAACAATAGTAGTCCAGTTAGCAAAGTTCTCCACCTACATGGCCTCATTGAAATCTCTAAGTCTCCCAGTTACCCTCCAAGGCACTCTCCCCACTTTATAGATGAGGAAAAGTCAGTCTCAGGTGTATTGACCTGCCTAGGCTCACACAGATAGGATGTGTGGAGGCAGGATTTGAACCCAGCTCTTCCTGAAGCCCAGTCATAACATTGAATTTGGAATACAAGTTGTCTGTTTCCAAATCTGGGGCCCTTAGAGCCTCATCTTGTTATGATCAGACAATGCTTTGGAAATAGACCGGGCCAACTACATGTCATCCCAGCATGCCACAGGCTGTCCCAAAGATAGTCAAAAGAGCTGTCATCACACTCACTTTTAATGCTTTGTATACAGTAAGTGCCTAATAAATGCTTTCACTCATTCATTCATATCTACATCAGGACATGTAAACCTGTGTACAGGTAACAGTTTCCCTTGAGGGTAACACACTCTTAAAATGAAAGCAAAATGCTGTTTCTAAAGATATACAGAAACTTCTTATAAAAATATCAGACATAATAGTTTGGGGAGGGAGGGGGGTGAGAAGAGATAAAACCCATTGTTGCTTTCAAACAACAAACATCATGAGTGGATGAATGAAACAATTGATGGAGCATTTATTGAGTGCTTACTGGATGCAGGGCCAAGTACTAAGTTCTGGGAACATAAAGAGGACAGGGAGTCAGTCCCTCATCTCCAGGAGCTCCCGTTCCAATGAGGGAGATGACAGATGGAAGGTTTTTAGCTGTGAGGCTGATGGAAAGGAACCCCAGTTGTTGGAGCAGAGTAGCAAAGTCAATGTTAATGCTTTTCCTTTAATATTCTTTCTTCTATCAAATCACAGAGCCAAGGATTTTGGTGGGTCTGGGTCTCCAGTAGTGGTGGCTTTGGCCCCCGAAGGAGCAGTCAGTCTCCAAGAGCTGCTTCCCATGAGGATGCTGAAAGTACTAGGCTGGGAGTCTGGCTGTCCTAAGGCTCTTGGGCTCTGGATCCTAGGCTGTCTCCATAAGGTCTATGGTCAAGGTGGAGAGGTGGTGGGGGTTTGACTTGTCTGACACTTGCGGCCATCCCATTTCTCCCTCAAGGGACCCTACTGTTCCAGTTAGCCCAGTTTTCCTGCTCTGTGTTACAATCAGCTGACAGCTATTGAGGATGGCTGGCCCCTTCTCCACAGGAACTTCTTCCCCAGATGATGGCTGTGGCTTGACTGGAAGGAGCAGTGATCTTGGGGTGCTCCTAGGTCAGCCTGTTGGTGGCAGTTTGTTATCAAGGTTGCTGGTAGTGATCTCCCATGAGGCAGTATGTTACTATAATTGAGAAGAAAGAAAAATTGATCTGCAGAAAGGAAGGCAGCAACTGCTGCCAATAACTCTGATGAGAAAACCAGTCCCCGCTGTCTCTGGTTGCCTGCAGATCAGCTCTATAGAATGGCCTGGCCCAGACTTCTGGCTGTTCTGTACAAGCTGCTGCTATATCCCTGGGGAGAGCTTCATGCTAGTGGGTTAGACTCCAAGATGTTAGATGTCTTAAAGGCATAGCAATTACGGGAAGAGCTCAGGAAATGCTAAAGCTATTTCAAGGTCAACACTTGCTGTCACTGACTGCACCCTCTGGCCTCTTTCCTAATCTCTTGGCCATGACTGCACGAGTATTGTGGAACCCTTGTAGTTAGGGGATGGGGATCCTGTCTGACAGTGACTGATATCAGTGTCTAAAGGAGAGACAGGGCAGGAGGGAGAACTTCAAATGTTGCCAAGCATCTCCTGGCCAGAATATTATGGCAGAGCATGAACCTGTGGTTCCTTGAGTCTCCAGTAGCCTTTTGTCTTACTGTGGGGCTGATTTCTCCCTTGGATCTGTAAAATGATTGTTACCCCTTCCTGTGCTTAGGGATCAACAGACAATTCTCTATTAAGCTTAATAAGAGCTTATACAAGATAAGACTAGACAGTGTTGGTAGGATAGGGAGGGGTTCATTATGAAAACCTGTCAGACATTATTTTTGTCTTCAAAATGCTTACAGTCTAGTCAAGTAAAGTAGTAAAGTACTACTAAAGTACAAACAATAGGAAGAAAACACTTTGGTGCTGCCCTGCATGATCTCCACCACCCACAACGTGGGTCTGGTGTGGATCACTAAAGGAAAACTCTGTGGAGTTTGCTGGGACTTGAAGTAGGACTTCATTTTGGTAGGAAGACAAATGTTTTGTGAACAAAGACACATTTCTTGAAAAATGAACTCCTCTAATTAAATACCTTTAATGACTCCCCATTGCCTGTGGAATATGAAGTCCAAGCACCTCATTCTGGCAGTCAAAGTCCTACATCATTTGGCCTTGATGTAGCTTTCCTGCCTTATCTCTCTTTCCTCTTCTTCTCTCTCCTCCCCTCTTCTCCAACCAGCTCTTCTGGGTACCTTCCTTAAAACATGTGCAAAATCCTACCTCCATTCTTTTGCTCATAATGTTCCTCTGAATCGAATGCCATTTCTCCCCACCTATACCTGTTGAAATCTAGTCATCTTTCCAAGCTCACCTCCTCCATAATGTTTTCCCTGATCATCCCAGCCAGCTATGTTTTCTTCCTCCTTTGGTCTCCCACACCTTTGTATCTCTATGATAGCATTAATCACAGTCACTTCTATAGGACATTCCTTGATCCCACTTCAAACATCCAGGCAGCCACTTAGATAGATGAGTTTTGAACTCAAATCTCATAACTCCAAATTCATTATTCTTTTTATTGCTTGAGGAGTGTGGAGATGAAGTGTCTTTTTCATAGTCACATAATTTCCAAGTGTCCAGGCCAGGACCTAGAGTCTTTCCGTTGGGTCATACTGCCTCTCAAAAGTATTATAGCAACTTGGAGTCCTGGGACCAATTCGGGTTTGAGTTTAGCCTCTATGTCACCTTCAGCCACTTAGGCCCAAAGGAGCAGAGATTTGGAGCTATAAGGGACTCTAATAGCTATAGGATGATTCTACCCCTCTGAGTCTCAGTTTCCTCCTTGGTAGAGTTGGAACAAGTCCTGTCATATCCATCTCACAAGATTTCGGTGAAGATAAAATCAGAGAACATTTAGAAAATACTTTTTAAACCTCAAAATTTTTCCTTATCTCAGCAAAACAATGATCTAAGACCATTGCAAAGGACTCATATAAAAACCCCTCATAATGGAAAATCCTATCCACGTCCAGAGAAAGAACTGATGGTATCTGAATACAGACTGCAAGACCAATCAATATGTAACTCTTCCCAAGGCACAAAGGATCCGAGCCCCGTACTTGGGGGGCTGCAGGGGGGGAAGTCAGGGGGGAAGGGGCCATTTTCTTTTGTATGCATCTGTGCTTTTCCTTTGGGTCTATGTCTTCTTTCACAACATAACTAGTATGAAAATAAGTTTTTCATGACTGAGCATGTATAACCTATATCAAACTGCTTACTATCTCAGGGAGGGGAGAGGAGAGAATTTGGAACTCAAAATTTGTTTTAAAATGTTAAAAATTGTTTTACCTGTAATTGGGAAAAATATTACTTACTAAAAATCACCCTAAAATGCTATAATTGAGTTGAACTGAATGTACAGTGTGATAGACTAGGAGTTAGGAGATCTGGGTTCAAATCTCTGCTCTGTCACTTTCTATCTATTCACTTACTACTTTGAGAAAGTTGATTTCTCTGGAACCCAGTTTCCACATTTGTAAAATGAAGGAATTGTAATAGGTAGCTTTTGAGGTCCTCTCCAGGTCTAAATATATCATCCCATGATCCCATGTATTGCATATGTACAGGATTTGTTCATTTAAGGCTTGAACAGTATATAAATCAAAGCTCTTAGGGAATATTTAATTGAAATAGTGATCTTTGTGCACCAACAGCTGCCAATTTGCAGGTAAATTGGAGATAATAGCTCAAAATCCACAGTGGGTCAGGTCCCCAAGTTCTCTTCTTGCTAATCATGTTGAGGAGTGAACATAATGACACTGAGAGACTGGGCCGCCATAGATACTTCTCCTCCTGGGCTTGAATGTCCCATAGCACCGTCTCTGATTCCAGGCAGAGTGTCTGGTTTGATGGCCTTCATGAAAAGTGGATTTGTCTCATCCTGGAGTCACCAGTCTTTTCAACCACTGGAGTTTTGTTGAGCATCAAATGATGACAGAACCAAGTTGACTGCCTTGTTAGGTTCCACCTTGGCTTGATTACAGATGCTGGTGATGTGGTCTGAGAGTCACTGATGAATGGAATCACTACAAATGAAACACTTTCCATCTCCCCCTCCCACTGACATTTCCTGCCCCCTTTAAGATGAGAAGGTAGGAAGGAAGGAAAGAAAAGCTTGGATCTGGGAATGAGCCAACATTGCATTTTACAGTCTAACTAGGGATGCAGCTTCAATAGACTCTCAGTTCCCATTATGCAGGAATTACTCAATTTTACCTCCCACTAGGGAGTTGGGTAGTTAGTAAATTCCCAGACTTCCAAGTGGGAGTTTGCTGGCTTTCTTCCTACGGGCTCACTCACAGGTGGAGAATAGTTCTGTCTGGTCTAGTGAAGCTATAACACCTGAGAAAGACTGTTATCTAACCAGCCCCTGCTTCCCTTCACACAGAAGAGAATTATTGAGATACAGAAGCAATTTTGTCTATCCCTGATAGTGAGCTAGAATTGACTCTTCAGGTGGACCAGGAAGGGTAAAGGTAGGCAGGCAACTTGTTTTTTACTAGATCTATAATATTATTGATATTAGAAGCTTCAAGTGCGATTCTACTTCTGCCATTGAAGACAGGGCACTTTCTTAGACTAAGTCTAGGTCTGAGAGTCAGAAGAGGTTAAGCGACTTGCCCCAAAACAAACAGCAAGTGTGTATGTCAGAGGCAGGATTGGAATCCAGGACTTTTGGGACCAAGACCAGCTCTCTATCCACTCTCCCATATGTCTCCTGGGCAATTTGGGAGGGAGAGTTTTGCTTAATTTTGTTGAGGAGCATAGTTTTCCTGAAATGTAGTCTTTGAAAATATTTTGTTGAAGCTTTATTTTTAAAAATCAGCAGCACTTCCCAGTGGTTCCTAACAAGAAAACCCTCCCTTGAAACAAGAAAGTTCAACTAAGCAAAACAAATCACTACATTGTCCATATCTGACAACGTATGTCCCATTCTGCACCTGTAGGCCACCTTCTCTCTACCAAGAAAGGGGAGGTATTGTTTCACCAGTAGTTTGATGAAGTCATGACCACTCACTGCATGGATTGGAGTTCTGATTTCTTTCCATGTTGTTTTCTTTACATTAGTATTGTCGACAGGGAGTCTTAGAAAACATTTTAAAAAAGTATCTGACATGCTTAAAAAGGAGATGAGATGGCTCAGCTGACCTGAGTTTTGATGATTGGGGTTAAAACTCCATCATGCTTTCTTGAAGAAAGCTCATTTTGCACTCCACTAAGGGATGGGACCCACATGAGTGAACATATGATTTGCTGGGACAAAGACCTATTTATAGAATGCTTGGCTAAGGAACACCAATCAATATGTAACTCTAGTATCACAAAGTGCCCAAGGCACAAAGGGCTCTAGTTCTGTAGCTAGGAGTGGGGGGTGCCCCATTTCTCTTTCCTTGAGGCTTCCTCCTCCAACAAATTCAAGACACTTACTCTTCTCTGTCGCCTATAAAATACTCCCTGCTTGCCAGACCACTGTCCATAATACAATAAAATAAAGTTTTATCAAAAGAAAGGATGAAACCAAGAACTAGTTACAGCCAGGAAATTATAGTTACCCTTAAGATGTCCCCCACCCCCTTTACTAAGTATTCTTCAGTGTCATTGTCCCAGTTTTAGGAAATTGAAACTTGAAAAGAATGCCATAAAAGACATGAAAGAGAATGGATAACTAAAGATTAAAGAAAAGGGTGTCAGGAGCCTGTAAGGAGAGTGTCAAGGAGGCTGGCTGAAGACCAGGGAACCTGGAGCCGGGAAGGAATTCTAAGAACATCTACAAGAGACTTTTATGTTCTGTTAGAGCCATGATGAGGAGAAGGAAAGGAAAGGAACCCTGTTTGGGGTGGATGGGAGGATAAAAGTAGATGACAGAGAAAACTATAGAACCATTTAAATGCTGTCAATCAAGGAGAAGAATCTTTAGAATGAAAAAGACAGAGCAGAAGTGGTTAATAGGAACCAGAAACTCAAAACAGGTGAGTGAAGGCATAATAGTAGAGGAGCCATGTTCCTTACTGAGTTCAAGGCATCTGGTCCAGAACCCTTGTGGGCAGAGTCCTGGCTGTCTCTGCTCGGCTGTAGCAATGGGAGAGATGGCACAGGATTAGAGACCTACAAATGTCCTGATGCCAAAAAAGAGAACGATGGCAGGTACTTGATATGAAAGTCCCAGAATCTTGGTTGTCATTCCTGGAAAACCCTAGAAAATCTTTTAAAGAGATAATTTGTGAGTGTTTAGGAAGAAAAGCTGTCATTTGAACTCAATGTCCTATGACTCCAAAACTGTCATGTCAAGAGAGAGCTGGGTTCAAATCCTGGCTTAGATATTTACTAGCTATATGACCATGAGGAAGTCAATTAAACCCTGTGTCTTAATTTTCTCCTCTGTACAATGCGGCTGTAATAATACCTATAGGATCTGCCTGACAAGGTTATTACAAGACTCACATGGGAAAATTTATACAAAACTCTGGGCAAACTCTCAAGGGCTACCATTGCCTAATGGGTAGAGTGAAGATAGAGTAAGGAAGATGGGTTTAGAACACTAACTATGTATAAATAGGTAAATTACTCATCCTCTCTGGGTCTCAGTTACTCATCTGTAGGAGCCGGAAGCAGGATGCAATGCCTTCTGAAGTCCCTAATCTTATGGTTCTATGTCAGGCAGACACAACATGGTACAGTAGAAAGAGTGCTGGGTATTGAGCCAGAACTTCTGTGTTCAAATTCCAGACCTTGGTAAGTCATTCTATTTTCTGACACTTAGTTTCTTTACCCGGAAAAAGATGGGGCTGGACCCAATCTGGAAAAAGAGGGGGCTGGACCCAATACCCTCTGAGGTCCCTTCTCCCCATCCCCAAAATCTAAAATCTTAAAGCACTCAGAGTACTTTTGATCAGCATCTCCCCTGGAAAGACTTGACCCAAGTAGGTAGGACTGGCAGACTCATTTAAAACCAAGCAACTAGCTCAGACTACTGGAGACCATTTTCCAGACTGCTGACTTACTTGCCGACTACATTTCAAAGATTAGAATCAAACCAGTATGCCATATAGTTACTCAGCGGGGTCTATTTTTGGAGAAAGGGGGTGAGGTTCCTTGCTCAGATAACAAGGGAGATGATTTTGGCATTCAGGCTTGGGGAAATTCTGGGCTGGATTTAGAGAACCAGAATTGGATTCAGCCCTGGCCCTGTTTATTCTCTTTCCTCTTGACCTCCTTCAGAGGACTGCAAGAGAAAAGGCTTTTATGACCTTAAGTTAGGGCTGCCAAGAGCCGTGGATGGTTGGACTTTTTTTTCTGTTCAGCTGCACCTCAAGGACATAAGCCAAGTGAATTCTCTTCTTGGGTTAAATAATCATTGACCAATTTTATTACTGGTTCCTTAGGTCCTCAATAAATTTCACATGGATTAATGGATAAGTCAGCATGTGGTGAATCGAACAATGAACTGAGGATGAAGAAGGTTGAGCTGTGATCCACACTCTGTATGTGAGTGGTGAATAAGGCACTGGGCATGAAACCAGAGGGTCCAGGCTCTGATACTACCTAGCCATGTGACCATGTGCAAATCAATCAAGGGCTTAGAGGCTCAGTTTTCTTATCTATAAAGTAGAAATAATAGGTTTCTTTGAGGCTTCCTTCAAAGGGCTGTTATGAGGTTCAATTAAGGCAATGTATATAAAATGAGTTGCAAAATTTTAAACCATGGTACAAATATTATTATGCAGATGTATAAGCTGTATGACCTTAACCAAAGCCCTTTGCTCATCTTTAAATTCAATAAATTGAGCAAGAGCATTTTGGAAACTTTGTATATCAAAAACAAAACATGACCGGATACAGTGGGAAAAGTGCTGCATTTAAAATTGGAGGATTGGAATTCAAATTCTGGCTCAGCAATTTTCTGATTGTGTGACTCTGACAAGCAATGTAGCACAACATTTTTGTGCCTCAGTTTCCTCATCTGTAAAATGAAAATATTCAGCTAAATCACCTGGAAGGTCCCTTCAAGCTTTGAATCTATGACTCTGTGATATTATGAAGCCATTTACACAGATACACACACACACACACACACATTGAAGAGTCCATGAAAGCTCTGAATGATGTTCATTTAGGAGCAGCCACATGTAGGTGAAGGGAATGTGGTGAACTGAGACCTCTCTAAACCCTTCACCTCTTAGGATTAAAATGATTTTTTGGGAGGAGGTAATCTCATATCAGTGGGTAGATAGGTGGCACAGGCCAGGTCTGGAGACAGAAAGATTCATTTCCTTGAGTTCAAATCTGACCTGGGATATTCACTAGCTATGTGACCCTGGGCAAGTCACTTAAGCCTGTTTGCCATAGTTTCCTCATTTGTAAAATGAGCTGAGAAGGAAATGGCAAACCACCCCAGTATCTGTGCCAAGAAAATTCCAAATGAGGTGATGGAGAGTCAGGCACAACTGAAACAATTAAACAAGAAACAACTCCTATCAATGTGGTATTGGGGGTGGGAGAGATGAGTGGGAGGGAAAGAAAATCAGGCATAAAAGACTGAGAGGAAAGAGTTGAGGTTTCAGCTTCTTCTGAAATATTAACCTCATATATGGTTCACTTTTGTTTTCCTTTAGGAAATGTGCTGTAACTGACCTATAACTAGGTAATCCTTCATGGACATGAGAAGTTAAATTTCGGCAGGATGGGGGATGAGCTATGACAGATGTAGGGATGATCATGGGAGTCATTCCCACCTCGTCTAACATACCTAGTTAGAGCGCCTGAGTGGAATGGGGCAAACTAACTTTTACAACATTACAATGTACAATGCAGGAGTAAGATGGTATAATTCAAGTTCTGATTGGATAGTTTGACCCACAGATATATGTTTGCACATGCCAATGAGTGTGCTAGTTTAATTTCCTGTTTGTAGTTCACATTTCTCTAGCACCTTGAACCTGGCAATAAGGAGAATTACTTACATTGAAGCATCACCAGACAGTTTCCTTACAACAACCACATTAGATAAATAGAATAAATAATATAGTGTTTATTTTACAAATGAAAAGACTAAGGTTCAGGGAGAATGTGATTAGTCTACAGCCAGTAAATGGGTAGAACCAGAAAATCAATCCAATTCTTCTAATTCCCAATTCACTTCTGTTTCCATTATACTTCCTTTTAATTCCACCTTCATTGAGTTCCTCCTGTAGCAAAGTTTCAGATTCTGTTGAGCTATTCTTCGTCTAGAAGTGTAGACTCTTGCTTCATGGGCCATGTGGTACAGAGAGAGGTCTGAAATTGGAATCAGGAAGACCTGAGGACAATTACTAGGTATCAATGTGTGAAAAAGTCAATCTACTTCTCTGAGATCCAGTTTTCTTATTTGTATATAGTGAGTTCTCTTACCTTACTTTCTCAGATTGAGGCTGGTTACATCTCCCCTTCAGGGTTCTAAGGCTACCCCAGAGGCATTGGGGGTATCTTTCTAATGATAAAGGGTCAAGCCCTTATTCTGTTATAGTTTCTTCCACTGTGAACCACCAGGGACTATCCCCTACTTCCATTTAACCAATTAACATCAATTGGCTTTTACAAAGAGACATTTGCTTCAAAGACTCATAAAAAACAGAAATCCAAACTTCCCTCCACCCAAAGACTTTGCATGTTAAGACTCAAAGTAGTTTGTCCATAGAATTGTTCCCACCAGGTTCAAAACAAATGTGACATCATAGCTAGATGAACCTTCATCTTGATTATTCTCTGGATATGACCTTGGACAAATGATTTGTTTTCTCTTTTTCTCAGTTTCTTCATATGTAGAAGGAAAGAGTTGACCTCACTCATCAAGGACAACATCAAGGACAGTAACGAATTTATATCTTACCTCAAGATTTGCAAAGTCTTTTCCTATTTTACTTGTTCATCATCTTGGAGACAAATACTTTATTTTTGGGGGGAGAGGGGTGAACCGAAACTATTATCTTATTGATAAGAGGAAATTCCCAGAGAGCAAATGCTCCCTCCCAATGTAGTTGGGTCTCTGGAAAGCACTTAAAGTCTTAGCAAGTTACCTTGATAACTGAGCCTGAGTGATTTATCCAGGCTCACATGGTCAGTACAGGTTCAAAGTAGGATCAGAATGCACAGAAGCCAGGCATTCCTGACTCCGAGGCTGGTTCTCCATCCACTGAACCATCCTTTGCCTCTAAATGTTTGTACTACAGGCATTGTTAATATTGTCATCCTCATTTTACAAAAGAGGAAACTGTCCAAGAAATATGAAGGATGGTGTCATGACCAGTAAGTGTCAGAGATGCCATTTAAATTCAGGACTTTCTTGACTCTACACCAACCCCTCCTCACTTAAAACAAAAGCCCAAAGCGGGTGAGAGAGAGAGAGAGAAGGAGAGAGAGAAAACATGGCAAAATATGATACTAAGCCAAAGAACTCTTCCCTCTGCCAGATGTCTCCCAGATTGTTGGCATTTGTGAATTGCCTGAACTTTGTCAGCTTCCAAGAGTATCCTTCCAATCCTGGCATCGCCAATGGATCATAGACTGGATCTCAATGAACTGGGGCAGCAAAATGCTGAGAAAAGGATGCTTGGAGTGAGAAAGGAGACCTGGAAGTGAGACCTGGAGGTGCATGGAGGACTTAACCTATCTCAGAAAATGATCCTACTCCCATCAACTATTAGCTTTAGAGGAGGAATGAGGTGATATTATATTTTTAAAATTATAGCTATCAGCTCTCAGGTCTTGATAATTCCCTGAAAATTTCCCAATGCACTCATGTCTGCACTCAACATCAGTGCCCCTTTGTACCCAGACTATTCTTGGATACTTCTGTAACAGCAGATTGGCCCCTGGGCAGAGCACATCAGTCACTGTGCTTGGCTCTTGTGGGGACCCATGACCTCATCACAATGGGAGTCTTTTGTCAATTGTTGCAGATTCTTTCTCTTGTCTGTATCCTCCATCTGGACCCTGCTCTGTATGTTAGCGCCTCCTTGTGGATTGCAAAACACATTTAATTTAGAGTCAGAAGATCTGGGTTCAAATCCTGGCTGTGCTACTTATTACCTAGGTGACCTGGACCCTAGTTTCCTCATCTGTAAAATACACAGACTGGACTTGGTGACCTTTCAGGTACCTTTCCATTCTAAATCTATGATCCTATGTTCTATAATCAACATACCTTTTTTTTTAGGTGCTTAGCATGTATCAGGTACAGTGTCAAGGATACAAAAAAGGGAAGCAGGAAATGAGCCAGAAACCACACTTAAGACACGGAGAGTGTGCAGAAACAGAGGTCAAACGGGGTTCAGAGGCATACAGCGGGAGGACAGGGATAGGATGGTGAAGACAGACAGTGGGAGAAAGAGGAGGGGGAGGAGCAGAGAAAATCACTCTTGTAACCATGAATTAGAGCAGGAAGCATTGCAGCATGACCCCGAGATGTAGATGAGACCTTGGGGGCAGGAGTTCAAAGTCTCCTTTTTATAGGGTTTTTGGGGGAGCAGATTCACTCTTCTCTGTGCCACCTTGAGATGACTTCATTAACATAGTCTAAATCAAAGTTGTCAGCTAAACTTGAAAGTTAACATGTCCATCATCTCAAAATCATCAGCACCATTTGGTGATCTGTTGGTCCTTACTATGGAGGTCTGGAACTGAACTGGGATTTCTATACTATAGGACCAAAAGGCTCTGACAGCAGAGCCTAGATGGACCCAATGAACCAGGCATGCCTGCCCCATTCCATAATATGACAAAGTCTTTATCAATTCACACATTTTTTATCGTTTCTTTTGCTTTGCTTCTTTGTGGGGATGGGAAATAGAGACCAACCCAAATCCCTCTTTTCCATGTGCTGAATTTTATGAATTACTAAGGAAAATGCTATAGTTGCCCTATTTTTATCTCCATTTGCAAATGAGAAAATTGAGACTTAGAAAGGCTAACTTGCCTACAGTGTAACTACATAGCAACAACAAATAGAAAAGTCAGTGTTTACACCCAGGCTCCATGTAGAATCTAATTTGCAGAGTCCAGTCTGCAGCAGAGCACAGCAGGAGAGTTGGATTCAGGGTCAAAGTCCTTGGCTAGAATTTTGGCCTTGCTGCTTAAGATCTTTCTGTCCTTGATATATTAGCTTAACTGCACTGGGTTTAGTTTCCTTAAGTGAAAAGCAAATCTGTTGGGCTTTGTTGTTGTTACACTTGTTTCAGTGATATTCAACCCTTTGTGACCCTATTTGGGGTTTTCTTGGCAATGATACTGGAGCTATTTACTATTTCCTTCTCCAGCTTATTTTACAGACGAGGAAACTGAGGCAAATTGGCTTAAGTGATTTGTCCAGTTAAACAGCTAGTGTCCGAGGCTAAATTTGAACTCAGGAAGATGAGTCGTTCTGACTCCAGTACTCTATCCGCTGCACCACCTAACTGCCTTACAACACTTAGATAACTTCTAATATCAAAGTTTCAGCTAACAATTTTCCCTGTCTACCCACAATAAATGCAAAAATCATATCTGGATCAAGGAGTAGGAAACTATCCTCAAGTCAAATTTGCAATTTCTTATGTGAAATTAATATGAGAAATAATTAAGACAAATTTATTTGAGCAAGAGAGAGAATTAGTTATTATGGTACCTTATGCTGTACTTAAGGAATGCACATATTAGGCTGGTGCCCTCTTGAATTTCAGTACCCTGAATCAAAACTCTGATTGCCCCACCTTAGTTACAACTGCCTAAGGATCCTTTCAACTCTAAACCCAGAACTCTTTCCATCCCATCAAATGCCCTCCTGACTGCTGCTTTCTCAGTGTTCTCCCCTGTAAACCAAAGCGGGGTGGGGGACAGACACTTTTATGTCTGTGTCCAGAAATACAAAGCACTTTTTTATTCCAGAAAGATCCCTGACTTTCTTGCTGTTTCAGCTTTCATTCCCTGGGCCCTCATTGATTTTCTCCATGGTTCCAACCGTGAGTGGGAGCCCCATTAATCACTGCTCTGCCTGTGATGGACGGCAGGTACTCCATCTTGTTTTGATTAATTTCATTCTCACATGGATCGTTCTGATTTCCAACATTGCTGGAGCTTAGTCTGCAGGAGATGATTCATTTGGGGGAGATTGCAGAGAAGGGCGGGGAGGAGAGCTGCAAAAGGAGGATGGTGGGTAGAGCAGTCATTGCCTGAATCTGATGGAGTCTGTCTGTTAACATGAGTGACTCCCCCCAACCCCCACCCTCCCCTAAGAATAGCAATGCCAGCTGTACTAGCAGAAGCTATGTCTAAATTAATAAAATGAAGTGGGATTATTGGCCTTTTCTTGATTCAACCAACAAATGGGCATCTTTGCATTTGTATTCAGCAAAATGCTTTTGTAATACAGCATTCACAGAACAGCCTTTGGCTTAGAAAAGATAAATACATTTCACTCATGCATATTAGGAATCTACGTACAATCCTTTAGAACTTGAAGGAGACTTAGAAATCATGGACTCTAGGCTCCTTGGTTTATAGAAGAGGAAACTAAGGCATAGACGAGGAGAAGTGACTCATCCAAGGTGACACAAGTCAGAAGAAAGAGAGGCAGGCATAGAAGTCAGATCCAGTGCTCCTAGATCTGACTTATTTTTTGTCATTATTTCTTTTGAGACTTAGGGACTTGTATCACACTTAAAAGGGCAAGGAACTTGCTAAGGAATCCCGTACACAATATGGTTGTAAGAGCATTGAATCTACGGTGCAAAGATAAGGGCTCAAATATTGCATGTGCCACTTAGTAATGGTGTGGTGGGAAGCAAATGGTACAATGGGCAGCCTACTGGATTGGGAAGCCTGACAACAGGAAGACCCAAGTTCAAATCTAGCCTCAGATATTAGCTGTGTGACCTTGGGCAAGTCACTTAACCTCCCTTGTAGGGTCATTGTGAAGATCCAAAGAGACGATATGTATAAAGCACCTCTGTAAATGCCTCTTCCTTTCTCTACCTTAACTTTGAGATCTTGAGCTTAATCTCCCTGGGGCCTCCTTTTTCTCATTTGTAAAATGAGTGAGTCAACCAAGATGACTTTCAAATTCCCTTCCATCTTTAAATCTGTAACCCAATAATCAGCCGCCATCAGGGGCATCTAAGGATATTTTGTTCTACTGTCCAGAAATTACCACAAAGGTCTGGCCTTGAGATTTAAAAAGTTGGCTGCTTTCTCTTTAGAGGAAACCATGTTTTTGTCATTCATTGGTGGCTTATCCATCCAAATAACTGTTTTATTGATGCCTAGAACTCTCCTGCCCTGCAGCAATGAAAGCTGGATTATTTGTCCCAGATTTCTACGATGCCTATGATCCAGGCCTCTCCTACTGCATCTGCCCAACACTCCTGGCAAACCAATATGTGGAAATAATTATTGCATTTTTGGAGACCTCAATGATGGGCCTGGAGACAACTCAGTAGCTGTGTAGAGGCAATGGACAGAGTACTGAATTCAAAGTTGGAAGAAATGGGTTCAAGTCCTGCCTCTGCCTCTTATCTCCTGTAGGGTCCTCAAGTCAAAAGGAGGAGGTGACCTCCAAGGTCTCCTCCAGGTCTAGCTCTATGATGACACCACTCCTGAGGCATCCCTTCCAGTTCTCAATCTATGATTTTAGGAATAGGCATTTTAGACCATTTGCATTCTGTCTGCGTTGATGGACTTAAAGGAGGACCCTATGAACACAGTCCACATATTTCTGGAAAAGGACAGTCTCTGCTACAGGGAAAAGAACACAGGACTGATGCCAAAGGCCTGGTGTGGATTTCTAGATTTGTCACTTACTAGCCGTGTCACTGCTCTCAGAGCTGTAACTAGGACTTATGGAGTCTGTGACAAATTCTACTGTGGGAAGGAAGAGCAAAGTCTAGGACACTGACTGTACCAATTGAGTATAAGGCAGTCTAACCCAGGACTGACAAGAAGAGGCATGAAAGACATTACAGAGGGAAAACCAACCTGCAGTCCTTCCTGGAAAGTGGAGAAGGGGGATGGGGCACTGGAGACTAGTCTGGTGCAATGCATATGAACATCTCCTAGGAGGCAGAAAGGAGGGTGCACATTGGGGAGAGTGAGAGGGAGGGGTAGTAAGATGCAAGAGGGGCAAGACCCTCATGGTAGAAGGCAGACTTTTGAAGAATTGCATCATCTTGGCATTTTGTAGGGGCAGAGACCAAAATGAATCTTGAATTACTAAAATGGAAGCCCTGGGATGGGGCTATGAAACAGTCCTCTCTGACCTACCCTATTGGAATGGTATCTTAAGATTTTGGGGCCTTCCTTCTTTTTAAAATGAGGGGTAGTGGTGACTCTCTCAGCATTACCCTACAAACAAATTTAAAATCATGCCTCAAATTAACTTTTGAACAGAGCCAACAAAATGTTGGAAAAAGATATTTTTTCAGCGTAAGAAAACTTAGGAGGTCAAGCAGGAAAAATTTGTGAAGTTTGTAACCCTGTCTAGAGTTTCCACTTATAGTGGCAATGATGGAAGCAGCAGGAACTTCAGGAACTTTAAGCCTAGAGATGGTAAGGAGGGTCAGACAACTGGCCAGAAAGACACTACAGGGGAACCTGAGTGCAGCTGGCACTGACTGACAATTTTCTTGTCCGTAGTAGTATGGGTAGAGAGGAATACTTGTGGTCAGTCATAAGAGAGCAAGGGCCCTGGTCACAATTCCAAGGAAATAGGAGAGAAAGGGAATAAGAGAAAAGGGGAGGAGGAATGTGTGAAAGGGAGAACAGATGAAGGGAGGCAATTGTTCAAAGCAAAATAGACTTTTGAGGAGGGACAATATAAAAAGAGTGAATAAAAAGATGAAAATGGGATGGAAATACATATTTAGTAACCGTAACTGTGCATGTGAATGGGATGAGCTCACCCATAAAATGGAACCAGATAGCAGAATGGATTAGAAATCAGAATCCAACAATTTATGCTTTACACAGTGATACACTTGAGATAGAAAAACACATATAGAAGGACTGGAGTGGAATACAATGTGCTTCAGCTGAACTGAAAAAAAGTAGGGGTAGCAATCATGATGGGTAACTAGGTGGCTTAGTGGGTAGAGTACTGGGCATGGAGTCAGGAAAAACCTATTCAAATCCAGCCTCAGACACTTACTAGCTGTTTGACCATGGGCAAGTTACTTAAAAGTCCATTGGCCTTAGTTTTCTCATCTGTAAAATGAGCTGGAGAAGGAAATAGCAAGTAAGTCCATTATCTTTGCCAAGGGAATCCCAAATGGGGTCACAAAGAGTTAGACATAACTGAATAATTAGCCATAGACAATGAAGCAATTTAAAAAATTGTAGCAAGTTTCTCTGATAAAGGTCTAGTTTCTCAAATATATACTTAGTACTGAGTCAATTTTATAAGAATAAGAACCATTCCCAATTGATAAATGATCAGATGATATAAAGAGGCGATTTTCAGAAGAAATCAAAGCTATCTGTAGGCATAGGAAAATAAATGCTCTAAATCACTATTGATAAGAGAAAGACAAATGAAGACAACTCCAAGGTACCACCTCACAGCTATCAAAAATGACAAATGCTGGAGGAGATGGGGGAAATAGGTACACTAATGAACTGTGAGTGGAGTAATGAACTGGTCCAACCTTTCTGGAGAACTAGGCACAAAGAACTATACAACTATGTAAGCCTTTTGACCCAGCAATACCTCTACTAGATCTATATCCCAAAGAGATCAAAGAAAAAGTAAAGGATCAATGTGTACAAAAATATTTATAGCAACTCTTTTTGTGGTGACAAAGAATGGAAATGGAGGGGATGCTCATCAACTGGGAAATGGTTGAACAATTATGGTGTATGATTGTGATGTAATGTTATTGTGCTATAAGATATGATAAGGGGAGTGTTTTCAGAAAAAATATGGTAAGACCTGCAACAACTGATACAAAGTGAAGTGAGAAGAACTGGTAGATCACTGTGTACAGTAACAGCAGTGTTGTAATGATGACCAACTCTGAAAGACTTGGCTATTTTGATCAATACCGTGATCTGCAATAGTTCCAAAGGACTCATGATGAAAATGCTATCTACCTCCAGAGAGAGAATTGAGAAACTCTGGGTGCAAATTAAAATATAATTTTGTCCCTTTGTATTTCTTTCTTTTTTTGGACTTGTGACTAATATGGAAATATATTTTGCATGATACAATGCATAATTGTGGGAGGGAGAGAGACTGTTTGGAACTAAACATTTAAAAAGAAAAGAATGTAAAAAAATAAGTACTAAATGGAAAAAATATTTTTAAAAAAAGAAATGAAGAATTTCAGAGAAACCTGAGAAGATTTGTATCAGCAAAGGCAAAGTGAAATGAACAGAAACTAGAACAATTTCTACTATAATATCAAGATTATAAAAACAACTTTGAAAGACTCAAGAACTCAGATCAATCATAATTCCAGAGGACTGATGGGAAAGAAGGTTACCCAGATCCTGAGAGAAAATTGAAGACTAATATGCAGAATGGGACACATTCTTTGATGTGGCCAATATAAGAACTTGTTTCGTTTGATGATGCTTATTTGTTACAAAGGCTTTGATTTCTGTTTTTCTCCCAACACAAAGGACAGGAAGATGGGAAGGAGAAAAATAAATGCTTAAAAATTGAAAAGATAATTTTTAAAAATTCATATATTGAGTTGTTGTTCTCTTGGATTCTGGCTCTACCACGTACTTTACTCATTCATCAGATGGATGCAATAATACCTGCCTCGTTTAATTCACAGGATTGTTGTAGAAGCAAAGGAGAATATGTATCCCTCAGAAAATTCTTACACTCATGTAGAAAAGGTGGAGAGTTATAAATTAGAAAACATGAGGATTAGGCAGACTTGGAACTTATTTATTCTTAGTGACCTTGCTTTAATAAACTATAATAAGAGATTAATTCTGCTATTGCTGCTGCTTTTCCTACTGTTATTTTTATGGAGTATTTTCTATTTGAAGCATATGGTACCTGGCTTCAGCTTCTAACCTTCTCTGCCATTTTGTTTCCCTCATCTCTGGTACAATCCTAATTTGGACTCTAACTTCTCAGACCATTGGTCTACCTCGGATTTTCAGAAATGACAGTGGATTTGGGCCCAGCATAATTATCCTGGTCCCACAGATTTAACTGACTCCCTTCCCAATCTGAACCCCTCAAATGCCTCAAACCCATTAAATTCTATATCTTATTATGTTGATCCCAGAAGTACGATACATGGGAAGAGATCCTTTAGGTGAACGTTGTATTGTAAATCCTCACTAATGTGCAGTGATTCGGTCATGAGGGTTAAGGAGCAGAAGTCTGAGCTAAGCTGAATTATTAAAACATCCACGTCATAGAATATGACAAACAAAATTATCTGATTAGTTTTATGGTTATAAAGAAATTTGAAATGAGTTTACCTAATGATATCTAAAAGTCTTTTGGAAAATTCTAAGAGAATAGGTAAGGCTGGTTCATTATTATGCTAATTGTACACTAATCAAATATTGATATATATTTCTTCTAATGTACTTGAAAACAATTTGTTCCTTTAAATTATTAAACATGCTTTCTATAAAAAATAAAATCAAGTGAAGGGGTGGTCTAGATTGTCTTTAAGTTTCCTTCCAGTTTGAATATTCTGTGTTTAATTTAATCTGTTAAGTCTTCTATGTTTCCGCAGTCTTATTTTTAAGGAAAAAAGAGAGAGCAGGAGAGTGAATCGAAGATCCTTATCAACTGCCATAAAGCAGCAGAATGAATGAATGAATGAATGAATGAATGAAAAATCACTTAGTATACACTTCCTAAGTGCCAGGCACTGTGCTAACATTATTAGTGCCTTGTATATCCCATGCACTCAATCAATATCTGCTCCTTTGATTTCAATCAAGTATATGTAGACTTTTCCCCAGTGGAATGGATGGATAAGAATAGTTTGTTCCAACAACCACAAAGGGGGCCAAAGTAGGTACTGTGGAGTGCTTAGATCTTGGTAAGACATTGAAGACATCAAGGTTATCCACTGCATCATAGTCAATTACCAGTAATTCTGACTTTTGTCCTGCTACTGAAACTCAATGACTCTGGAAGAAGAGGGAGACTGATGACTTTGTGGAACTCTACCTTGTTTAAATCCAATTCATGTGTGAGTCAAGACATCACCCCATTATGTCATCTGTCATCTTTGAGAACAGTCAATCAACAAGAATTTGAAGCATGTAGAATGAAAGTATGTTAAAATATTACCCTTTTTTTTCTGCCTCCATAAGAAGACCAAAGCTCACCAAGTCCACTTATATTACTGAGCTGATTTGGGGCTGATGAGATACCTCAGGAAGCCTGAGGTGATATTACCAGCCAAAGATTTTTACCATAAGAATTGACAGCTATCCCTGTGTGCTGTTACCCAAACATCTACCTCCCATTTTTCATCTCTCTTCAGACTCCTTTTCTCACTGTCTACAGATCCCATCCTAAAAACAAATAGTGTATCCCCTCAACTGCCCCAACCTTAGATCTCTCCCTTTTCTTAGCTAAAAATAGACATTGTAGTCTGCACTGGAAGGCTCCACTTTTCTCACTAATTCCTTAATTCTTTGTAGTTGGTCTATCAGCTGGACAACTCCACTGAACCCACTCATTAAAAGGTCACCAATGATGACCAAATCCAGTAAACCTTCCTCTACCCTTATCTTCCTTGATAATAGAATTTGACATTGTCCTCCTCCACAAACATCCCCCTACTCCCCATCTCTTTTCTTGCCATTGATTGATGTCTGAAATCCCACTGTCCAGGTGTTCTTTCCTTTAGCTTCAGACTTTTCTTTTAAAGACATATGAATGGGGTGCAAGTTAGGGTATGGCTAATGGAGCTTTGTCCTAGGGCAAAAAATTTAAAGGGGGTAACAGCACATATACAGAAGTGAGATTTTGGCTACAATGGCCTGTCCCTCAGGTTCTGTAGTCATTTCCCTAGCAGTGAAGGTGTATTTCAATTCCCCCTTGCCCCAGGCAAAACAATTCCTTACTAAAGATGACTTTAATCTCTTATCCCTCTTTGATACTTTAGGGTAACTAAAGGATCCAAGAACAAGTTTTGATTCCAGGAGTATTTGGAGGCAATGGGAAAAGGGTCCAGTGAGCCAAAGCTTTCTATTTTTCTTGAAGATTGAGGGTTTAGAATTGGAAGGCATCTGAAAATTCAACTAGTTTAAGGGTCTCGTTTTTATGAAGGACAAAACAGGACCAATGAGTTAAATGGTTTAAAAGATCATAGATTTTGAGCTGGAAGAGACCTTATAGTCAATTGAGTCCAACTCCCTCATTTTACAGGTGAGGAAACTAAGGTACAGAGAGCTTAAGTGACTTACCCAAGATCACACAAGTAATAAGTTACAGAAGAAGATTTGAACCCAAATTTTCTAACTCCAGATGCAAAGCCATTTAATTATAGATAGGTGTTTCAGTGGTTAGAGTGCCAGGCCTAGAGTCAGGAAGACTTGAGTTCAAATCCAATCTCAGACACTTACTAGTTATGTGACCCTGGACAAGTTACTTAACTCTGTTGGCCTCAGTTTCCTCATTTGTAAAATGATCTGGAGAAGGAAATGGCAAACCACTCCAGTATTTTTGCCAAGAAAATCTCAAATGGGTTCACAAAGAGTTGGATGCAACTGAAAATGACTGAACAACAACAGTAATTATAACTCATTTTTATTTCTTCTTCATGTTCAAGGTCCATTTTATTTCCATATAAAAAAAAGTTTCATTGATGTGTTTTGTTTTTACATCACAGACATTTAGAGATTGTTCCCATTTGGTGAGAAGTCTTTTTCATACCACCCTAGCATTTACAAAGAATTATTCCCAGAACAAGTAAGTTGTATGGGTGGAACAAACATCTTTTATCATGGAAGAATGAAGAAACTCATGCTTCAAGGAATAAAATGGTTTTCCCCAAGATCCCCAAGTGGTCTGGCTTCTCTCTAAAGCTCTCTAAAGCGGGTTCTCTCTAAAGTTACAAATGATGTTTGAAAGGCTGGATCCGATGGCCTTTTCCCACTGCTAATTCCTCTTGTTCCTTTTGGCTTTTGACGCTCTCAACCATTTCTTCTTCCTGGAGAATCCTGTTTTCTCTTGATTTCTGGGGAGTTCTCTTTTCTTGGTTCTCCTACATATCCACTCACTTGTCCCTAATCTCCTTTGTTGGATCCCCATTGATCTCCTGCCTATTAAATATGGGTCTCCCTAAAGCTCTGCTCTGGGTTTTCTCTTCATTCTCTCTTAGTGATCTTATAATCTACATGCTGATGACTTCCCAGTTTATATTCCTGTCTTGTATGAGTTAGATTAGATAGTCACCAAAGTTCCTTTTAACTGTTGGACTCTGAAATTCTGTGGTTGTGTGGGATATTCTCACATGCTCCCTGAGCCCCACCAGCCATGTCCTTTCTTTGTACCTTTACACATTCTGCCTGCCATGACTGGAGTGTTCTCCATCCTCACCTCTGTCTCTTTTAAAGTCTTGAGCTTCCTTCAAGAATCAACTTACATACTTCCTGTTATGGGAAATCTCCCCTGGTTTCTTCATTTTCTCCTACCATCTCCTTCTTCTAATTTCCTTGTACTATAGTATCCACAGTATCCACTTCAGTAGAAACTAGGATCTAAGCCTAGGTCCCTCCTGATACTCCGCCAAGCAGACTCACCAACACAGTCATGGCCTTTTAAACTTGCAATATAATTTGAAACATTTGGAAAACTTCCTTCTTTTCTCTTTTGGGTCTGTCCATTTAAGTACTTTTTAGGTTAAGTGAGCAGAGCCCTGAGGACAACCTTGAAAGACTTAAGAACTCTAATTAGCACAAGGAACTATCATGATTCCTGAGAACTCATGATAAAGAATGCTCACAGACAGGACATTCAGGGTGTGAAGTGGGAGATACATTATTAGACATGGCCAGTGTGGGAATGTGTTTTACTTGGCCATACGTATTTGCTATGAGTCTTTTAATTGTTCTTTTCATTTTTCCCAGTTGGGGAGGGGAGGTAGAAGGAAGAGAAAATAAATGCGAATTAATTGAAAACAAATTTTAATTAAAAAGCATGACCAAAACTTCACAGGCTGGTGGAGTCATCACTGTTTCAGCCCACCCACCCCCTTTTCTACCTGCCTCATGATCTCATGCTTTATCACCTGATAGCAGATACATGAGGAGTCTAAAAAAGGCCAGGACTTTGGCTGTGAGTCTTGGTTTCTATTTTGGTTACAGTTTTTTGGGTTGTCCTCTGTCTGACTTATTGCAGTTCTGCCCTCATTTCATTGAGGCCCTGGGTAGTGCACATTTGCCTGACTGCTCTAACACCATTGGAGAAGCTAAAAATAGAAATGGTCCATGTGTGACCCACCATGGCCTAGATCTAGGTCCCAGCCTTACTTCTAGGTTAGGAAGTATTGGTCAGAGAAGAAAGAGCCTTGAAATATATACAATCAGGAGACCTGGTTTTGAAACTTAGCTCTGCCATCTACTAGTTCTTTGGCCTCAAGCAATTAACTTTACATCAACAAGCCTCAGTTTCCTCATCTCAAAATGGGAGACATGATACTTGTACTACCTCTCTACAAGGTTATTGTGAGGAAAGCAATTTGTAACCTTTCAAGAGTCAGAGAAACAGACATTATCATGGGGGCCACTAAAAATAATTGGTCCTCGTCTTGGAGATGTCAGTATTCTATACCTCAGAGCCAGACAATGTCACTAAAAAAAGAGTTGCAAAAAGATTATTTTTTGTTTCCAGGGAAACTTGAAATGATCAAGGTGGGCAAAATTCTGAAGCAATCCAGCCTGTTCTTTCCTTCTGTCAATTCTGGGTCCTTTGTACTGTCTTATCAAGAGCCTCTCTCTTTACACATCTCTTTCTGTGTCTGCATTTGTGTCTGTGTGTGTATGTCTCTCTCTCTTTCTCTCCCTCTCTCTCTCTGTCTTTCTTATCTCTACTTATGTATGAGTCCTAAATAGGTTGTCCATAGTAAATTCTGGACCATACACATTATTCATCCCTTTGACTTTTCCCATTTGAATAATTGGGCCAAACTCTGGAAAGATTATGGATCTCATTTAAGAGAATGAAATGTTTCAGGGCTTGATGCTATCCACCAAAAGCCAATGGGAAAGCATATGATGGGTAGTGAGTAAGCTTCAGTACCTTGCAAACAAGAAATAATGCAGGAGAAATGGAGTGGAGGATGTCAGTCAATCAACAAGCATTTATTAAGTACCTTTATTAAGCACCTATTATGTACCAAGTGCTAGAGATACAAGTACAAAGTACAAAGCAATCCTTAAACTCTAGGAGTTTAATTTGAATGGGGGAGACACTAGGCGAATGTGTTAACAAGGAAGAGAAAAGTCGAAAAAAACAAAAAAAGTCTGTTATTCACATAGTGGGAATAGTCAAAGGGACAGGCAGATCTGGAGTAAGACAATGAGGTTTGGAGCTGAGGTGAATGGAGATGAAACAGCAGACAGCCTGGGTTGGGAAGGATGCCTAGTCCTTGCCTGGGGCTGATTCAGTATCATTGCAATAAGAACAGTGATGGAGAGGTGAGTTTTCTAACCATTGGGGCATAGGATCCAGCAGAGTAGTAGTGGAAGAGAGGGGCTCACTTCACAAAGACAAGTGATTAGAAGGTGAAAGGTGTCTTCAGATGGTGTTATCCTGTATGGATGCATATATAATATACAATTATACACATATATGCAATATGTGTATATAATAGAATATCAGTAAACATGTATATATTGTGCATATATAATATTGAGTATATATATATATATATATAGCATATTATTTTATAGATTATATAAAAAATAATATATATCCTATACTCATACTTATATATGTTATTGTTTATATATTATAATGTATGCAATATATAATGTAAATTGCATGTTTCTCAATATTATATGGTGCATATTATATATAATTTTGAGTATGTGCATATATAGTGCATTATGTATTAGGTGTACATATGATAATATATATTACTGTGTTATATTAATATATCAATTGCATATCAATGTAATATTGATATGCATATCATGTATGTATCATCAGCATAACATGCATATATCATACACATTAAGTATATAGACATATACATGTATATGTACCCATGTACATATACATAAACATTCATATATCTATATATACACATATAATATGTGTATGGGATTTGTGACCAGAGAGAGGCTTGTAAAGGAAGCAGCTTGTGAACAGAGAATTAAAGTATTAAAGGATCCTAGAAGGCAGAGTTCAGGAGGAAGGATGCTCAGGCATAGGACACAGCTAGGGTAAAAACCTTGAGGCAGGAGATGGGCTTCACCCACCAAATAAACTAATTTGACTAAAATATAGTGTATAAAAAGCATGAAGAGGCAAAATCTACCAGAGAGAGAGATTACTGAAGTGTCAAGCACCCAACTAGATTAAAATGAGATTGTGAAATATTCTAGAAAATAAATTTTAAAATACAATAAAACATGGGTAACATTTTATTTTAAAAATGAAGTCAAAATGTAGGTATGTTGTGGGCAACCTTTATATATGGGTTAGTGGAAACATTTAAATTTGAGTTTGATAGGCCTGGATTAGAGTATGTGTGTGAAAATCTTTAATGCCAAACTGAGGAGGGTTTGTTTACTTATTTGTATGTTTATATTGGGACCTATTTTCTTTTGAGTCTCACTAGGGCCCAGTGGAACAGGTCACATCCCTCTATCCCAAATCCTCTCCTAAACCATCAGAGACCTTTTTTGCTGCCCCTAGAATGAAAGCCCCTTATCTTCATTTGGGAATCTGAATGGTCAAGTATTTATGCCACCAAGAAATTCTTTCTCATTGCTTTTTGTTTGTCTGTTTCTGTTTGGTATTTTGTTTTTTCCCAATTATATGTAAAAATAATTTTTAACATTTATTTTTAAAACTTTAAGTTCCAAATTCTCTCCCTTCCTTCCTCCCCACTGCTCTCATTGAGAAGGCAAGCAATTGGATATAGGTTGGTCACACAAAACATATTTCTATATTAGTCATGCTGTGAAAGAAAAAAAGACAGAAAAAAACTCAAGAAAAAAGACAGTAAAAAAAAATCACACGTGTGTATTCAGATACCAGCAGTTCTTTCTCTGGGAATGGATAGCATTTCTCATTACACATCCTTCAGAGTTGTCTTGGATCATTGTACGCCTGCTTCTTGTTCCAAATCAAGGTCCTACTCTATATTACAAGCTTGCTACGTTCTCCTGTTGAGACTGGTGCTGGTGGTCCTTTGTTTTCGAAAAGGATCTGTAGAGATTAAAAATGTATTAGTGTCCCACATTAAAATCACGCTTGAATTCAGATACAGCTGTCACCCTTAAATTTCTTTACTCCTGGCTAAGCCATCTCAATGTCTTTGTCTTTCTATTTACATCCTCTTTAGAATTCTTTGTCTCTTTTTTATGTTTGCTTTTTCTTTCTCTTTCTTAGTGTCCACATTTAAAGCAAAAATCATAATAAAGCATAGACAAAATCTGGACTCTACTACTGCCTACGACAAATACAGAGTGCGACCAAAAGTCAGCTGCTTTCCTTGTCATGTTTATAAACACAGAGACACACATACACATATGTACATATGCGTCTATACACATATAGTGGAGAAGGAAATGGCCAACCCCTCCAGTGTCTTTGCCAAGACAGAGTCAGACATGACTGAACAACAAATAGATGTATATATGAATGTGGATTTTACCATTTTTAGCAGCATCTTAGTTGCTCCTGCTCCGAGATCTTCAGATTGCCTTTCCCTAGTAACAAGTCTCTTGCTGCCCTGCTGGGACCTAAACCATTTTTTTTTTGCCCTGTTGATCTGTGTGAATTCCTTTCTGTCCCCAATTGTGCCTGAGATAGTAAGGGTAGCCAGAGAAAAGCACTGGATTAAGAGCCAGAAGGGCTGGTTTTGAGTTTCTATCCTGACACAATAGGTGTTTGACTTTGAATAATTCAATATTTCCAAGCCTCAACGTCCCCCTCTACCTTATTCTGCTGGTGAAAACACCAGGATATATGCTTCCCTAGCCCTGAATCAAGCCAGCTTCTTCTCCATTTTCTCTTCCTGAGGGCTGCTGAAATGCAGATAGGAAGCCAAGCCCTCTCCAAGGCCCCAGAGTCTTTCTTTCTGCCCCTAGCTCTGGGCTAGTCCCTCCCCCAGTGGGACAGCCAGACAGATAGGTCCTTAATTAGCAGCGCTGCCTGGAGGGGATTATATTTAACTGTTTCCCCCTCTCTTGGGATTTACCTCCTGAATGCTTTGAGTAACCAGATGAGAGCTAATGAAGGCATTGTCTAATTCCTCCCGGAGCCTAGGATGAGGTCTACAGGCCAACAATGGAGGAGGGTTCCCTTAATGACACATTTATTACCAGGGCTTTATTTGTCTTTTTGTCTGAATTCGAGGGTGGGGTGGGAGGGAGAAAAAAAAATACTTGATTGTTGAAAAATGGTTTTTTAATAAAGCTAATTCATTCAGTTCTTAAAACATTCTATAAACTCTACTTTTCACTAGTATGGACCTGGAAAGCACCTTAGAGATCACCTAAGGACCAGTCAGGGGAACAAATTTTTCTAAGAGCAAACGGGATTCAAATTCAAGCCTCCTACTCTTCCCATATGTCTGGTTCTCTCCCTACACCATGTTTTCCTTCTAATTTGGCTTCCCATTTGTCAATGTTTTCTGAGTTCTTTGTTAGATTTCTTTGTCTCATGCAATTAAAAACTACTCAATCTGACAATAACAAGCATTTGAGCCAGGATGATAGAGTGTGAGAGCTGCAATCAGGAAGGTTTGGGTTCAAACCACTTATGGACTCTGTGACCATGGGCAGGACACTGCATGTCCCTCTGGGCTTCAGTCTTGAAAATGGGAATGAGAATTCCTCTAATGCCAAGCTCAAAAAGTTAGCTGCTTACATGTTTACAAATTTATTTGCAAAGCATAAATTACAGGGTGTTCCAAAAAAAGTCTTACTACATCAGGACTTTTGGGGACACCCTGTATACTGTCTGCTGCTGCTGTGATAGCAGTGGTTGCTGTTGCTATCTGATTCTACCTTACTGGATTTCTTTGTCTAGTGAGGTGAAAATCAGTCTGAGAATAGTTTGTATTAACTATGCTTTGTATTGCTGCAAATGAGAAGCTGTCCATTGTCCAGACTCTTATCATAAATCACTCTCTGGCACCATCTGCCCCAGATTTTTTCTTTCCCTTGTATTCAGAAAAGGGAGGACAATAATGCAATAAATGATCCCCTGGAGAGACCCCACATTTGGCCAATGAAATAATTGCATGCAGTTTTTATACTGGTAATCCTTCCCTTTTCCATCCATCTTACACATACACACACACACACACACACACACACACACACACACACACACACAACCTGCCAAACTGCTTTCCTGAAATAACATATTTTACCATGTCATTTGCCTACTCAAAAGTTTTCAGTGACCTTCTAGTATCTCTAGGATAAAAACCAAGATCCTCGGACTTACATTTAAAACTGCCCACTTATACTAATGCATTGTTGGCAGAGTGTGAATTGCAATAACCTTCTGAAATGCAATTTGGAATTATGAAAGGAAAATTATTAAAATGTTCATATACTTTGATCTAGAAATTCCACTACTGAACATATACTTCAAGGATGTCAGTGGCAAAAAAAAGAAAAGTTTCATACGCGTCAAAATATTTTTAGCAACACTATGATAGCCAAAAATGGTAGAAGGAGGGAGTAGATGCCCATAGAGTGAAGGAAGTTACTAAACAAATTGTGGCACATAAATATAAAATAAAATGTTACTGACCTGTTAAAAATGATGAATGTATTGGTCATAGTAGTATGTACCTATATTCCCTACTACCAGGGAGTTTGAGACGCGTGGATTTTTTGAGCTCAGGAATTTTTTTTTAACATTTAATTTAATTTTTTTTT
>CM053769.1:477220973-477252205 GCA_028658325.1 Potorous gilbertii | reverse complement strand
ATGAAAAGACCAGAGCTGAAAAGAAAATTTGACTTTCAAACACAAGAATGAGAAGAAGCATGAAAAAGTAAACAGCAAGGAGAAGTCACAAGGGACTTACCAAAGTTGAACTGTTTACAATCCTATATGGAAAGACAATATTTGTAACTCTTGAAATTTTTCAGTATCTGGGTAGTTGGTGGTATTACACACACACACACATACACACACGTACACATACACATGTACAGGAGTGCACACACACACATTCACACATGCACACACACACACAGAGACAGAGCACAGAGTAAATTGAATAGGATGACATTTGGGACAGGAAGTTGCCAACAATTAGAGCATTTCCTCCCACCTGCTTTCTTTGCCTTGTGTGGTCATGGTCTAGGAGAATTTTCCCTTTCTGTCTTACTGTGAAGCCTTTTGTATTCAAAGGCAATCAATCATTTCTGAACATTTCTTTTGCTTTTCTTTTTTTTTTTTATTTTCAAGCTATCTTCTGTGAGAATAAAATGTAATCAGTCAGGTGTTGCAGCAAGCCCTGCAGTATTTGGCTCTAGTCTCCAGATTCAGGATGCTGAGATCAGACCATTTGCATTAAGATTCCCTGGAACTGGCAACATTTCACAGATTCGAGAATTTTAGCTTTAATCTCATCCATGATCCCCTGTCCTTAGAGATAAGGAAATGGAAATCTAGAGGGGTAAATTGTAGAGAGACAAAGCAGCAGAAATGGCATTTGAACTCAGGACATCTGACTCTAAATTCTTTGAATGTGTATTTATAAATAATATTCTATTCTTAAGTCATTTGTGATAAACCCCATAAGCTTTTAGAATATTGAGGGTGATTTTGAATTTGATCTTGGACCTAGCATCAAAGGATTTAGAGATACAGAGAATCAAATCAACTCCCTCCTTGAATAGTGGAGGAAAATCAGCATTCTCTGGGTGTAGTAGATAGGACCTAGGATGAAGAATCAGGTGCTTTAGACACTTAGTAGCAGCAGTGTGACTCTGGGTAAGTCCCTTGAGCTCTCTGGCCCACAGGGGATGAGGACATTGGATTTGACAACCCCAAGATTGTGTCATCTCTAAAGCTTCCATCTAATAGCTTCCATCTCTAAACCTGTGATCCTGGGAGGTTCAGGGAAGGGAAGGAACTTGCCAAAAGTCCCTCACACCATCTTTCTTTGTTATTTCCTTATTTATAAAGCCATCTTACCACAAAGGGAGGAGGGTTTGTGAACATTCTCTCATTAGCTTTCTTATTTTGCTGTGCTCTTTTCTTCCTCAGTAGTCTCTGCTCCCTACTCGCACATGCAATCCTGGCACATTCTCCCAGAGCTTTAACTGATTCAGCTGATAGGGTGGAGAGGGGAAGGTGTCTCAGCAGGAGTGACACAGAGCACAATTTATCCATAGGAGAAGCTATGTCAGGAGGAGGGGTAACTCAGGTCCAGAGAGTCTGGCCGATGCCTTGGAGGGAAGCACTTCCTGGAAAAGGGGCATCGCAGTGAAGGGGCCTCAGGGATGGTGACTTAAGGGATGGCTGTGTCATATAATGGTGCGGGCCATCTGGAGAGACATGGGGGAAGTAGTTGCTATGACTAAGAAACATGTTTTACCTGGAAGAAAATTCACTCCCAGTTGAAGAAAGTGACCCCCTCATTAAGTGGTGAGTGCTGAACTTGGAGTCCTAGGATCTGAGTTCCAATCCAGTCTCTACACTTGCTACCTATGGGGTCTTAGACAAGTCAAATTATCCCTCTGTACCTTAATTTCCTCATCTATGAAATGTTAACATTCTGGAGGTAAAGCCCCATTTACCCTGCTTGAGGTACTGCTCTGCAATTCTCACTTTTCTTGTTCTAAACCTATTGTCTATGAAGAACATGATTAATTCATACACACACACACACACACACATACAGGGAGAGAGAGAGAGAAAGAGAGAGAGAGAGAGAGAGAGAGAGAGAGAGAGAGAGATTTGATAAGATTTCCGAATACTGTTTCTTTCAAGAAGATTTGCATTTTTACAGGAATCAAGGCCTTGAGCTAGATGAATGAAACTCCAATTTGAATTTTAAGCATTAACCTACAGTGGGGCTGGGGGGAGGGGAGAGAGGCTGGTATCTGAAATCATAACAGTACCTTCTCCTACTATCCCCCTTCAACTCCCCCTAAGGAAAAGGCTAGCCCCACCAGAATACTGTGTGCATTAGGATCCTTAATTAATTAAAGTACAATGAAACCCACTTGGCCAAATGTAATTTATTTTAGGCAGACTTTTGTGCTCCTTGTTCAGAGAATGATCTCAGCCTCTGACTGCATTGTCTTTACATGGGATGAATAGCTGTCCTTGTGCCTACTTGTAAATAGAATATCTTATTCACGTGGAGGTTCGCTTTGGTTTGACCTGAAGGACTTAGTTAAAACCTCTCTATCTCTAAACCTACAGTAGGTTTGAAAGCACAGCTCATCCTGTGCCGAAAATAAACACTCTCCTGCATTCCTCAAAAGGAGGTATTAAGCTCAAGGATATATGAACTTCTAGTATCTGGGGAACTTTCTCTGAACAAAATATAAATTTAGGAAAAAAACCTCTAACAACCACAGACTGTGATCTAACACAGTGCCTCCCAATTATTGTGTACCACAAATACCCTAGTGTATTTGGGGCTGAAACAAGGGCTTTAGTTGGAAAGGTTCTCATTAAATCTCAATCCTCTACACCCTTTTGATGAAATAATAATGTCTCCAAATCCAGCAGAGATCTCTGATTTCTCTGAATTCCTCTCTCCACCAAAACAGATTACAAGCCGTCTGTGCTTTAGCAGATGGTCATCCAGTGTCGCTGTGCCCCAAGGTGTTGTAGCCAAACCGTGCTGCCAAACTGGTGACGAGACTCTCCCAAGTGAGCCAGACCTTTCCTCAAATGACTGACAGAGAATGATCACCAGGTCTGTATTCTCAGACACTCTTAACTTTGTAAGACCTGCCAGAGCTTGTACTTCACTGGCATCAGAGTGTAACTAGGATGGGGCAGTAAGTGTTTGCGCCCAGGGTGATGAATTTAGAGGGCACTGACAACATTTGCAGTCCTTCAAAATAGCATAATAAATAACAGAACTCAGTAAGACTAGTTAACACAGGAAGCTATCAGTTGGAGGGCTAGAATTAGCCTTCTTGGCTGTTATATTATACCATTGACTCACATGATGAAAGAAAATCTCTTTGCCTATCATGTAGCTCAAACCTTTAAACCCTGGTGACATTTCATGTCCCATTGATTGAGCTGCCCAGTCACCTGGGAAAGCATTCTGCAATACTTAAAGGGCTATAGAAATGAGTGCAACTTTGATATAACAGTGCAACAATGCTTGGTTTTTGTATTAGACAGCACTTAACACAGTATCTGGTACATAGTACATGCTTAATAACTGTTTGTTGACTTTGACATTATGAAGCAATGCCCTATATACATGGGTAGTGCTGACAAAGTATTGGTACTTTCTGAATAAAGTCAGGAGACATCTAGTCTTCTCTTTCCAAATAAGGCCCCCATAGCATTTAGTGCCTTGTTAGTGATAGAAGTGAAATATCAGCTTCTGTCTCCTAAATCTGCCTCGCTCTTTAGTAGCTCAGACTCCAACATCAAAGATCCATCACAGTAATTAGACTAATACTTTTCAGCCCTGACAGATTGGCTCAAAGGAAAGCAGATTTGAGGACTCCATCCCTCATGGCTTGGAGAGAGCTTGTGTTAGGGTAACTCCCTCTAATACTTATTTTCAGAATCAAAAATTGCTATTTTTTTCACCAAGGTTTCTACTTGCCTCATAATCATTGAGACTTTTTCCCTGGGCAGTGTCCAATGTGATTGAGAGTTGAAAACAGTCCCATTATACAAGCATACAGTAGATGCTTAATAAATGGTCGATGAATGAATAAATCTGAATGTTGAGAGTAGATATTAGGAGGTAGAAAATCATAGTGGGTATGGGTGGGACAAATGAAACTATTGTAGATAGGTGGAAATACCTAGGATTTAATCTCTGTTTATAAGAGCATGTGTACTGCTTGACAGGTGCACACTGTATATGAGAGTGCAGGATGTTGACGGGATTTCAAGTTCTGCTCTGGCATTTACTAGACACCTGGCCCTAGGCAAGTCACTCTACCCCTTTGAGTCTCACTTTTCTCATCTGTGAAATGGGATCTAACCTCCTCCACCAAACTTTGTCTAATTCCATGTTCTGTACTTGTTATTTCTGTGACCTTGGGCAACTCACTTAATCCTGCTGGGCCTGTTTCCTCTACTGTAAAATGATGAAGTTGGGCCAGACAGCCTGTGAGATCTCTCTCCCCTTGAGAGATCTCCCTTCAAGCTTCCTTACACACACAGTAGTGACACCCCTACCCAACACTGCCTTTCTCATCCCCAAAGAGGATCCAAACTTCTTGAGCACAGGAAGCGTTTTATTCATGCATTTGTATTGTAGGACCTAAACTATTACTTTATACACATGAGGGTTTAATAAATGTTTGTGAAGTAAAATGGGATTGAATAATCCCAGGACTGTCTGATTTATGAGGTTCTTGTGGGGATTAGATTAGATAAGGTACTCAATGCTCATTGGGAACATCAAAGTATTATATTACATCAGTGGAGGGTGGGGCTTATGTGAAAGGAAGGAGCTGGTGAGACAGTGACTGTCACTGAGTTATTCAATTAGGATCAGTCACAGAATTGTGACATTTTAGGATTTGGAAGGGACTTTAAGGATCACGGTATCTATCCAGTCCCATTATTTCTCAGATGAAGAAACCAAGGCAGGAAGAGATAAAATGACTTGACCAAAGTCATGCCCTTCCTAGTCCCTTCCTCACAATGCAGGTGTGTGTGGGTTGGATTTGTCTGGCACTATTATTTCCTTATTAATTTGGCAAACACACACACATAAACAAGTAGATATTTGTTAGGGTCATTCTTCATATTGGGAAACTGAGACCCAGAGATTGAAATTGTATATGTTGGAGTACTCCCTAAATCTATGGGAGAAATGCTAAGTGAACACAACACCTTGGTTCCTCTTTTTAAAAATTTATTTTCTTTCATGAGCTAGCTGATGCAGTAGATAGAGTATGGAACCTGAAGTCAGGAAGACTCATCTTCTTGAGCTCAAATCTGGCCTCAAACACTTCCTAGTTGTGTGACCATGGACAAGTCATTTAACTCTGCCTCAGTTTCCTCATCTGTAAAAATGAGTCTGAGAAGGAAATAGCAAACCATTCCAGTATCTTTGTCAAGAGAACCCCCAATGAGATCACAGAGAATCAGACATGATGGAAATGACTGAACAACAAAATGGCATAGGGGATTGATATCTGTTTTTGGAAATAGGATGATATGGATTCAAGTCCTGCCTTAGTCACATAATGACTTTGTGACCCCGAGCAAGTCACTCTTAATGTTCCAGGCAACTGTCAAAGACTAAAAGTTTCAGAGAAGATGCCAATTTATGCCTAATCCACAGCCACAACCTACCACCTCATTCCTGAGAGTGCATAGGTCCTCTAGACCTAAGAATTTTTATTGTATTTGCCATGAATTCTGATGTTTTCCTCTACAGTACTGTGGCCATCGTTAAATTCTTTTCCTGGTTCTGGTTACTTTAATCCTTATCTGTTGATATGCCTTCTTATATTTCTCTGAATTTCTCACATTCCTCATTTTCTCAGGTGCAATGATATTCCTCCACTCACTCACCTGTTTTCTTTAGCCACGCTCAATCTGAGAATCCCTACTGTTTCCAGTGTTTTGGCTTCTCTTAATATACCTTTAGAAGAACTTCAAATCCACTCTTAAAAAGTGACTCCCCTGTCACTGTAATTCCAATCAACGTGGAGCCAGGTGTCACTTCCTGTTTTTGTGAAACCTTTGCTAGAGAAGGATTAATTTTGACTATCCTCTCTTGGACCCACATCTCCCTTTTGAACTTCCCTTGCCACCACCTGACATTGATTCCTGTCAGAGGGAATTGGCTGGTTGTCCAGAGTTCCTGATTCGTTTTGACATTTGGTTGTCCTGTCCATGGCTCCTGGGATGTCCAGGAAGATGATTACATTTGGCATTATTTTATGAAAAAATCCATCCCTCATATACATTCTTGGCTAGCTAGCTAACTAGATTAAGTTTTATTAAGTATATAATGCATGTCAGACACTGTGCTAAATTCTGGAGCTACAAAAACAAGCCAATAAAAGAGAATCTGTCCTCAAATACCTTACATTCTAATGGACACATAAAGAGAAGTTAGAAAAGTGGGGGGTGTAGAAATATAGTATGTAGGTGACTTCTTTTCACTTGGTTTTCCAGAATCATTGCATATTCTTCCCTCATCTCCAGGTTCTTTTGGGAGAACATGCAGATATTAAACTATTTCCCTTAGAGAAACATGTTGGGAGAGGGGTGAAAGGTGGTAAAAATGTCTTCATGCCCATAAATTGTGGAATCTAATCTTGGTCCTTTTTGAGTGTCATGACTGACTACATTTCACAGAAGCACCTGACTGTTTCTACGGAATGAATGGTGGATCTGCTGGCTGGCTGGTTTCACCGGGTGGTTCCAGCTAGTGGGCACAGTTGGTGCTATTAACTTGTGGAAAAACACAGATGCTCTTTCTGAGTATTCAGGAGCTCCTCAGAGCGATTGCCTCCCCTCCCTTCCTTTCATCCCCCTGCTGAAGTGATGATGCACAGTCACCGCTCATTGTCTTGCTGAGGCTGAAAATGTGGCCTCTTGTTTTTGTTCAACAGACAAACGTGGAGTGGATGATAAATAGTCATTGGAAAAAACACCATGTTTGACAGAAATGTAACCATGTGTCTCCCTGAGAATGGCAAGCCATATTGTGACTAGCAGAACAATCCCTGAGCCCTTTGTGTGTAAGAAAGAGCATTTCAGAAGGAAACACACCAGGTGGGGCAGATGCTTCAAGAACCTGGATTTTGTTTGTTTGTTTTCTGGAGCTGGCAACTGGGAGGATTGTATGGCAAAGCATGAGGTGGGCCTAAGATCTCCATTTGAGCCTGAGCCCAGGGGAAGTTTCAGGGTGATTCATAGGGCTGGAGTCAGTCTACACAACCTTTCAAAAAGAGAACTCCGACCTCTCCACCCCTGCTGTGATGAAAAAGAACTTCTGGCCATTTTGATGGGTCCATTTTTGCTGGGGTGTGGGCTCAATCCACCCTTCAGATACTCAGAGAAAAGAGAAGCCCATTTAAATGTTGTTCAATTAGACCTGTGGAAAAGATAAAAAGAAGTGAGATTTGGGGGAATCGACACAAAGAATGACCACTGCAGAGGGACTTTAAGTGTATCCTGGTACCATGTTTGACTTGGAAAATCAGAAGACCTGAGTTCAAATTCTGCCTATGCTACTTACTACATCTAAGACCTTGGAATTGTTATTAATCTTGCTGGGCTCTAGTATTTTCTTTTCATTTTCTTTTTTTGGGGCTCTAGCATTTTCACTTAAAAAATAAAATGGCTGAGTTTGTGTCCTCTGTCTAAGGTCCTTTCTGCTTCTGATGCCATGGTTCTACATTTATCTAAAATTCAAATATCAATGTGCCTGATGCCTCTCTCCCCAACAGAGCATATGCTTCTGATTTCAAAATTCAACTGATGCCGTTCTCTGCAAAATTATCAATGATCTCCCTGACTCAAGTCTCTCCCTATTCCAGTCCATCCTCCTCTCAGCTGTCAAATTAATCTTCCTAAAGTGCAGATATCACCAGGTCACTCTCCCCCCACCCCCACTTCAATAAACTCAGTGGCTCCCAGTCATCTCCAGGATTAAATATAAAGTCCTCTGACGTTCCAAGCATGTCCCAATCGACCTCCTCCTACCCTTCCAGGCTTCTTGCACGTTACCCCCTATTTCATATATTGAGACCCAGTGCCATTGGCATCTTCGCTGTTCTTTGAACAAGACATTATCTCCAGGCTCTGGGCATTCTCTCTGACTGACCTCCATAAATGGAATACTCTTCCCTCCTTATCACCACCACCAGGCTTCTCTAGCTTCCTTCAAGCCCCAGCTAAAATCTCACTTTCTAGAAGAAATCTTGCCTAATCTTCCTTAATTCCAGGCCTCCCCTCCATTGCTTATTTCTCATGTATCTTGGATATAGCTTGCTTGTCCATATGTGTTTCCTTGTCATCTCCACCTTGAGAACATGAGCTCCTTTTGCCTTTCTTTTATTCCCAATTTTGTACAGCGCCTGACACATAGAAGGCACTTAGTAAATACTAATTGACTAATTGATTGAAAGCAAAGACTTTTGTTTTTTCCTTCTGGAGGCAGTATAGTAGAATGGAATGATCATGAGCTTTGAAGTGAGAAGATTTGACTCCACATTCTGCCCCTGAGATCTCTGACCTCTGTGACCTTAGAGTCAAGTCTCTTCCTCTCTTATGGTCTCAGCTTCCTAACCTGTAAAGAGGTTGGACTACAAGGTCTCTGACATCCTTAACAGCTCTAGGTCTAGGATCCTCTGATCCTCAGGGCACATAGTAGGTGCTCAAGAAATGTTGGTTGAGTTGGTTTTGCTCAGAGTTTCCTTTCTGTGAGTAATCATTCCCTCCAAGCAGATTGCAAATCTTCAGTCTTCCAATCCCACGGGACTCTTATTCATGTCTTTCCATAAATCTGACCCAAAACACTGCCTCCCCCATGCCTAGGTTCTTCCTCAGGTCTTATAACATCTCAGGGGTCCCAATGTAGCCTCTGGCAGGTTCATTTGTAGTTTTCTATTCTTGATCCATGATGGACTCCCCTCCTTTACTGGGCATATGTCTTCTTAATGAGGTTCTACACCTCACTTCTTATATCTATGTCTTTGTAACTGTGAAAAGTAATTTATTTCAAGGGCACCATGACTACTTATCCATGACCATTCAAAGAAATAGGTTTCTATGGAAGCAGCTGAAGCTAGACCAAACTTCTAACAATTGAGAGCATGAAAGCTGAAGGGAGCTGTTGAGGAGGAATGTAGGATGCTGATGTGGTTCTTTTCCTGAAGTGGTAGTAGGAATGGTCTGGCAGGTAAGAGTTGATGGTAGAGGTCTGGAATGCAAGACCTCATAGGTACCATCCCAGTCATTTGAGCTAGTAAATCATTTTTTGGAGGGCAGGATTAATAATCACATTTCCATTTGATTGCATGGTATAATGGTAAGAGTGTAGGCAGTGTAGGTAAGGGGTATGTGCTGGACCAAGAGTCAGGAGGGACTCATGTTCAAATCCCACCTTTGATCTACTTATTAGCTGTATATCCCCTTCAAGTCATTTCATTTCTTCCTTTGAGAAATGTGTGTAAAGGACTTGGGAAACCTTCAGCTATCATCCTAGTGCAGTGACTAACACATAGTAGATGTTTAATAAATACTTGTTGATCACTGTCCTGGAAATACTCTCTTTCAAAGGTTGTCTGTTTTTATTTCTTGCATTTCCCTGAAGACTTAGCTCAGGTGCTAACTTCCACATGAGACCTTTCCTGATCCTGAGTTACTGGTGTCCTTCCTTCCCACCCTCGTTACCATGAATAACATCTATATTTGTTCATATTTACCCATGATGTCTTCCCCAAGAGAATGTACATTTTGAGGGATGGACCTAGATCATTCTTTTCTTTCTAGCCCTGGTGCCCTGGGGCTTCATAAATGTCTTGCTGCTGGACTGAAATGTTTCAAGAACTATGGCCTTTCCTCAATATTGTGTTGAGTTCAGGGGTGCTTCTCTTCCTCTGTCCATCCTATACAGTATGACAGATTTCTGTGGCCTCCCCAGGCCTCTTGTCTTCACAGGCCCAATTCAAAAGACCAGAGTAACTGAGACAAAGCTTCTCTGCTGGAATTTTTAGGCCTCCTTTCTTTCACAGAAATGCTTTAGGCCTTTGGAGAAAACACATAGGCTGCTGCTGTCAGATCAATTTGGCAGCTCTGCTAATTCTACATTTAATTTGGACTGTAATGTAAGCAAGGGGAATAGTTTATTATTTTCTTGGAGTCTGGTACTCAATCTTCTAATAGACTGTTTCTCTTCTCTCTCTGTATTCTAGGGACCTAGCATCATGCATTACATAGTATAGAGGCTTTATTGATATCTGCTGAATTGAACTGGAGAGTCCTACTCCAGTGCTTCTTGATGTAAGGAGCTTAACCTGGGCCCTCTAAACCTATCCAAGCTCTGACTAGACCTACCCAGCAGCAAATTATTGAGTGTGGTCTTGGTAGGAGACCATTGTCCAAATACCATGTCCAGTGGGTGTGGGTTTAGAGATAGATCATAGCCAAGAACCACATCTGGTGAATGGGAGATGAGAAGATGCATATTTAGACTTACTTTCAGAGAACCCCTTCTTAACAATTGGAATTGTCTATGTAATGGGTAATCTCGACAAATAATGGGTTCCTCTCTACTGGAGTTTCATGCAGAAACTGGATAGCTACTTGCCAGGTACATAGGAGAAGGGAATTTCATTCAATTAAAGGTTGAGCAGAAGGCTGCAGGGCTTCCAACCAACTCTGAAATTTAGTGACCAGCCTAGTCAAGTATGAGGGGTTTATCACTGAGAGCCTGGCTTATGGGTGGGTGGTGAAATTTTGGGCAAAGACAATTCCTAAAGAAGAAAACAACCATTTATTAAGTGATTATTATATGGCAAACACTGTGCTAAGCACTTTAAAAATATCTCATTTGATCCTTGTAATAATCGGATTCCTTTTTATAGCTGAGGAAACTGAGGCAAAGATTAAGGGACTTGCTCTGGATCACATAACTAGTAAACACCTGAAGTCTAAAATGACCTCAGATCTTCCTGACTACAGACCCCATTCACTATCTTGCCCAGCTGTCTCAAATTCCACTACAAAGGGATGGAACAAATATGTGTTAATGGTGAAAGCATCTAAGTTGTTTTTTGGAAGCAAACATGAAGTGTGTTATTTAATAACAACCTTTGTTTCAGCCATGTCTGACTCTTCCTGACCCCATTTGGGATTTTCTTGACAGTGGTTTGCCATTTCCTTCTCCAGCTCATTCTATGATGAGGAAACTGAGGTAAACAGGGTTAAATGACTTGTCCAGGGTCACCCAGCTAGTAAGTGCCTGAAGACCAAAATTAACTCAGGTCTTCCTTACTCTAGGGCCAGTGGTCTGTCCTCTGGGCTACTTAGCTACCCAAAAATAATTTACTGCATTACGTATCTCCTGCCTACCTTCCGGGTACCCTGAATGACTATCAGCTCCAAAACATATACCCTATTCATACTGCCTTGCCTTATCATTTAACCTTGGATATTACCCCTCTCTGCATTGATGTCTTAAATTAAAATGCAAGTTTCTTTAAGGCAAGGAGCATCTCATCTAAACTGAGCATCTTTCCTAGTACTTAGCACAATCCTCTCTAGGAAAGAAGTTCTTAGTAAACAAAGTGAAGATGGTTGTGGCCCTAGGTGGCCCTGTGGATAGAGCCCTGTGGCTGGAGCTGTGTGACCCTGGGCAGGTTACTTCACTGCCTCAGCTTCCCCATCTGTAAAATGGGAACAGTAATAGATCTTCTCTTCCAGGGTGGCTGAGGATCAAAGGAGTTAATGCATATCAAGCACTTTGCAAGCCTTCAAGTGCTCTAGAATGAATGAATGGAAAAGCACAGAAGCATGTATATAGACTGGGCATGAGGCTAAGGGATGGCAATGCAAACACCATCACAGACAGTACTTGCCCTCAGGGAGCTAAGAGGGGAATCCAGCCCATCTAGGGAAGCTAGAGCTAGAAGGAGGGTGGGTAAGGGTGTGGAGCCTGGGTCATTCTTTCTGTTACTATCATTATTCCATTTCTTTTTTCTCTCTACTTCTTTCTTCCTCGCTCTCTACTTCCAGAATTCTCCTCAGCCTGGTTGTTGTTCTTGTCACCATTGCCCATCTTTCCTCTCCAGCCCTCTCCATCTGCCATCCCTCATTCTACTTCCTTCTGTCTGAGAGTACAGCTTGCCTGCCACTCTCCCAAGGCTTCCTCAGCTATGTCTTCATATGACCTGTGCTTGGCCAACCGAAGGGTCCTGGTTAACAACACCAGGGAGCCAAGGGCATGAGCCGTGCCTTCAGGACACCAAGGAACATCATGGCTTTGGAAGGCAGGTGGCCTGCACACTTCAGGAGAGCTCTTTTATGGATCACCAAACTTTCTCTGGAATTCTGTCATGTGAAAGCTTTAGAAATACCGAGTGTGTGACTAGACTGAAAACCTAAGGGAAATGATTAACTATTGTCTCTCTTGCTGATGTTGGAGAGAGAGGAAACTTTACATAACCATCCAATGGGGGTAGGACAGCACTATATCACTATTCCCATGTGTCAGGTTAAAGGCTGGGCTGCAGTGGAATTCAAGGGAAGGGAACATGGAAGTGAGAAGAAATAACATTATAGGATTATCTTTTGAGAGTCAGTGTTCAATTAAATTCAATAAATCTTTATTAAGCACCAAGTAGGTTCTAGGTACTGTGCTAAGTGTTGGGGATACAAATTTCAGAGAGAGAGAGAGAGAGAGAGAGAGAGAGAGGGAGTCCCTTCCTTCAAGGAGTTTATGATCTAATGGGAGAAGACAATCCACAGAAGGAAGCTGAAAGGGATGTGTGGTGGCCACCAAGGGGTCCTGGGAGAAGGGATGAGGGAACATGGTGTGAAGCTAAGCAGAGCTGCTCCTGGAGAATAGAGTTACCATGGAAAGTCATGAGCCTTCTGTAAAGGAAGGCTTTGAGAGGAGTTTAAACGCTCTCCCTCCACCCACAGCAGAAAGGCAAGTGAGGAGGGTGCATTTGGAAGGTGTTGAGCCTCAAAGCCTGAGTTAATCTGCAGCTTATGGCAGGGCAGGCAAGGCATTCTGGAGAGGAATAGTGATTTAGAGTGAAAAGGGCCATTCTTTGGCCACTTCATAAAGAGGCCTATCCACTCAATGGATGTTACCTCCCCCAAGTGAGTACGTGAAAAGGCTTAACCTAAAAAGGCCAAGGTCTCCCATTGCATCCTGGGCCTTCTCCAGTCATCCTGATGAATATCTGGATCCAGATGGCTCAGGAGGAGAAAGTGAGGCTGGTGACCTTGCACTGCCCTCCCTCCCTCAAAACAAACTCAAGTGCAGGTCATGTCATCATTTTTCTGACGTTACAGTCTTCTTCAGAAACAAAAGATGAACATATTAAATGATTTAGAGCATGTAACTTAAAGACAAGGGAAGCCACAGTGAATAGAGTGCTGGGCCTGGAGTCAGGAAGACTCATCTTCTTGAGTTCAAATATGGCCCCAGACATTTCCTAGCTGTGTGACCCTGGGCTCACAGGTGTTTGCCTCAGTTTTCTCATCTGCAAAATGAGCTGGAGAAGGGAATGGCAAACTGTTTTATTATCTCTGATAAGAAAACCCCAAATGGGATCATGAACCGTTGGACACAATTGAAAATGACTGAACACCAGCAACAGAAATTGGAGTCATAGGACCTGAGTTCAAAAGCAGCAAGTTCAATGTACTTCATGAATGATTTTGGGCCAGAAAAACAACTTCTTAGGGCCTCAAAGTTGGGCATTGGCAGCCATAGTGGCTGGTGTGGTCAGAACCTTCCACAAAAGGAATCCCCTTCTCAATAAGAGGTTTTCTGGCTTCTGATTGAAGACCTCCAATTAAAACAAGGATCTTTAATCTAGGAGTCTGTGAACTTGGTTTTTAAAATATTTTGATAATTGTATATAATTGGTTTCCTTTATAATCCACATATTATACTTTATGTGTGATGTTGTGTCTCTGATCCCTCCTCCCTGAGGATCAGTGTGTTACATTTTCCCTTCATCTTCCCTGGTATTTTTAAGGGTTTGGGGAGTCTCTTGCCTCTGCCATAGGCTCAAGCCTCAACCAACAGGGTTCCTCCCATTTCAGGGCCCAATAACTAGCACTCCCATTCCATATAATCACTTAAAAGTCAGATAAGATTTTACAGATGAATGTTTACTTCAAAAGTCTAACAAAAACAAGTATATAAATATTTTCCCCAATATCTCAGTGGCATATACCTTCTCTGTCTTTGGACAGGAGGGAGCCCTAGGCTTTTGGCTTAGTTCAGTTCTGCAAAGCATTGGTCCTGCCAAGCTCCAAGCCCAGAGTTATCCCTGGGCTCTTGTTCCAGGACCCTGACTTGTCAGGCTGGTGGCAAGATACTGACTTGATTCCAAAATGTCGGTTGTTCCAGCTCTTAGGTTTGTGACTCTCTGTGCTCCCCACACCCAGAACAGAAAGGATTAAACAAAACATGACTAAAGCCTCAAGCCCACTTCTTGGGGTCACAGGGCCTAAGCTAAAAGGGGAGGTGGCCAGATTTCTGCATGATCTCCCTGCTATGAATGAAGGAGTCTACTGTATCCTTGAATGCCACTAGAAACACAGATTGTGCCCAGTGAGGACCCAGTGGGGTACATTTAAAGACAGTCTGTTTAGGCAACCAAAGGAAAGTGACTGCTCCTGCCCATGTGGGAGGCTAGTGAAGAACATAGTACCAGCTCTCCCAGAAGCAGTTCTCCAGCATCTTCCATGTGGGTACTACCATCTGGTTGGGTACCAATACCCCATTACAAATGCATTTAAAAACACAATCCTGAGAAGGGCTACATAGGCCACCAGATTGCCAAAGGGTTTATGATACCAAAAGCCTAAGACTCCCCAAATTAAAGGGAACCCACTGCCTAGAAAAGTAGCCCATACCACTGGGGACAGGTCTAATTGCTAGGAAGGCTTTCCTGACATCAGGCATAACTTGGCCACTTTGTGGCTCTTGCTGCTGGTTTTCCTCCGGGGCCAAACATGACAGATCTAATGGCCCTTCCACGTAGCATACCTGAAAATATTTAAAGACAGTTATTGAGTCCTCCTTGAGTCTTCTCCTCGAGGCTAAACAAGTCTAGCTCCTTATGTACCTCAGTTTCTTCATCTATAAAATGAGGGTGGTGGAGTAGGGGACCATTAAGCTTCTTTGACCCAAGACGTGCCCTTCTCGAGGCCCAAGGTTTTTAACTTTTAGGGGGTCGTGAAAACCCCTCTCTTCGTGGAGCCTAAAGGCCCCTTCACAAAATAGTAATAGTTATTACCAATCATGGTTATCAATAATCATTAATTGTGACTAGTAGTAAGCATTTACTTAGGACTTCCTGTGTGACAGATGACACACATCATCTCTTTTGATCCTGAAAACAACCCTGCCAAGTAGGTGCTATCCCCATTTTATAGGTGAGGAAACTGAGGCAGATAGGAGTTGAGTGATTTGCCCAGGATCACACAACTCATAAGTGTCTGAGAGTAGCTTTGATCTCAGGTTTTCCTGACTCCAGGCCTAGTGCTCTATCCACTGTGCCACCTACCTCCTATTTAACAAAAACTGCTGAGGATTACGAGGAAACCAACCGTATTGACCTACAGTTATCAAAATATTTTTAAAAGTTAAGAACCTCTGTTTTGAGTTAAGCTCCCTAGTGTTACAGATAAGGAGACTGAGGCCCCCAAAGGTGATGTGGCTTTCACAGGAGTTTAGATAGGAACCTAAGTCTTCTGTCTTCAGACTCCAAATCCAATGCACATGTTTGCTGCTCTAGCTATCTGACTGTAAAATTGAGGATGTTCCTCCTAGGGGCACCCCCACTGGGAATGCACACTCCTGCTTGAGCGGGGGATATTGCTGATGCACAGGATTGTCAAGGAGATGGAGGGGCAGGAACAAAAAATGTGGGTCCTCCCCTAGGATAGGATCATATTCCTCTGATGTGATTCTGATGGTAGCTACTGTCCTGGAGGATTTTGTTCCAGGATAAAAAGGAGAAGGAAAGGGAGAAAATCTGCATGGAAGGAGAGAGTAGAGACCTCAAACCCAGGTCTTGGATCTGTTCAGATCCTAAGGAGCAGGGCTCCTGAAAACTCTACAACTGTAAATGCTTATTGACTTAGCTCCAGAGATTTCTGGGAGACTCTTAGTTGCTGCATTGCATCAACATGAAAATGAACAAATTCACTAATCTCTTTTTGAGTGAAAAGTGATCATTGATCATTTGTCAGAGTGAAATAACTCATTAATTTTTTAAGACAAAAACTGTGTGAAAAGGGACATTCAGTAGAAGTCCAATCTAAGGGCTTAGGTTTAAATCTTGCCTTCTTATTTTTGTTACCTTAAGCAAGGTAGTTCCCCCTCCACGGGCCTCTGTTTCCTCATCTGTAAAATGAAGGGTTTAGACTAGATGAACTCTAAGGTCATTTCTAGCTCTAGGTAGATGATCCCCTTGTCTGGTCCCAGGGAGAGTGACATGGACCTGAACTTCTGGACATTTGTCCCTTCTTCCACTTTTTGGGTGGATGGGGAGGGGGATGCTCTACTAGAGCATATTGAAAGCTATATGCTTTGATTTGCTGCTACCTTTAAATTAAAGCCTTTAGAGAGAATGTCCTTGACAGATGTGAGTGAAGGAGAAACACTGGTAACCTAACAAGTGGGAGCTGCTGGTGGGGGGGGGGGAATGAGTCAAGGGCATCTGACTGGGACAAATAGAAATCTATGCCCCTAGACTGACTGAGGCACTAGAGTCCCAGAAGCAAGCCTCCAACAGGCAGAATTAAGGAATGATTGGTGACCAGGACCCTGAGCACTAGAGAGAGACAAAGATAGAGACAGAGGCAGAGACAGAGAGGAACAGGCAGAGTTACTGATACCTAAATCCCTGATGGCTTTTGTTTTGGTTTGTACCTGTGACATCATTGGTATAGTGAACTTTCAGGGAGGAAACTCTCACTACTAATGCAGTTTACCATCTGCTCTACTATTTAATAGGCCTTAGAGAAGTGTCTGGGGAACTGAGAAGTTATTTGGCCTGTCCAGGGTTGAATAATTATTATGTACCAGGACTTGAACTCATTTTCCTAACCACTATGCCACACTGAACATAAAGAGTAGGGGGATCAGACAAGTAGTAAAAATAAGATTTCAGGGGATTCTATTGGCACTTGGAGCAGAACTCTGTTGAATTGCCCATACACATTTTTAGGTCTCAGTCCCTGAGTGAGTAGGAGCACTAGCAAGAGCTACCCTGGAAAGACATCCAAGGCAGAAAAAAGTGCTTGAGGTCACACAGACCAGAGCCCAATCCAGAAGAGCTGTGATCATACTTCTCCTTAAATCATTCCACCTTAGAAAAACTGAAAACTTACAGGCACCCAAAACTAGCTCTGAAACAGTAGCTGGAAAAACTTGAAGTGTATGATAGTGCCACATCCACCCTAAGAGCAGAACCCAACTTTCACATAAAATGAAAAGTCAAGAGCTAGTCTGTGAAGATAAGAAAACAAGAAAAAAATAATAACATGACCATAGAAAGTTACTATGTGAGAGGAAAGATCAAAACACATAATCAGAAGACAAAAATATCAAATATCAAAAGAGCTACCTGCACAGTCTCCAAAAATGTTCATTGGTCTCAGGCCCAAAAAGAATTCTTGAAAGAGCTGAAAATGGCATTTAAAAATCAAATAAGAAAGGAAGAGAAAAATTAAGGAGAGAAATGAGAATGATGCAAGAAAAACATGAAAAAAGCATGAATAGTTTAGTGAAGGAGGCACACAAAAAAAAGCACTGAATAAAATAATACCTTAAAAAGTAGAATTGGTCAAATGGAAAAGGAGGTACAAAGTTTAGTGAAGAAAAGAATTCCTTAAAAATTAGGATTAAACAAATGGAAGCTAATGGCTTTATGAAAAAAATCAAGAAACAATAAAATAAAATCAAAAGAATTAAATAATAGAAAACAGTGTGAAACATCTCATTGGAAAAACAATGCCCAGGAAAATAGATCCAGGAGAGATAATTTGAGTATTATTAGACTACATGAAATCCATGATAAAGAAGAAAATAGAATATTATCTTTCAAGAAATTATCAAGGAGGTAGAAGGATGCACCTCTAGAAGCTATCCTCCCACAGCCCATAAAATACCTGTAAAAAATGACTAAAAAATTCTAGAGGAGCAGAAGTCACAAAATGACAGAGTGAAAGAGATTTCCAGCCCAATGCAGCCTGGAAGGCTGACAGGAAAGGTCTATTGCACCAGGTGTGGAGCAGAGTGCAGTACAACGTGGGCTGTGCCGAAGCAAGGAAAGGAATGAATGGGCTTCCAGGTGCCACCGGGAGCAACTGCGGGTCCCAGATTCCTAAACTCTCAAATACCAAAGACAGCTTCAAAAGTCAGCAAGAAAGTTCTTTTAGTTGGTTGAGAAGTGAACGCTGTGGTCTAGCCCCAGCCCCAGGCAGCACCACCTTCCATTGTTGGAGTCCTGGTCTAAAACTCCTGGGGAAATTGAGCAGCTGATCTGAATCTCAGCTGTGAGTGGTGACCCTGGGGTGAGGAGGAGTGCTGACTGGCATGGTGGAGCTGCTGGAGGCTCTGGAGAGTGAATTCTGCTCACAGACCAGAGTGCAGGCCAAGAGAGGAATAAACTTCTCTCCCTTGATTGTGCCACCTTGGAGGAATTGAGAACTTATAGGTCACCACAGAAGAGTCTCCCCTTGACAAAGAACACAAAAGTCAAGTAACTGGCTGTGAAAATGCCCCCCAAAAGGGAAAAAGAATAAGACAATAGAAGGGTACTTTCTTGATGAACAGGTATTTTCTTCCATCCATCATTTCAGATGAGAAGGAACAACATCAGAGGAAGACCTAAAAGTCAAGACTTCTGCATTCAAAACCTCCAAAATAAATATGCAATGATCTCAGGCCATAGAAGAGCTCAAAAAGGATTTTGAAAATCAAGTAAGTTAGTTGGAGGAAAAATTGGGAAGAGAAATGACAGAGATGCAAGAAAATCATGAAAAGTAAGTCAATAACTTGCTGAAGGAGACCCAAAAAAAAATGCTGAAGAAATTAACACCTTTAAAAATATACTAACTAAAATGGCAAAAGAGGCCCAAAAAGCCAATGAGGAGAAGAATGCTTTAAAGAGCAGAATTAGCCAAATGGAAAAGGAGGTTCAAAAGCTCACTGAAGAAAATAGTTCCTTAAAAATTAGAATGGAGCTGATGGAAGCTAATGATTTTATGAGAAACAAAGAAATTAAAAAACAAAATCAAAAGAATAAAAAAAAGAAGAAAATGCAAAATGTCTCATTGGAAAAACAACTGACCTGGAAAATAGATCCAGGAGAGACAATTTAAAAATTATGGGACTACCTGAAAGCCATGATCTAAAAAAGAGTCTAGGCATCATCTTTGATGAAATTATCAAGGAAAATTTCCCTGATATTCTGGAACCAGAAGGTAAAATAAACATTGAAAGAATTCATCCATCACCTCCTGAAAGAGATCCAAAAAGAAAACTCCTAGAAATATTGTAGCCAAATTCTAGAGTTCCCAGGTCAAGAAAAAAATATTGCAAGCAGCTAGAAAGAAACAATTTGAGTATGGTGGAAATACAATCAGGATGACACAGGATTTGGCAGTTTCAACATTAAGGGATAAAAGGGCTTGTAATATAATATTCCAGAAGCCAAAGGAACTAGGACTGAAACCAAGAATCACCTACCCAGCAAAACTGAGTATAATAACTTCAAGGGGAAAAAAATGGTCATTCAATGAAATAGAGGACTTTCAAGCATTCTTGATGAAAAGAAAAGAGCTGAATAGAAAATTTGACTTTCAAACACAAGAATCAAGAGAAGTATGAAAAGGTAAACAGGAAGAGAAATCATAACAGACTAACTAAAATTGAACTGTTGGCATTCCTAAATGGAAAGAAATATTTGTAACTCTTGAAATTTTTCTCAGTATTTGGGTAATTGGAGGTATTATACACACACACACACACACACACACACACACGCACGCACACACACACACATAGAGGGTACAGGGTGAGTTGAATAGGAAGGGATGATATATAAATAAATAAAATTAAGGCATAAGAGAGGAATATATCGGGAGAAGAAAGTAAAATATGAAATGGGGCAAATTATATCTCATAAGAAAGGCAAGAAAAAGCTTTTCAATGGAGGATAAAAGGGGAGGTGAGAGGGAAAATGTGAAACTTACTCTCATCACATTTGGCTTAATGAGGGAATAACATGTACACTCAATTAGATATGAAAATCTATCTTACACTACAGGAAAGTGGAGGAGAAGGGGATAAGCAGGGTGGGGGAGGATGATGGAAGGAAGGGCAAATTGGGGGAGGGGGTAATTAGAAGTAAACACTTTTGGGGAGGGATAAGGTCAAAAGAGAGAATAGAATAAATGGGGGCAGGATAGGATGGAGGGAAATATGGGTAGTCTTTCACCACATGACTGTTATGGAAGTCTTTAGCAAAACTACACATATATAGCTTACATTGAATTGATTGCCTTCTCAGTGGGGATGGGTGGGAAGGGAGGAAGAGAGAGTAATTAGAACTCAAAGTTGTAGGAACAAATGTTGAAATTGTTTTTTTGCATGTGACTTGGAAATAAGAAATACAGGTAATAGGGTATAGAAATTTATCTTGCCCTACAAGAAAAGCAAAAAGGTGAGGATAAGGGAAGGGTGAGGTGTGATAAAAGGGAGGGTAGATTGGGGCAAGGGGTAACCAGAATGCACAGTGTTTTGGGGTGAGGGAAGGGGAGAGATGGGGAGGAAATTTGAAACTCAAAATCTTGTGGAAATGAATGTTGAAAACTAAAAATAAATAAATAAATTGGAAAAAAGGAAGAAGAAATTATGAAGGAAGCTGCCCTGATAGTCTAGAAGCAGAGGGTAAAATAGAAATTGAAAAAATCTACCAAATCGACTCCTGAAAGAAATCCCAAAATGAAAACTCCCAGGAATCTTATAGCCAAATTTCTGAACTCCCAGGTCAAGGAGAAAACATTTCAAGTAGCTAGAAAAAAACAAATATCATGGATCCACAATCAGCAGCTTTTACATTAGAGGATCAGATGGCTTGGAATACAATATTCTGGAGAGCAAAAAACCCAGCATTACAGGCAAGAATCACCTATCCAGGATATCTGAGTATAGTCTTTCATTGAAGAATGGATATTTAATGAAATAGAGGACTTTCAAGCATTCCTGATGAAAAGACCAGAGCTGAACAGAAAACTTTCAAATTCAAGACTCAAGAGAAGCATAGAAAGGTAAATAAGAAAGAAAAATCATAAGAAATTCAGTAAGGTTAAATTCCTTATAATCCTACATGGGAAGATGATATTTGTAACTTCTAAGAACTATCATTTTTAAGGCAATTAGAGAGAATATACATAGATAGAAAGTATGGATGTGAGTTGATTATGATGGAATGATTTCCAAAAAATGAAATTAAGGAATGAGAGAAAGGGATGCACTGGGAGAAGGGGCAAAGGAGAGGTAGAATGGGGTAAATTATCTCATATAAAAGAAGTAGAAAATAGCTTTTATAATGGAGGGGAAGATGGGGTAGTGGTGATCAAAGTGTGGACCTTACTCTCATTGGAATTGGAATAAAGAGGGAATAACACACACACACACACACACACACACACACACACACACACACACTTAGTTGGGTATAGAAATCTATCTTACCTTACAGAGAATTAGGAGGGGAGAAGGATAAGAGAATGAGGAAGGTAGGGAGCTAATAGAAGAAAGAACAGACTGGGGGAGGTAATGGTCAGAAACAAAACACTTTTGAGGAAAGAATGTGAAAGGAGAGAGTGAGAAAGATAAAATGAGGGGAGGGGAATAGGATAGGAGTAAATACACAGTTAGTAATCATAACTGTGAATATGAATGGGATGAATTCTCCCATAAAATTGAAGTAAATAGCAAAGTGGATTACGTGATATAGGCATAAAGGGTGCTGCCATAAGCAAATTAGTGGGGCATGGAATGTTTTCCCTGTCAGTTCTATGGGTAATGGAAGAATTTATGACCAAACAGAAAATAGATAGTATTACAAGATAAAAAATTGATAATTTTGATTGTATTCAATTACTGGGTTTTTGCACAATTTTTACAAATATCTCTGATAAAGGCTTCATTTCTCAAATAAAGAGAGAACCAAGTTAAATTTATAAGAATACAAGTCATCCCTCAATTCATAAATTGTCAAAGGATATGAATAGGTAGTTTTTAGATGAAGAAAATAAAATTATCTAGTCATATGAAAAAATGTTCTAAAATCACTACTTTTTATAGAAGTTAAAACGACTCTGAGGTCCTACCTCATGCCTATCAGATTGTGGTTAATATGACAAAAAAAGGAAAATTATTAATGTTGGAGGTGTGGGAAAATTGGGACCCTAATGGGCTGTTGATGAAGTTATGAACTGATACAACCACTCTGGAAAGTGATTTGGGACTATGCCCAAAGGGCAATCAAACTGTACATATCCTTTGTTCCAACAATACCACTACTAGCTCTGTATCCCAAAGAGATCATAAAAAATGGAAAAGGACCCATACATACAAAAAAATGTATAGCAGTTCTTTTTGCGGTAGCCAAGAGTTGGAAATTAAGTGGTTGCCCGTCAATTGTGGAATAGCTAAACAGGTTGTAGTATATGATGGTGATGAAATATGATTGTGCTATGAGCAATGACAATCAGGTAGATTTCAGAAAAAATATGTAAAATATGTAAAAACTTACATGAACTGCTGCTGACTGAACTGAGAAGAACCAGAAGGACATTGTACAACATAACGGTAACACTGTGCAATGATCAATTGTGATTGACTTAGCTCTTCTCAGGAATACAATGGTCCAAGACAATTCTAAAAAAACTCATGATGGAAAATGCTATCCACTTCCAGAGAAAGAACCAATGGAGTTTGAAGGAAGAATGAAGCATACTTTTTAAAACTTTATTTTTTTCTTCTTTTTCTGGTCTGTTTTTTTCACATATGTGGTGTGGAAATATATTTTGCATAATTTTACATGTATAACCTCTATCAAATTGCTTGCTTTTTCAGTGATGGGGGAGGGGAGGAAAGGAGACACAGTATTTGGAACTCAAATTTTTTTTAATGTAAAAAATATTTTTGCATGTAATTGAAAAAAATAAAATATTAAAATGTAAAAAAGCTTAAGGATTAATTGATTCACATTTTAGAGAGAGAGAGGCCATTTGATTCAGTGGTTTTTCCTGTCCAGGACTTTGAAGAGGGACCAAATGTTTAGTATCCTAGAATCTGAGTTGGAAGGAATTTTAGAGGCATCTATTCTAACCCTCACTTGAAAAAGAATCCTCTCTTGATCTCTCCAAAAGTGGCCTTTCATTCTTTGCTTGTGGACCTCTAGTCAGAAGAACCTATCACCTTCAAAAGTGATCAATTCCAGGTTTGTTGTCTCTCCTGTTTCAATGTATGCTCCTTGAGAGCAGAGATTATCTTGCTTTCAAAATTATTTCTATCGCCAGTGCTTAGCACTGAGTGCACTGCACAGAGTCAAATTTTAATAAATGCTTTCTTGTTTATTTAAACAGCTCTTATTATTAGGAAGATTTTTCTTCCCTAGTTTCTAAATCTACCACCTTGAAGCTTCTATACTATAATTCACAAAGCCCTTCTCCTCCTTTTTAAAAAAAATTTAAATTCAAACCTTTGTGGGTCTCCAATTCTGTGATACTACTGTTGTTCTCTATGGCCATTCAAAGATTGCTGACAGTGAATCAACAATCAGATCTACCAGATCTTCATGTACTGTGGGGTAGAGTTCAGCTGAGCTAGTCATCGAGGGCAACTAGGTCTCCTGTCCTCTCCTCTCCTCTCCCCTTCCTATGAACCTATTGATCTTGGATTTCAATTCCTTATTAGTTGTTTGTGATCTGTCTTTTCTAATCTAAAGGGTCTTCTCTTTGCCAGAGAAAACAGAAGCAAAGTAAGAAGTTGGTGGGGTTGTTTCTCTATGTCTTCCATTGTCATCATATAATCTACCTTAACCAGCAGTCAAAGTATCATAGTTTTAGAACCACAAAATACCTTTGAATTCACTTTTCTACTTCCTCTCTGGCAGTCTTCTCTTCCTGGAAATTCCTCTGCCCTATGATCTTCCCTCTGATTGGGGAGTCCCCGGTCTATACCACCATTTCATGAGGTACCCAGGCCATGCTCATTTTGGTCGTCTCTACTTCTGACTCTGAGTTTTTCCATCTCCTTCCTAGAAGTCTTGCCATGGGATTTCCAGCTCCATTTTAAATATTGTCTTCTACCATAAGAATATAGCTCTGCCCCCCTCCAAATTAAAAGATATTTATTTTCTCCCCTCTCAAATATACAGCAACTGAAAAAAAGGGGAAAACCATCCATGAATAAATGCACATAGTTAAACCAAACGAATTTCCTTGCTGGTCCTGAACAATTACATACATCTCTATGCATCTTGAGTCCATCAATACTTTGTGAGGTGGGTAGTATGTTTCATCATCTGTCCTCTGGAGTCCTGGTTTTCCAGGGCCCAGAGTGCCACATTTATATGGAATCTTTCATTATTATTTTGTTAGATTAACTCAGCTATATCTTAGCATCCAGCTCATTATGACAATCTTGAGAATGTAAGTTCCTTGAAAGCAGGAAGTTTTCTGTCATATTTGTATTCCAGCACTTAGAGCAGTTCCTATGTTGCACCTAGTAAGCACTTAAAAACAGCATTATCTATGCATCTAAATATCTCTCAAGTCCAACCTCCCCATTTTATCGATAAGGAAACTGAGGTAAAGAGATACTCTATTAAGTAACTTTCCCTGGGCCATACAACTAGTAAGTGTATATTTGAACCCAAGCTTTCTTGAATCAAGGTCCTGTTCCCTATCCACCACACCCTGCTACCTAGTCCTATCCCTTCTTTTATCCTCCTATAATTGGTATAAAAGCAAACTAATTTTATTTTCCTTAGCATTCTTTATCAGCCTCAGCTCCTCCTAAACTTTAGTGCTTTTGTCATTATGCTCACAGGACCATGACATACTTTTTATATTTGTCCTCAGTCACCTGCTCTTGCTTCCAGTTTTGGTAAATGTCTTGAAAATATAAATGTCAGTGCATTCACTTCTACCTCTTCAACTAATTACCCTTACTGTCCCTCACTGGATTTCTTTCTCTTTGTACTTCTCAAATTTTATTCTTGAGAGCATCCTATCTCTACTGGTCTGCCTTTCTTCATGGGATCTCCAAATTATAGCTGGCCTTCCTCTGAATCCTTTGAAAGCTGTCTGCCCAAGTTTATGCCAGTCTATTCTCAACTTGTACCTCATGTCAGAAATTCTTAGATGAGTCTAAGGCTGAACTCTGTTGGAACAAATTCTGTTAAGTCGCTCTTCTTCATTGACAATACTGTCACATTCCTGTAACTTCTCTCCTCAGGTTCTCATAATGCCCACCAAAGAAACCAGATCTTCTTTGGGGGACAATCAAAGCCAGTCTACAACTGAACAACAGAGTCCTTTGTGGTATTCTTCAAAATCAGTTGTTCAATTCAATCTAGTTCATCCATCATTGAGGAATTCTGTCTCCTGAAAAAGCTCATTCTGCTTTTGCATAGCTCACATTTTGGGGCAGATTTCCTCTATTTAGAGCCCAAATCTGCCTCTTTTAAACTTCCATCCATTACTTATCATTTTGCACTCTGGGACTGAACAGAGAAAGGCTAATCCTACACCTATGCTCTGGTCCTTCAGTGTGATGCTTAAGTGTTAGGGGAGAAGAGAGTCACTGCATGCACCATCTCATTTGAGAAACTCTGCAGCCATTTAATGACCTCCAGCTGCCCCTTGCTACAAAAGTCCATCTTTTCCACATCAATATTCTCCTGATGATGTTGGATTGCTGAAAATCATAGAGTGCCATGATCGCAGGTGAATCACGTTGACCCCAAGAGCGATGGAAAAACTCATGATGGCTGGAAGCACGATGCAGTCTATTACTAGTGATGATTTATGGGCATGATGTAGTATAAAAGACAGTACAAAGTCCAATGAAAGTGGGTCGGTCACATAGCAAGAGAAAATGATGTCAATTGGACAGCAAAGATGCGGAACCCTGTCTTGGTGCTCACAAAGCAATAAAAGAGGAAGAGGAAGGGCTCTAGTATGTTGGATTGATAACCAATGGAGTATTTATGAAAAGACAATTGATAAGATTCACACAGAATGAAAAGGTGTGGGGGGGGTTGACCAGTATCCATGGGATTAGCTAATCAACAAGTGTTTATTAGGCACTACTATATGTAAGGCACTGTGCTAGATATTAGGGATCCAGAGGTAAAAATGAAACAATCTCTGCTCTCTGTGGCAGTCCTACTCATGGGATGGACAGGACATGTGGGAAGTCAAGGTCTACTACCAGTTCCAACAGTTTCTAACAATGGTGTCAGTTTCCTCATCAGTAAAATGGAGATCAGAATACACTACATTTTATGTGAGGTGATTGTAAGGAAAGTTCTTTGTAAAGCTATACTATAGCAATGTGAGTCATTGTTGTTGCTGCTGACATTGTTTTTAGACCCTGTTATTTCTAACTGAGCATATGCTTATTCTCTGAAGCCAACAGTGTCTTTTTGTAACTGGAAAAATCAGCACTTGAATCTCATCAGAAATAAAACCATCTGTTTTCTCCCCCTCTGTGTATCCAGATTTCCTGGTTTGTCTTTCTGTGGGGGCGGCACCACATAGTACAGGACTTCAGGAGGAGATGACGTTTGTTTGGAGAAGAAAGAGGGAAGATGCTTAGACTGGAAAACTAAGACACTGCTTTTCCCTCCACTCTAGAAATATAATGGAAGAGCATGGACTTGAAAGCCATTGATTTGGGGCTCTGATTCTTTCCTCTTTATTACTCCGAGGGCCCTAAGCTCTCAGGAGACTGGCATATCACCACAGGACTCAGAGCTTGGAGGGGCCTTTAGAGATCATCTATTCTATAACCTTTATTGTTGTTCAGTTGTGTCCAACTTCTGGTAACCCTGTGGATCATTACCATCCATGGACTTTTCTTGTCAAAGATACTGGAGTGGTTTGCCACTTCTTTTTCAAGTGAATTAAGGCAAACAAAGCTCAAGGGACTTGTCCAGGGTCTCAAAGCTATTAAGTTGCTGATTCTATAACCTGCCTCTACCCACTACCCTTCAGTAGCCTCAGTAGAATGTGAGCACTTTGAAGGTGGGACATAGTTAATGTTTGACCTTTGTGCCCCCAGAGCAGAGGGCTTTGCAAGCATTTGTCAAGCATTTGTTATAGACTAGGCACTTACTAAATGTAAAGGCCTCAGTTTGCTCCTCTGTAAAACAAAGAGATTTGATTAGATGATCTCTTAGGTCCCGTTCAACTTTAGTGGTGCTTAGTGTCACGGTAAAGTCTTATGGGCAGGAAAGTTTTCTATAATTCTTACTGATCACTAGCTCTTGGCTTACTTTTCTCAATTGCTCCATGACCTCCTTTCTGTGTTCTCTAAGACGCAATAGTGTAAGAACATACTAGGCCTGAGTAGTAGATGAGATCATATATGTAAGATGCTTTTGTAGAACTCAAAGCACCATACAGATGCCATATGGTAGGGTTGATATTGTCATCCGAAGGGTTTCTTGGAGCATATGAGCCTTCAGAGGATGTTAGCTTACTCTTAGCCTGGTATTTTAGGGTCTCTATGCTAGGCTTCAACCTAACCTCCCAAATTTAGGGGGCCTTGATTCTCTTAAACACACTAGACTTGATCTAAACTGGATGATTGGGTGGTTTTCCCCAATTTCATTTTATACCCTTCCACCTTTGTTCATTCACATGATCAAAATGTGTTCTTTCCTCATCCCTGACTGGAGAACACCTCTCCCCTCAGGACTCAGGCCAAGCAACAGCTAGAATAGCTTTGGTAATAATAGCTAGCATTTATACAGCAATTGAAGGTTTGCAAGGAATTTAAAGAGTATTATATTTTATCTTCACAATAATCCCACAAAGTCGGTGCTGTTAATTTTCCCCATTTTACAAATGAGGAAACTGAGGTAGGCAGAGGTTAAGTGGTTTGCCCAGGGTCACACAGTTAGTAAGTGTTTCAGACCTGGTTTGACTTCAAGTCAAACATTTTATCCACTTGGCCTCTACATGTGTCACTTCCTCTATGAAGCCTTCCTACATAACCCACCTCCCAAAGTGATTTCTCTGCCCTCCTTTTCTAAGAGCCCTTTCAATCTCTCCGTTGCCCTTATCACATTTTACCTTGTAGATTACTAATGTCTAATTCTGTTTGATTTTCTATTAGATTATCATTTCCCCAAGGACAGGAACGGCACCATTTTGCATCTTCATATCTTTGGGTCCAACACAGTGCCTGGTACATTAAAGGATCATACTTCTAGGGATAGAAAGGACATGAAGTACTTTTAGTTTAGAGATGAGAAAACTCAGGCTCAGTGAGGTGATTTGTCACACAGCTTATGACCTCAGAGTCAGGATTTGAAGATGATTCTTCCTAATTCTAAGTTCAATAGTCAATTCACTCCATGTGCAGACTCCCAGACCCTTACCTTGTTAAACAGAATTGATTTTCTAAGGGTGGAGTGGATGCTGTTGGGATAGACATTTTAGCCCCTCAAAGCCACAGACTCCAAAATGGGTCATATTCTTACGGTAAAGCCCAATCATCCTAATCAATTTCTGCCATTTGTGGACCTAGACAAATTTTTATCAAAAGGTCAAGCAGGTCAGTTGGTCTTAGTTCTACAGAACTTTAACATTGAGCATTTTAATTCACATAAAAGAAGGCTGAAGTCCTAATGTGAGATTCTCAGGGATAGGAACATAACAACATGACAAGAGAGGTTGCTGGAAACACAGGCATCATGGGCATCTTCAGGTCATGGGCAGAGTAGGAAGGAGGCCATAAGTGGTTCTATGTAGCAGGCACCCTAGGGCTGAGCACATCTAGCTCCTCTGGCTGCCTTGGAAAGGAGGACAGCCAGCATTTCATGAGCCCACCAACATAAATGCAAGCAAGGGTCATGGGTTTATAGAGAGAGGTCATGGGTTTATTGCTCAAGTGGATCCGATATTATAGGATGGGCAATGGTGACTTCTGACTGATATGGCCCTGACTAGACCAGCCTGAGGTATAGAAGTTTTCAGAAGTTTCTAGAGAAGGACAAGAAGACAAGATATTAGCAAGGAGTAGAGAAGTGAGTCCAGAGCTTAGGCAGCAAGAGAAGATAGGCTTAAAAGATCAGAGAATGTCCATTAAAAACCCTTTCATATTAGGTAAATTCTTGAATACTGTAGTCCAAGCTGCACCTGGGAAATAGGATAAAATTAGTTTGTGGGGTTGGAGTGGGGGAGGTGAACAAAGACTCTGGGATACTCCCCCGAAGGCCAAAATGACTGTCATCACCACTGATCCTGGGTCTTCCATGTGGTTGTGAGAGTGACAGAACCCTTGGGGAGATGTTGACCATCTCCAGAAGTTCCAGTTGTATCTCTGACTTCAGTCCTAAAGTGAAACTTTTGGGGTGGGCCAACCTTCAAAAGAGATGAGCACACAGACTTCTCAGAGGTCATAGTATGAAAAGGAAGATCAGACCTGAAGTCAAAGGCAGTAATTCCCCTTATGCCGCTCTTCCTTCCTGAGAACACTGTCTCCTAGTCCAAAAATGTGTAGATCAAAGTAATTGACTTCCAAGCCTTTTCCTGATGCAATGCAATTTGTAACCAGCTTTGAAATGGAGCAGGTGGCAAACTGTATCATTTTTATCCCACTCACAATCGATCTGTGGTCATGCTATGCCCAAATAAAGGAGTGTCCTGGCAGGTTTAAATGAATAACCCACAGCCCCACAACCACAGAGGAGATGACCAATGAGAGGGGAGGTAGTTTGTCACCAGTGGGGAAAGATGCATTGGAAGTCCATCATTTCCTCGAGGGGTCAATATAATTCTAGTAACCACACACCCATTTGGGAGCTGGCTAATGGCACTGCCAAAGCCCTAAGTTAAAAGAACCCATTTCGGGGTGGAAAAAAATAAAAACCAGCCTGTTGGAATAAAAGGCAAAGATGACTCTGGAACAACACTTTGACCGCGTCAGGGAGGCAGCGTGGTAAGTGAGAAAGTCATTGACTCTGGGGTGAAATCCCTGGGTTCAACTCTGATGCTCATCACCAATAGTATGACCTTCAGCAAGTCGCTCCTTGGGTCTCAGTTTCTTCATCTGGAAAATGAAAGGGGTTGGCTAAATGATCTTTAAAGTCCTTGCAACTCTACATCATTATCCTCTGACTGTCAGTTTGTCAGTCAACAAGCATTTAGTAAGGGCTGATAATGCACAGTACAGAGTGCCAGGGATACAAAGGAAGGCAAAATAGTCCTTGACCTCAAGTAGCTTCCTCTCTAATGGGGCAATAACATGTTATGATGATGTAGATGAGGAAGAAGATGATGATGTTTAAGTAACACTTTAAGATCTTAAAGTGCTTTACATATATACATATATACAAACATATGTGCATATATGTATTATTTCATTTGATCCTCAAGAAAACCCTATGTAATAGGGTCTGTTTTTATCCCTATTTCACAGAGGAAAAAACTGCGGTTAAGAGATTTTTGGAAGCTCTCAGTTCAAATCCTGTTTCAGATACTTATTATCTGGGTCACCCTGGGCAAGTCACTACTTTTCTGAGCCTCACTTTCATTATCTGTAAAAAATGGGGATGATAATGGCACTTGCTTCATGGAATTGTTTTGAGGATCAAATGGCGTAACATGTAAAAATTCTTTTCAAATCTTGAAGCACAATATAAATAGTTGTGGTTGTTTTTGCTGCTGCTGTTACCACCTTAACATTTTTTTTTTGTTTTATGGACTCTTCCTCCTCTCCTTCCCCTTCCCCCCGGCAGTCTGTTGAATCCTATGGATCCTTCCTGAGAATAATATTTTCAAGTGCATAAGATACATAGGATTACAAATGAAGTTAATATGGAACTAGTCATCCAAATATTTTTAGATGGTTCATGGACTCCTGTAGAGGGAAGACATTAGCAGCTGAGGGAAGCAAAGATCTCCTGAATCAAATGTAATTTAATCTGAGGCTTGAATGACTAGAGAAAGCCAGAGGTGTCTAGAAGTTAGGGACTGTGAGGAGACCCTGACCTGGCCTCCCTGACCATAAA
>CM053769.1:477199175-477220473 GCA_028658325.1 Potorous gilbertii | reverse complement strand
GATAAAAGCCAGAATTCAGACTGAATTCTTTATTCCTATTATCTTGAGATGTGTAGTACTCCACAGTATCCCACAGACTGAGAATGACAGTCCCTCTCCTTCTCTCATACAAGTGCTCTCAGAATCCTTGTCACCAAAGGAGGAAGCAAGTCAGAAAATGGGTTGGTTACTTCCATGGCAATACTGATCACTTCTGACTTCTCATAGCTCCTCACCCCCAGCCAAGGTGAAAAATAAACGTCCCACAAAGGCATGCTTGTGGATTCAAGCAGGGAGATGTTCTGGAAGGGCACCTTGAATCCAAGGAGCTTTGTTGAGGAAGACCATGGTTTCTGGGCTCATGCTCTTTGTGACCCCCTATCCCTGGCACTCTGTTAGAAGTCACCTTATCCCTTTCAATGAACTCAGGGCTGCCATTTTGCCTTTTGGCTCTGGCATCCATCAGTGCATTAAACACACACACAGACACACACACAGACACACACACACACACAGTGATTAAACGCTTAGGATAATAGCTTTAAAGCTAGAGGCATCCTTAAAGATCATCTTGTCCAGTGCTCTTCATTTTTACAGATAAAGAACTGAGATCCATAGAGTCTGACTGGAATATGGGATCAAGATAAAAAAGTACTTAGGGGCCAGGCTGGGAAGAGCCTTAAATGCCAGGCTTTGGGTTTTACATTTTATCCAAGAGCCAAAGGAAGACTCCAAAGGGTTTTGAGCAGGAGAATGAAATGGTCAGGTCTGCACGTTAGGGGGCCATAGAGAAGAATGCACTAGAAGGCAGAGAGATTGCAGAGAAGGACACCAGTTAGGCAGAACTAGCTGAGAAACAGAGGGATGCTAAGATTACTTCCTAGCTGCTAATGGAAAACTTTTCTTCAATTGAAATAAAAGCTTCGATAAAAAAGAAAGAGAGGCTTGTAAAAGAAATGTTTCCCATCCTCCCCCTACTTCAGCTAAGAGATGGTGGGAATTACCAACCCTTAGCCAAATTGAGTTTCTTGCTTCCTGCGACTTTCTTCTGAGTTATGATGCCCTTTCTAAACATGTGATTTCTTTTCCTTTGCCTAACTCTGCTTTTCTATATCTGTCTATCACTTCTTCTCTAACTACAGGGTAGGCCAACATCACTCATTTTCCCTTTGAAAGGAGATTGCTGGATCTGAATGGGCAAGAGCGGGAATGGGTTTGGGGAGGTCCTTGGGAACAGGGGCCTTGTGTTCTTTTGAAGGTCGCCTAGTAATAAATAGCTGTTCAGAAGTGAGGAGGGAATAGAACACAGTCCTCCTGCACTTGGTACTCCGCTGCTCTTTTGAGGACTCAAATCATAAAAGCCCATGCTTAGACCTTTACTTAGAAGCCTCAGTCGGCAGTCTGGAGGTGGGGCTGTGGGCAGATGTACTGTTTCTCTCTGCCCAGGCTGCCCTCGGCAGCCTCTGCTTGGCTGCTGACCCAGCCGTGGGGCCTTGGCATGCTGTGGGGATTGAAGCTTGAAAGCCAACAAAGGCTGGGGGGCTTTGTGTTGTAGCAGCAAAGCTCAGCTAGCCCCTCTGCACTTCCTTGATGAGGGCAGACCATGGAGCCACTCTGGCGCCGGGCACACAAAAGGTAGCCTGGGGAATCAAAGCAACTTGACTGGCTAAGTCTCTCTCTTCTCTGCTGGGGGACAGTGACAGATGGCCTTTCCTCTGCAAAAGGGCTACTCTCCCACTCAGTTCTTTTCCCCTTTGATTTGGAGAGGGGACACGAAAAGTATGGCTTTCCCTATCCAGCAGCAGTTCCCACTGAACAGAGATGTTCCAGTATATAGAGCATAAAGGCCAGTGCCCATCACTCTGGGATTTAATGGGACAATTATTTACCTAGTGTGAGGGGTGCCAGAGGGGCAGGCCCCTCGAGCTAAGAGGCATCATTTTATTGATAAGGAAATTGAGGCCTATCAAGGAGAAATGATTTGCTTAAAAACAACTCAGCTAATTAGTGTAAGCACCAAGATGTGAACCAAGTTTTCCTTTCTACTTCTCTTAAATTGATTCTTCTGAGTTGTGTGGCTTGCTAAGTCAATCATACAATGTCAGAACTGGGAAGGACCTTAAAGATCAGCAGTTCCATCTCTATCATTCTTCAGGGGAGGAAACTGAGGCTTGAACAGGCAAAGGGATTTACTCATGGTCTCGTAGCTCTCAACATGGCTAGTGATGTACTGGATCATGTTGAGAGTTCAAGTCTTCCCAGTTTCGGGCCAGTGCTCTTTCTGTTGCAGTAGTCAGTCTCTTTAGTCAACAAAGATGAACTAAGTTCATCATTGTTCTAAAAGCTACAATCAAGCTTTCCTGGTTTCAAAATTCTTCAAATTTGCAGATGATCCTAGCCCACTATGGAGATGACCATGCCCTCCTGACCCAGCCCTAGGAAGAGAACGGGCAGAGATTCCCCCATCTCTTTGCTGCTTCTCCAAGAGTCTCTACCAATGCCCTGATCCCAGATGATGGGAGTCAGGTACCCCACTGACAGCCACTTAGGTGGTAGAGCAGCTGAGGGACATAGCCATAGAAAGGGCAATCCAAATGATGACTTACCCTGAGAGGTAGAACTATTAAAACAGTAATCTCGACCTGTGAATGCTCCTATTACTATCAAGGGTGCCACAATCTGACCTCCCAGGCTAAGAATATGTGTCATTTTTGACTCCTCACTTCCTGTCACCCCACATATTCAATCAGTTCTCAAATCATATCATTTCTCCCTCTATTTCTCCTCCTTCTTGCAACTCATAGAGCCCTCACCTTAGCTCAGACCTTCATCTCCCTTTGCTTGGATTATTGCAATAGCCTCTTAACTGGTCTTCTATGCTTCAAGTCCTTCCCTTCTGTAGTCTATCCTTTGCACAGCTGCTCAAGTGATTTTCTAAAAACCCAGAACTGACTACTTCATTCCCCTACTCAAAAAGCTCCTCTAGCACTCTATTAACTCAAGGACCAGATATTATTTCATCTTTATCTCTTCCTTTTTCACTTCTGTTCTGGAAAAGTTTTAAAACACAAACTGATTATTGGAATAGGATATTACATAATTTACAAATCAGTAATATGCACTTAGCCAATACATTTTAATGATAAGGAACCTGATCAAAAATGTTTATGGAACACTGATCTAGAAATGATTCCTGTGTAGATTATTAATCCGGTATCTTTTGAGTGGTTGTGGAATCCATTGTCATAGTGCTCTGTAGTTCTAGGGTTTAATCTCACTATCCCAAAGTCATTGGCAAGCAGGAACCCTTGCAAAATCCCAATAACTATAAGCAATTCTTCTTCCATTTACGTTCAGTACTGGATATCCTCCATGTTCATGTCAAATACTTTTATTGAGTATTTTCTTCTGGATTTATGATCCATTTATTGTTGATGCTCAGAAGGTGAGGAGAAACAAGTTATTTATGGCTGAATGAAGGCATCATAAAGTAGACTTGCTGCTCTCCAAGGTTCTTTCCAGCCCAGTTCTGATATTCCATGTAACATAGGCATGAGAGAAACACCATATGGGAGGAGAATCTTGTTTTGTTCTAGTAAATGTTTTCTTATGTGAACAGCTTCAAATATTCAAATCATGTTAAAACAGAGGCTCTTTCAGAGGAGGGGTTGTCTCTGCTATTGCCTTTGTTTCTCTAGTACTTAATACAGGGTTTTTCACATAGTAAGTACATACAAATGTTTTTCGTTCATTCATTCACTTAAGCCCTAGTTCTGATGTTTCACCCTAGCTTAGCCCATATTCTCATTAGCGCTTACCAATCATGAGATAATTTGTTGTTGCTACTCAGTTGCTTCAGTCATCTCTGACTGTTTTTGACCCTTTTAGGGATTTTCTTGGCAAAGGTACTAAGAGTGGTTTGCCATTTCATTCTTGAGCTCATTTTATAGGTGAGAAAACTGAGTCAAATAGGATTAAGTGACTTGACTGGTGTCACACAGCTAGTAGTTGTCTGAGGCTGGATTTGAACTCAGATCTTCTGCTTCTAGGGCTGCCTCTCTATCAATTGTGCCCCCTAGCTATCCATGATGTAATTTCTAGCTATGAAACCTTGGGTAAGTCATTTAATTTCTTTGAGCTTCAATTTTCCCTACTGGTAGATAAAATGCTTGGCAAACTTTAAAGTCCTTTATAAATGTGATTTATTTTGGTGATGGTGGGAATCATTATCGGGAAGTGTCCATTTTGGTCCATCCTACCGATCTGGACAGACCTTGAGTGTGGGGGTGGGTGATGCTTCTATCATCTGAAGAACAGCTCAGTCTCACAAAGCTCATTACCAGAATATTGGTCACTAGGTAATGAACGCTAGGGCCAGAGAAACTGAGAAAGACCCCTTCCAAGGTGGAGAGGAGTCGTGATTCTCCCTTGATGATGGGAGCACCCACCAAGAGGAAATTCTGAATCCTTGCAGCACCAAAAAGCGTGTGTTAATGCTCTACTATCCAGGAGTTAGAAACACAGTCTCTTTATTCTTGCTGATTTGCCAGCTTCATTATATTAGTTATCTTGAGAGATGATCTTGCAGCCAAAAAGACAGTCTAAATCAAGGTTCTGATTATCATTTGGAAGCATCTGCACCTCTTTAGTCTCCAATTTCAGGCCCAAGTTCTTCTTAAACTTCCCTACAATTTTTCCTTTTAGGAAGAAGGCTCCAGTGGTCTATTTTTATCTAAAGAAAACTGGGGATTCATTGAAGTTATTTTCATCCCTTCGTCTAATTACAAAGCTGAGCCAAGGAATGAGACTGTACAAACATGTTGTGAATATAATAAAAAGGAATGAATAGGAATGAGAGATCATCCTGACCACAGACCAAGCTAAGCAATGAGAAGGGAAATGAATCTTGTGCCTAGGAGGATAAAGGAGTCAGTGATTTTTCAGAGTGTTTATCAGATTCATTCAGTTAATGTTATTTAAAAGGATTGTACTGAAGAGAATATTGGTTATCAGTTTTTAGTCTGAAATTCATCACAAAACATAATTACTGCTCATCCCTGTTGAGAAGGCCATTTCTCTCCCTCCATCGCTGTAGAGTTCACAGGAGGACTATCTGCTCCCACAGAGAGAAAGAAAGAGGCAGGAACCATGGCCTGGCCAGAGGGTATAAAATGCTGACAAGCATATCGAAAGTCTGAAAGTGAAATTCCGTTCCAGAACTTCATGAATGTTGTTTTTTCTTGCTAGCTTTGGCCTAATTGAAAAATTTTGGCATTTTAGAAGGAAGCTTCTTTGTTTCCTTCCAAAGGAAACAAAATGGCAGTCAGAAGGGTTATGCAAAAAGAGGCAATGTATTATTGACAGAGCTATTTTTCCACACTCACCATATACTAGACAGCTGAGTGAATTGCGGGGAAGAAACACCCATCCATGGCAGCTTCTTGGAGCAAAGCCCCAATCACCCTGCACTAAATTACCTTTGGTTGTGCCCATTCTGCCCTAATCCCTGAATTCAACATGTGCCTTCATGCATGTGTTTCTGTTATCTCAAGCAGAACATTATAAAGAGATTCTAAAACTCAATATTTCCAAGATAGAACTCATTATCTCTGCCCTGCCCCACACTTTTGCCCATAATATAGAAGGGATTCTTGCTCGGATATAATTGGATTTAACTGGCTTTTCAAATTTGGAGATTCTATACTTTCCCCTAGATGAATCACTAATGGTTGATATCAACCCAGAAGACATTTTCTAATGACATGGATGACTCAGGAATCTGGCCTTGAGCTTGTGCAACTTAACATTATATTCAGTGACTTAGATAATCAGTCTTCCAAAAGGGAACCCTTTATATATTTCAAAGAAGCTTCTAATAGGAGTAAATGTGAAATCCTCTACTGAAGTTCATGATGAGAGCAGGCGTGAGGACAAGCAAGTCAACAAGCATTTATTAAGTGCTTATGATGTGCCAGGCATTATGTCATGTGCTGGTGATATGAAGAAAAAGAAAAAATCCCTGCTGTCAAGTAACTCACATCCTAATGGAGAGACCACATGCAAATAGCCATGTACATATAAGATAGACAGATATGGGTATTATAATCGTATAGATATATATTGGGGCTAATCTCAGAGGAGAAACACTATCAGTGGTGGGATAAGTGTGGAGTGGGAATGGGGGCATCAGGAATATCTAGATAATACTTTATCTAAAAAGAGATCTGGGGATTTTAGTGACTTGAAAGTTTTCTGAGTAAATTGGGTGATATTCCAGTCAAAAATCCCTAAGGTGATCCCAGGTGACATTATGAGAGTTAAGTATTCATCAATAGGAAGGTGAAACTCTCCCTGTACTGAATCCGGGCCAGACCACATCTGAGTATAGGGCTTAGGTCTGGACACATGTTAGAGAAGGTCCAAGTAAACAGGAGATTGGCCACAAGAAGGCGACTAAGATGAGAAAGAGCTTGGAGATTATACCATAAGAGGATCTCCTCAAAGAAGTAGAGAAGAGGCTGAGAAGCCAGTTATAGGAGAGTAAGAGAGGAAGGAGATCCAGAAGAAAATCTCTTGTCTGTTAAGACTTGGGTCGGGGAAGGGAGGGAGAATGAAGAGTATTAAGAAGGTAAGGGTCATTTAAATGCTGTAGAGCACACCAAGAGCATCAAGGAAGATGAGTGCATGCTTCAGGTAAGGGGAGATGGAAAAAAAATATGGAGGATTTGGTGGCAGAATCAATAGAGCACTGGACCTGGAATCAGGAAGATCTTAATTCAAACCCAGCTTCAGACACTTATTAGCTGTGTGACCCTGGGAAATTCACTTAATCCTGCTTGCCTCAGTTTCCCCATATGTAAAACGAGCTGAAGGAATGGCAAACCACTCTAGGGCCATGAAGAGTCAGACATGACTGAACAACAAAAGGAGAATCTGAAAGAACGCTGGATTTTGAGTTATGATTATAGGCTCACAGACTTAGACACTATCTACGCAACCCAGAGCAAATCCGTTTTGCCCTTTGGTTTCCTCACCTGTAAAATTAAGTGGTCGCTTTGGCTTATTTCTGTGCTTCGCCTTTACTTGTAAAACCTACGTGCTTACAGTCTTCGGTCAGAAGCTGGATGAACACTGGTCTTGGATGCTGTTGAGAGAATTCTTGTCCAAGTACTGGTTGGTCAAGATTGCCTTTGAGGTCTTAGCTTTCAGATCAGAGCTTGAGTAATTCTACAAATAGGATATTTGGAAGAGATTTCCTCTTCCTTAATTCAGAAACAGATCCCAATTCTAAAGAAGAATAGAGCTTTGTTGGGGGGGATGCAATTGGGGATAAGTGGCTTGCCTTGGGTTACACAGGTATTAAGCGTCCAAGATTGGATTTGAACTCAGGTTCTCCTGATTTCAGGTATGGTGCTTTATCCACTGTGCCATCTAGCTGCCCCAAGAAAAAAAGTTTTAGCAACACATCTAATAGAACAATATTTGTGCTATGTTGTCTCCAAGTTTAGTCATTCCCATTTTAGCCAGATTAGCCTTAGAGAGTCAGTGTGGTACTGAACTTGGAGCCACAGGACCTACATTCAAGTCCTGACTCAGTCACTTACTGACCTTGAGTTCATCATTTCTCTGGATCTCAGTTTCTTTCCTCTGATATTTTATGTTCTTGGATTTATTCAATACTAGGCTTCCAGTTTTGATTTCTTCTTATTCTTTCTTACTTCATCCATTCCATTGGTTGACTTTTTTATTTTATAGAGCAGCACCAAGTTGTCCAAATGTTTACTTCTCTGTAATTCAGGTTGAAGTCTGGTGAAACTTTACTTTCTTCATTCTTTCCTCATTCCCCATTATTCCCTTGAGGATTATAGACTTTTTTTCTTCCTCCAAATGAATTATGCTATTATTTTGTCTGGTTCTTCATATTATCCTCTTGGTTATTTGAGTAGAATGACACTAAATCTGGAAATTAATGGAGACAATATTATCTTTCTTATTGTGGGTGGGTTAGACTGAGATTCACCTCATGGACAACTGAGTGGAATTCCAGTCATTCCTATGGAACCAGGTACCCTGAGATTTAAGAACTTGGTACTTTGGGATGATGCAACCAATCCTGGGGGGAGGAGGGGTCTGTTGGTTTCCCATGAAGTGATAGCAGAAAGGAGGGGCTACAGCCACTAAACCAGGAGGAATGGCCCATTCGGTAGACTTTAAAAAGGAGAAAACCCACTTCCTTCAAATCAGTCTGTGGCAAGTAGCTTCCCATTCTCACCAACTTCTTGTGAGGGGTAAGGAGGACCACACTTCCTTGAACATGGTGAAATTTGTGAATTTCAAGAACTTGTAAATAAAGTACATGTGTTGTCTTAGAGGATTCTGAGACTGAATCTTAAGCCCACGTTCTGTTTTCTTTATGTTTCTGTCCTGAGCACAGGTGACTGAACTGGGATCCTGAGACATGTGTTCAGTCTTATGAGCTTGGGCATTCTGGAGCTAATCAGTCCCTCAATTGGAGCTGACAAGCAACAAGAGAAGTCTCTGCACCAGAAAGATGACTCCTCTCTGAAGAACAGTCCCAGTCCTGGCCTGGCTTGTTGGAAGAAGTGAGCCTGAGGGGATTTGTCAGAATAGTGCTAAACTGAGATGAAGGTGAAATGCCAACTCAGCAGTACACCATAATGCTTCAGGTTTGGTGGTTTTAAACCTCAGCCTCTTGAGAGGGTGTAACAGTAACTATAAGCTCTGGCTTATTTAAGTCTCTGTTAAGTGTACTTATTAATCTCTTGTGCTCAGCATTGCTCTTGCATGAAGAAAATAAAAAGCTCTCCTATAGCTTATTTACATTATAAGTAGAAAACCCTCCCATCTCCCCATTTGGAGAGAGCCTAGTCATGAGCCAAACATAAACTGTAAATAATTTTCCCAAGGTCTCCAAGGTGGGGATTGAAGGAGACATTACAAGAACAGAAGTAACTTTCTCTTCTCTTTATTGATCATACTCCCCCAGGTATGAAGCTTCTTTACATTTGCGGATACAAAGCTAAGAGGAGCTCCTCAGGAGAGAAAAGGGACAAGGACCCAAGCTCTCCCTGGTCCCAGCAGCGATGACTATTGGCACATCATTGTATATTGGCACAGCCCAACAATAAGCAATACATCTTTCCACAGTTAATTGAAGTGTTCCTTTATTCCTGAAAAAAAGTAGTTAAATTGATATGAATCTTGTGAGTGCCTTAAAACTGTGGAATACTTCACAAATGTGTTTGTTGTGGGCCATACTGGACTTCTCTAGATAATTCCAATTTTAGTATAAATTTACCCAAAGTAATCTTGTACATTAATTTGGCAGATGAAAAAAGGTGGGAGAGAGCGCGAACATGGTAAATGATAAAATTGGAATCCAAAAATTCCTTGACAGATTTGACCATTGGCCTGAAATTAATCATAGACTAAATAATTCTATTGATACCTTTTTTTTACATTATTTTCACTTCCCAATATAAGCTCCCCACCAAAAGATCCAACTCTTATAAGAGAAGAGAAAAATAAAAGAGAAAAACACAGAGAAGGGAGGGAGGTAAATCCTTCCATTGTCCAGTTGGGCAGCTATAATGACTGAATTGTCTCATTTTTGTTGTTTGGGCATATTCTTTTCTTCCTTTCTTTTGTATCAATTCGCATTGTCCCTTTTGACTCAATTCACATTTGTCATTTCTTAGCATGCAATCAAAGTCCAGTCCATTTGTTTGCCATAATTTATTTACCCACTTCCCAATTATAATACATCTGCTTTGTTTCCTGTTAAGGTGAAACTGGGGCTAAATACAAAGTTTTACAATCTGTTTCGAAAAGTCAGAAATCCCACTCTTGAAATGAGAGACACAGAACCAGACTATCGTTTGTTCGTATGAAAAAGTTCAAGGGATTTTAGGAGTTTCACCTAGAAAAGTCAGTGTCTGCCGCACAGCCTGTGTGACTGATATGACCCAAGAGACTGGTTACAGTAACCAGTCCATTGGTTTAAACAGTACCTTGATTCAAAAAGCAATTATAGTCTGAAGTACCTCAATGGTGGTATCCATACTCACTTCCGTGGAATTACAGGCTAGAATGAACAAATAGCTCTTCTGACCCCATCAGTCATGTTGAATACCTTTCCTTTACCAAATACTAATAATAAATACATTCCCTTGAGATCTGGAGATAAGAAAACGGAGGGATCTCCATCCATCACTCTTAACAGCAGGAAGTTATTTTGTGAATCCAACTGTGGAGATTTCCACCTCTTCTTTGGTAAGAGCCTATTTGCCCAGCTATAAAGAATCACTTTGTCCTTTTAGGGTCAGTTTAATCAATTACTCTTAGCAAAGGTCAACAATAAGCCATCCGCTTGACCTGATTATTGAAGAAGACAATTGCAACTTATTACTGTTTTGTCTTAGATCTTTAGATTGAATTCTGGCAGTCCTACAAAGAGGAAGTATGATGTGATGAACTCTGACACTTGCTCTCTCCCTAACCCTGGGCAAGTCACTGATCCTCTCATTGTTCTCAGGCAGATCTTTAAGACCCTCATCCAAAGCTAGCGCTGACCTGAGTGTACGGGATGGGAGGGAGTTTCAGCCTCTACTGTAGGTCAGGAAGACACCTGAGCTCCAATCCTTGCTCAGACACTTACTAGCTGGTGACCCTGGGCAAGTCACTTAACTTCTGCCTGCCTCAATTTCCTCACTCATCAAATAGTAATAATAATAGATCCTACCTCCCAGGTTGTTGTGAGCACCAAATTAGACATTATTTATGAAGCACCTTGCAAACCTCAAAGGGATATATAGATGGGATCACCATCATCGTCATCTTCATCATCACCACTATCATCATCGTCATCGCTATTATATTTCAGGTCCAGTCAAAATATGTCTATTTATAGATAAACTATTTACATAGCAACATTAATACCAAATGCATGCCCACGAGGCCAAGCAGCAAACCACCTGTAATTTATAATCCTTGACAATTGTGTGAAATACTGATTTACACACACACACACATATACACACACACACACACAGGTGATTACATCTTTCTATAGGTTAAGTCTTCTTATACATTTAAGCATCAAGAGATCTGAAAATATATGTGTGTACATGTATATATCACACACATCGTTGCTGTTATTTGTTTTGGAAGACAATGAATGACAACATGGGTAATGTCTTAACTTGTATGTGAATTGGATTTAAGTGAGGCAGAGTTGTACAAAGTCAGCCTCCCTCTCTTTTCCAGAGTCATTGAGGTTCAGTGACAGGACAAAAGTCAGGATGACTGACAATGGCCCAGAATGCAGTGAATGACTTTGGCATCCTCAATGTCCAACCAAGCTCTAAGCACTCCACAGCACCTGTTTTAGACATCTTCATGCCCATTGGAACAAATTGTTCCACTGAGGGAAGTCTTCACATGTTTGAGATAGGCATCCTAACTCACCAATAGGTTTGAGATCTGTCCAATTACCCTCAGCCTGGTTTAGCCCATCTGCCGTGATGATTTTATCGGGGTGTGGTCACTGCACATGCTATAACTTCCTGGAGTTACAGGGGAGAGTTGGGGGACAAGAGAATTCCAGAGGTGGAGAAGCAGCTCTGAGAATGACTCAGCAAGCCCTCACAACAGAGGTGCTAATCTTCCCTAAACAGTCTGTATATTCCTCATTATACACACACACACACACACACACACACACATAATAAATATGTATGTGTGTACAATGTGTATATGTATATATGTGTATATAGTGTGTATATGCACACATACATATAAATGTATATATGTATATACATGCATCTATACACATATATACATATACATACACGAATATACATTTATTATAACTAACTATATAAATGTGTATAATACACATACATATTTGTATATATTTGTAAATGTATATATTTACATATATATGTATTTGTGTATTTATATGCGTATATATGTATATATATATATATATATATATATATATATATATATATATATATATTAACTTTTCTGATCTCTTTTGCCATTAAATGTATGACAGGCCATACCGATCCACACAGTATAGTCCAGACTCTTCCCTATATTCCAAGTTTCCCTCTTCCACTCTATGGACAACATCTCTAATTCTACTAGTATTTTGGCTACCATCTTTGGATATGTTGAGATTTATTCCAAAGCCAACTTGAGTGATCAAAGTGGAATTCTGGTAACATGTTTTCATGAGTTTCATTTTCCTAGTCCAGAGGAAGACAACTATGTCAAAATAATCTATTTCAACCTTCCATCTTATATCTGTACTTCCTGTCCTTCCATCCCCAAGCCTGGCCAAGAGATGGTCTTAATGCAACATCGTGCCTTTGGCTCTTCCCCCAGACACCATGAATAAAGCTGCCCCAGCGGACCCTCTATAGAGAGTAATGGTATAATAGTGGGTAATATCCTTTAGTTTCCAGGAAACATGTTATCCCTCAATCAGACAAGTGATCTAAAGGTCCTTAGGTTTAGGATGTAGATTTTTCCCTTCTCTGTATGACTCTAGTCCCTGCTAATTGCCCCACACTGATATCATTGGCATCAATTGCAGTATAATGAAAAGAGCTTTGACTCTGAATACAAAGACTTGGACTCTGGGCTCACTGCCACTGACCTGTACCACCTTGGACATGTCATTTCACTTCTTGGTCTCTTATGGGTTTTATTAGGTGACTTGTATGACCCCCTCCAGTTCAAATGTTCCCTGATTTTACATCTCTCCTTCAGCCAATCTACTTTGATTTAGCAGGAGTTTTATAGTTGCCCTTATTGGAATTACAGGAACCTTGGAGACCACCTGGATTCTTTGGATTCATGGATTCTTTCTTAGATTAAACACATAAAATAAAATAAATAAGATAAGAAAAGAACCCAGAAACTAGCAAAAATAAAGATGTAGTTTTTTTCCTTAAGTTCACAGATTCCCTGAAATCTCTCCATGAACCTTGTGGATCTTATCCAACATCTTATTCCTTCACCATCATTTTACAGATGAGGAAACTAAGGCCCAGACAAGCAAAATGTTTTCTCTAAAGTCATTAAGGTATTCAGATATAAAATAGAATATCTGAAATTTGAACCAAAGTCTTCTATGTCTGATTCAATGCTCATTTGAGGGTGACATTTTGTTGAAGGTGGAATTACCGTTCCTAAACCAGCCTATGGCTATTCACTCAGTTAGGCACTGCTAATATTGGGCAAGCCTGGGGGAAATGACTCACTGTGACATTCCTAGGTAGTCAGAGGAAGAGGAGAACACAGGCTTGTACTTCCCAATTATCATATTTTTCATTGTTGTTCAGTCATTTCAGTCTTGTCCAACTCTTTGTGACCCCATCTGGGTTTATTGGCAAAGATACTGAAGTGGTTTGCCTCCTCCTCAAGGTAATTTTTTAGATGAGGAAACTAAGGCAAACAGGGTTAAGTGGCTTGCACAGGGCCATGCAATTATCTAGTGTAATATGCCAGATTTGAACTCAGGAGGATGAATTTGATGACTCTGTGCTGTATCTAGTGAGCTACGTAGCTGTCCCATAATTGTCTTATGCCTGTTTTCAAAACACCTATATATGTTGTTCACCTATATGACTAGAGGGGAATCTCCCTGAGATGGACATTTTCTGCTTTTTCTGTTCATCCTTTATACCTAGGACAGGATTTGACACCTCTGCATAATAAATACTGGTATGTCAGTTGCTTATAGATTGTAACAGTGGATGAGATGGGGTTGAAGCCAACCTTTGTTATGTTCACACTTTTGCTGAAGGCCACATCCGAGCACACAATCCATTGTACTTAACATACAAGGCATTTACTAAATGATTGTTGATTGTGTGAAACTAAAGACTGGTTCAAGCACTTCCTGGTGCCATTACTAACCATAGCCGGTCTTAGTTTTGTGAAGCAATCCCAGCTCTCTCTTGGATATCTTGCACAAGCAAATGATAGATACTCTTTTCAGAAAGTCGTCCCTAACTCACCCACCAGAACTAAATGAACAGCCAATTAGAAGATTCAAGACAGGCAAAATGTGCACTCAGTACAAGTACCAGAAAATCCTAACGGAAGACAGTTTACAAAATCACATTCATGAATAAAGTATGATGAACCCACAGAAAAGCTCCCAAGGGTTTGAAAGTTCCTTGAAAATGGCCTGAGGCACTTTGCAAGTTTCATTAACAGCTTCTTCACCTGTGTCTATGTATTAATCAGATCTCACCTAGTACCCAGCAGAATATCTGTTAGACCAAGGATTTCCTCAGTAAAGTGCAACAGAAATGTATACTTGGTCCTACTACATTTACTAACTGAATTCTGGGTCATAGGAGCATGAATTTAGAGCTGAAAGAGAATTTAGAAGCCATTGAGTCCAGGCCCCTCATTTTACATCTAAGGAAACTGAGGCTGACAGGGATGGAGTGATTCATTTCTCCTCTCTTCATGTCTCACCAATTGGCTTTCCAGATTTTTTCCTTCATTCCCCAGAAACCTCCCCATCCTGGAAGATCATTTCAGCAGCCCTGTGGAAGCCATCTCTGCCTCTGAGGTCCCTCCCTCTGAATGGATGACTCTAGAGTCTCCAATTACGGAGAGGCCACGGCCTGCCACTTGTCATTTCTCCCTGGGTTGCACTCAGTTCTTCTCCCACATCCCCTCTCCCATCCCACTTCAGCTGTCATTGATATGTTGTCTTCCCTATTAGAAGGGGAGCTCCCTCTTGGGCAAGGAGAACCTTTCTTTTTGTTTATATTTCCAGCAGTCAGCACAGTGCCAGGCACAGAGTAAGGGCTTGATAAATGCTTGTTGGCTGACTAATTGCTCAGGATCACCTAGCTATTAAGGGTCTGATGCAGAATTTGAACACAGATCTTCCTGACTTTAAGTCTACCTTTCTATCCACTGCACCACCTAGGGGTGCCACATGTACAACTTGGATTCCATAGCATTATAAGATTGCATTTTTAGAGCTGGACGGGACTTTGAAGACCAAATAGACTCATCTCCTACTTAATAGATGAGGAAACTGAGGCACAGAAAGTTGGAACCGATCATGGTCATATCAGTAATAAAGGGCAAATGAAGGACTCAAACTCAGGTCCTCCATCTTGAAATGCTTAATGGTAGCCACCAACCAACATCCAAGTACACAGTTCCAGTATTTAGATTCTCTTGGTGGTATGACAAGAACACTAGATATTGAACAAGAAGATCTGGATTCTAATTCTGGCTCTGATACTAACAAGCTATGTGACCTCAGGCAAGAAACCATGTTGTCTAGTGGACAGAGTTTTGGACTTAACGTCAGGAAGACCTGAGTTCAAATTTTGACTCAGAGTCTTAATACCTGTGTGACCCTGGGCAAGTCACTTAACCTTTCTCAGCCTCAGTTTCCTCATCTGTAAAATGAAAAGCCTAGATTGTATGGCCTCTATGGTCCCTTACGGTTCTATATCTATAATCTAGTGATTAGACTTTTCCCTTATCTGAATCTCACTTCCGTTCACTGCAAAATGAGAGATTGAACTAACTGATCTCTCAGCCTCTTCCTAACTCTACCATTTTATGATTCCATGAAATTAGAATTTGGCATGCCTTTCTAACCCCCAACTCTGTGTAAAAATAGAAAGTGTTTATTAAAATAACTCAGGCTTGTCTGCTAAGTAATACAAAGCAAACAGGCAAACATCAGAAAGAAAATCTTCAGAGGAAAATGTTTTTAAAAACTAACCCTAGCTGCATCACTGTTGTTAGCACAGCTGGTATCAAACATGGTTTTCTTCTTTGACGTGGAGGAGAAATTTCTTTTCTCTGCCTATTTTGCTACTTAAAAACCTTTGGTAGTTTGTCTCCTTACCCTCCACTCTGCAGGTCTATCTCTTTAATCAGCATCAGAGAACCAAGCTGGTCACAAGGGAAAGTAGAAGTTTAGGCGGGCAGGGGCTGCTTTGTATGTTGGTTTTGTATCCTCAGCCAGCCCCCAATACAGGTGTTTTGCATACATTAGTAGCACTCAAGAAATACTTGTTGGATTGGATTTTGAGCCAGCAAGATTCATTCATTCCTTCATATATTTTCCTTCATTTCACAAATATCTATTGAACTTCTTCTACATTCAAGACATTGTATAAGGTGAATACAAATTTATATAAGACCTAGCTCCTGCTTTTAAGGAGTTTGTAGTCTCCCAAGGAAGATGACATGTACACCTATACACACACACACACACACACACACACACACACACACACACACACAACCAGAAGATGTTCTGTTGCAGAAGAGGGAGTAGTTCAAACTCCTATAGGAATTTACAGACAGTGTGCAATCTCTTCTACCTTGGAGTGTTGGGTACCACCTTCATCATCACCTCCCCTGATGTCCACTGTCAGTCAAAATCTTGCTCTTTTTAAAAATCCACCTCAAATGTGATCTCCTCCATGAAATTTCAAACCCTCTCATTTTGCATAAGAAAATGAAAGCTCAGAGAAGATATTTAACATCACACAGGTAGGAAGTATTTGCTGTTGCTCAGTCATTTCAGCTGTGTCCAACTCTTGGTGACCCCATTTGGGGGTTTTCTTGGCCAAGATACTGGCAAGGTTTGTCATTTCCTTCTCCAACTCATTTTACAGATAAGGAAACTGAAGCAAACAGGTATAAGTGACTTGCCCAAGTTTACACAGCTAGTAAGTGTCTGAAACCAGTTTTGAACTCAGGAAGAGGAGATCCAGCACTCTATCCACTGTGTTAACTAGACCCCAAATTTCCTAACTTTACATCAAGGCTATTTCCATTACATCTTATCTCATTCTGGCACTCAGTAGGCATTTAATAAATGCTTGTTAGTTGACTGATTGACACCACTAGGCTTCTGGTGGAGAAACAAATATCCAGGGAAAAGTTTCCTTGGTATGAAGCCAGGGGATAGGATTGGTATATGGAGGAAGTATACCATCTGGTAGCTTTCTAGTTTAACCAATTATTCTTGTTCTCTAGTTTCTAGCTGCTGATAGAATGAAAGTTATGTTAAAATGTAAATGTAACACATTTTAAAACTATATGTAAGGTGTGTGCTGGCCATAGAAGATGTGTAAATCCACATGGGTTGTCTAAATGTGGCTTACAGGAAGGCGTGGATGATATCTCTGGAGTCTTGCCTACCCTTCTCTAAGAGAGACTGTGATTCTTGCCTTGAGGGGAGAAGGAAAAGGGACCATGAGGCTGACTGGCTGGTCTGTTCTATACTGAGAGGGAAGTACTAAACTAGAAAGATTTATTTGCCACATCAAATATTGACTTGGTTCAAAAGCTAGGTTACCACACCTTAAAAGAAGAGTGTACTCCAAGCTTGCACCCACTGTCTTGGCCCTTTCCCACCAAATGCTAATTACACAAAAATCATCAAAAATAGCGAATAGCATGTAAACTCCTTTATCAAAGAAAATTCTGAGAAGAAATCAGAAAATTATAAAGATATACTCCAAAATCCATACAAGTGAATGAGCTCTTTAGGTAGGAGCAAAATGAGACATTGACCCACCCAACTGCTCACAGCTGCTAAAGTGCCTTCCCTTTGAGATGGCCATCCATCCTTTACCAGCTGTCTCCCCAGCACACGTGAGCTTATGGGATTGTGTTTTTTTAACTTTCTTTGTATTTGTAGGACGTGGTATAAAATAAGCATTTAATAATACTTGTTGATTTATTGAGTGGGGAACTCTAACTCAAATCATTTTGGTTAAGACTAAATCTATGTCTTTGCATTTCTTTCCAATGCTGTAAGTTTTTGCTTTGGGGGCCAAGCATAATGAGTCAAATCTCTCCTTGTACGGCCCTGGCTTTCTTGAAAACTTCAATGATGCGTCTTCTCTTCTCCAGGTAAACAATCCCAGGGCCCTGGAGAGCCTCTTGATCTGGAGACCCATCTCTACTCCTGTCCTTTTCTAAACACTCTCCAATTTATCAGCTATGATACTTGGAATTGAACACTACACTGCAGACTGGGGAGGGCTGGAGTCATACATAGAGGGGCCATCCTCTCCCTTCTTATTTAGGTGTCACTAATATATTCAAACGATATTGATGTTGGTGAGGCTGGCTCCATGGATATGACTGATAGAGTGCCCCTACCTCTGATGAGTTACCGTTGACCAGTGACCCAGAGACATGAGGAGTGGAGTGGGCTGTAGCATTGGACACCTTAAAGATGGCATCCGTTAGTTGTAGAACTATGATTCCAGAGAAAGTAACAGAGAGATTCGGGCACCATTCTTTGTATTTCTACGTGACATTGATTGTGGCTGTGTATTCTGTGTCTGGGCATGTGGTTCTATTTGATATATCTAGGTATTTGTTATTATGATTGTGTGTTTTGTGTATGTAACCAGAGTAGAGGACTCCAAGGAATAGGAATGAAAAAACTTCATCAGGGAATTGTATGATGGGAAGAAAAGATGGGCTGGTCAGGTGGAACGAGTGCAGATGGGAAACCTCAGAACATCAGGAGAAATAGAGGATGGCCTACCACACACGGGGTAGAATCTCCCAAGTGAGTTGATGGAGGAACTGGAAAGAGTCATAAAGCATAAGCAGGCATGGATTGATTGTGACCTGCATCATTGGTGAGAACTTCCACATGGACAAAATCTCAGATCTTTTAGAGCATTTGAGAGTCATATGTGTGACTGGGCACCCAGTACAGGACAAACTCCTTTGAAAGCAAAGACTCTTTTTCATTTTGCTTTTCTATTCATAGCACTTAACACAGTGTCTTACACCTACTCACAGTAGGTACTCAAAGGCTCTCTAGTGAATATAATCAATGTAAATGGATGACCAAAAAAAGAGAGAGAGAATGTGGGTCAATCACACAGCCAGAGTGAGAGGTAATGGATAGACAGGCCAGTCTTTTGAAAGACACAAAGTATTTTTTTTCCAATCCAGTACCATCAGCATTTATTAAGCACCTACTATGTGCAAGATAAGTTACTAGGAGATAAGGAATCAGTAAAAAACAAAACAGGACAAACAAAAAACTCAGCCCAACTTTAAGAAGCTTACATTCTACTAAAGATATAATAAGCAAACATCTAAGTACATATATAATAATTTGAGGAGAGGGAAAACACTAACAATGTGGGAGAACTTCCTAGAGGAATCACATAAGGTGAGCCTACTCTTCAGTCATTTTCTCCACCACCTTCTCCACAAAGGTCTGCCTTGTCGCCTGCGGCAGAGACCATGTCCTAGAACTTTCAATCTTTTCACTTCTGAAACTCCTGCCCAGGCACCTTGTCAATCTGATTGATCACTGCCTCTCTCAGAACACTTTTGGGAAAGTCCCAGGTTTCCAGAACTTTACTCCCAACTCTCTGATCATCTCCTCCGCAGCCTTACCGACTACCTTACCACCTGATGAATGATGCCCTCTTCGTCTCTTACCCCACTTCCAATCCAGTTCTTTATTCATTTATTCATCCATTCATTCATTTATTTACTTGCTTATTCATTCATTTATTTATTTATTTTTGACACAGTTTATAACAGATAAAGCAATTCAGACTTTTGGTCAGGTGATACATGTTTTTAAAGCATTTACAATATGGACCACAAAAGAATTTTTTTAAAAAAACATTAACCAGCTGAGACACAGATAATATTTACGCTGCTAATTTCACAAGCTCTTGACCTAATTGTCTCCACAGTATTACTAAGAATTAAAGGACCCTAACTTAATGTTGTTGGTCTAAAGTCCTAGGCCTAATAGCTTAATTTTAAACAACCTCAGATGTTCCCCTATCCATAATCTATAATTGAATAGATCTAGTATTACGCTTACAAACCTTTTGACTATAGGAAATTGTCACCAACAGCAAGGACATTGCAGGGATACAATATCTCCCCAACTTCATGTCAGTTCCAGGCAGGATTAGATTATCCACTTGCATTCAGTCAGGCTTGAAGTCTACCAGGTGTCAGTGGGGAAATTGACTCAGGAGAATCCCACCTCAGCCCATGCTGAACAGCTACTCTCCCACCCTTCCTTTGAGATCACTTATGCAGTTCATACAGGCATCTCATCAGCTTATTGGCATCATGTATTGGAGGCTCAGATCGCCTTTCTTGCTATTCATACCTGGAGTTAGACTCAGAAGAACATTCACTTAATAGTCCCATAGCATCTAAGAATGGCAAGTTCCAATAACCAGGTTTCAAATATGATTATAGTTTCACTTTGGTTAAGGAACATGTTTTGAGGCAAGTCTTAAGTGGTTTACAGAAAGACACAAAGTATTAACAGAACAAGAGGAATGATCCTAGCACCTTGGAGAAATTCTCTACTGAACATCTATAGCAAGACTCAGAAAAATTGTACGAGAGAAGATGTGGATGGGTGGCCATCTGCCCTGGTGGAGGGAGTACCCACTGAGAGGGTAGAACATTTACAGAGAACTAAAAGCTCTGCTAAAGCTGGTGCCAGCCCACCTTCTCAGCCTGATTTCACATAAATCCCTTTCCCGCTCTCTATTCCAGGGAGCTGCCTGTTCCCCACCTCAGTGGGCCATCTGCTGCTTGCTCGCATTCACAGAAGCCATTCCCGGAGCCTGAAATGCTCTCCCTTCTCAGTTCCTCCTGTCAGATTGCCCCTATTCCTCTGAGGCTCACCTCAGCTATCATTTCTTCCCCATGCTCCATTGTACTTGCCTTCTTCTTCCTTAAACATTTCTGGGATTGATTGCTGCATCACCGGCTTCACTCTCCAACTTGTCTTAGCTTCTCTGGCACATTATTCCCCTCCCTCTATAGAATGTCAGCTCCTTGGGGGCAGGAATTTGAACATATTTGGTTTTGTATCATCATTGTCTTGTTCATGGTAGGTGACAGCTGCATATTCTGTAAACTGAATTAAATGTGATCCTGGCTCTCTTGTGAGGTCAGGGTGAATTAATGTATAAACAGTCTGCAGCACAGGGCAAGGGGAAGGGGGCTGACTCTGGAGTCACAAGCTTCAGGTTCAAATCTTACCTTTCATGCTTTCTCTTTGTGTGACCTTGAGCAGTCTCAATTTCCCCAGTCATGAAATAGAGATGATGCTATTTGCCCTCTCTGCCTCCGTGGGCTCATATGAGGAAAGCACCTTCATTCAACAAACATTGATTGAGGATCTACTACGTGTCAAGCTCTGTGCTAAGCACCAGATCAAAAATGAAGCTGTCCCCACCTTCAAGGAGCATCCTCTCAAGGGGAC
>CM053769.1:477123945-477198675 GCA_028658325.1 Potorous gilbertii | reverse complement strand
TATACCATCTCTAACAACAGTCAATTCGAATAAATTGATAATGGGATAAACTTTAAGACTTAATCATCTCCACCCAAACTGGAAAACTTACAAGACATATAGAGACATATATCAGATACTGGAAGAGTAAATACCTACATATCCCTCCATCCCTTCAAAGTAAATCATCAATAATAATCATATAGTTGCTGCCCCTACACTTGTAATCATGGGGCCTGTCTTATGAAATGCCCACAGTGGTGCTGGACCAGAGGCAAACTGGGCAACTATGAAAGCCTTCTTACCAGGGTAACTTGGCAAAGGAAGCATTAGAAATCTGCCCTACAGAACCAGAGGCGGCCACCACTTCTTGGGAATTTTCTCCAAACTCAATGGCTGGAGTAGAATCACTTGGTCCTTCTGCACCTACACGATATCACATGTCTTATAGAAGGGTATTACAATACTTTGAGCTCCCTGAGAAATTGATCAAGGCGTTAGGAGATCTTGTGCGGGTGATTTCTTAATTTTATTCCCATTCAGTTTTTAATGATTTGTACCTATTAGGTTTCTATATTCTGTGTTGCAGTACTTTATTTAGTAATCAAGTTCTGTCACTTTGAAAACCAGCTTATGCTTCCTGTTTACTTATATCTAGTGGGGCAACTACGTAATGGCTCCCCCCCATCCATTTTCTGACTTCCTTTTACTGAGTAAGAGAACCAGGCCTCTACTCTAATGCTCTAAAACCTCTCCACAGTGTTGAAAGGAGATCAAGGGGCATTTGACCATAGTTCCATTTTTTTCCTTCACGCACTCCCTCCCCCCATTTTGGATAGGGTATACAAATCCAGCTGATGAGACAACCCAGATACACAACAATAGTTTGCAAAACAAATGAGTAAAAACAAATAGAACTCAAGAGAACTCAAGAGGTACTGAAGAGGTAGGTAATAAGGAAGTAAACAAAGAGGGCATCTGGGTGGCACCATGGCGCACAGTGGGCCTGGAGTCAGGAAGACCTAAGTTCAAATCCAGCTTCAGATACTTTTAAGCTATGTGAGCCTGGGCAAGTCACTTAACCTCTGTCTCAAGTTTTCTCAACTGTGAAATGAGGATAAATAATAGAACCTTTCCCTCACTATGAGAATCAAAAGAGATAAATATTTGTAAAGTTCTTAGCACAGTGCCTGGCCCTTAACAGGCACAATATAAATGCTATTTAATTATTATTTCCATCGTCCATAACATTCGTATCCTCTATTAGTTTTAAAAATCATGTCAAAAAAGAAAATGAGATGAGTTTTCCATGACCTGTTCTTGATGGAGCCCAGCTGGTTTTTGGTAACCATCACTTCCCTAACTGGATGATCCCCAATAATCACTTCTATGATAAGTTCTAGAATTTTCCCAGGAATTTTAAGTCAAACTTAATGGCCTTGAGTTTTCAGGCTCTGTCCTCATTTTAGAAAACTCAGATGTTCGTACTTTCCCAGTCTTGTGACACCTCTCCCATTTTCTATGATCTTCCAAATCACTGACAGTGGATAAGCAATCACATCTGACAGTTTTTTCAGGACCTGAGGATACAATTCATCTGGTTTTTATTCAATAAGGGCAACTAGGTACCTATTTACTAGTATCTCTTTACTTATGTTGAGTATAGACTGTGTTGGTCAATTCTGTCATTGCCAGTAAACAAACTGTCCTACCTTGCAGAGAAAACAGAAACAAACCAAAAAAGAGCTAAGGAGTTCTGTTGACATTTACCTTTGTTCCATCTGCCCCCAGCAAAGGCTTGCCCCTTACTGGACCCTTCTGTTTTCTCCTACCACAGCAAGGCAAAAACCAAACATCACCACTTTTTATTGTCCTCAATTTCCCTCTTCAGTCTTATTTCACCATCCTCATACGTTCATTCTCTGTTACCTTACCCTTGCTCCAGCTTCAGTACATTTGTGCTTCAAAGTCTATTGATTAGTAAGTTCCCTATGTATCCACATTGGTCTCTGTAGAGACCAAATTCCAGCTTTACTCATTAGAATTACTATCCTTTATGCCTTTAGAATTTAATTCCTGAGCATCTCCCACCACTCTTGGATTGATTTAACCTCAAGCATTTTATTCCATGAGAATATACCTAACTTTCTTCCGAACACTTTGAAATCTACTTTCCCCAAATCTAGGACTTTGGACTATAACCTAATGACTTTTTCTTCTGTCACAAACTTGAGGCTGGTATGTTCACTTCTTCACATGATTCATATTACTTCTACCCCAGTAAGCAGTTGTTCCCTACTGGGGAGAATCAGATCCAGAAGAGAATTTCTGGATTGTATTCTAATAAAAGATGTCTTTAGGAATTGATGTTAAAATATATTTACAGAAATAAAAGCAACTGTGTGATCACTTGTTGCAAGTGTAACAGGTTGTTTGTTGTCCTTCCTTCTTGAAATGAACCAAAATGACATCATTAAGATGTGACCAAGGGAGAATGTGTGTGGCTAATCAGATGGAGTGAAGATGTCTCAAGATTTGCCCATTTTATATTTCTTTGAGTTGCTGCAATTCTGCTTTGCTCACAGAACACAGAACTTTCTCTGATGCAGGAATGCAATGCTGCATGGTCCTTTGTCAGTGCAATGGATTCCCAAGTTCTTCAGAAAGACCTTGAGAGTGTTCTTGTATCACTTCTTCTGACCTCCAGGTGAGTGCTTGCCTTAAGTGAGTTCTTTCTAAAAGAATCTTTTAGGCAAATGTATAATGTGGTCAGCCCATTGGAGTTGTGCTCTCTGCAGTAGAGTTTGAATGCTTGGCAGTTTATCTTGAGATAAGACCTCAGTGTCCAGAACCTTATCTTGCCAGGTGATGTTCCAAATGTTCCTAAGACAATTCAAATGGAAGCTATTCAGTTTCCTGTCAGGGTGCTTGTATACTGTACTGTCCAAGTTTCACAGGCATACAACAATGAGGTCAGCACAACTCTGTAGATCTTCAGTTTGACAGTCTACTACCTCTTCTTTCCCACACTTTCCTTTGGAGACTCCCTGAAACTGAGCTAGCTCTGGCAATACATGCATTAATCTCATCATTTATGCATATATCCTTGGAAAGTATATTGCCAAGGTAAGTGAACTTATCCACAGTATTCAAAATTTCTCCATTGCTGTAACTGATAGTTCCAGGTATGGATGGTATGGTGCTGACTGGTAGAGAACCTGTGTTTTCTTGGTGTTAAATTGTTAGGCCACAATTAGTACAAGCAGCAGAGAATCTATTCTTACTTCGCTGCATTTCATTTTCAGAGGCTGCCCTGAATGCACAATCATCTGCAAACAAGAATATCATGCACCAATTCTCCCTCCACTTTAATCTTGGTTTGTGACTTTTTCAACTTAAATAATTTACCATCATAGTGGTAGCTGACCTTGACTGTGTTCATCCTCTCTGAAGGCATCTGACAACATTGCTGAAAACATCATGCTAAAAAGCATGGGATCAAGCGCAGACTCATTTCACTCCATTGGTAACTGGGAAAGCACCTTCCTTTATCCAGAACACATGTAAGCATGCCTTCATGAAACTGACCTATAATACTGATAAACTTCTCTAGGCAGTCAAATTTTGACATAATTTTCTGCAAGCCCTCATGAATGATAGTATCAGAGGCCTTGGTCAGACTGACAGACATTGTGTGAAGACCTCTGTTATGCTCTTGGCATTTCTCTTGGAGCTGTCAGGCAGTATATATGACATATCCATTCCCCAGCCCTTTCTAAAGCCACATTGGCTCTCAGGTTGATGACCATCTTCCAGGTGAAGGATAAGCCTATTAAGGAAAACTCTGGCAAGAACTTTACCAGCAATGACTTCTTAGAGGACAAACTATCCTGCTGGTAAACCCTACGGAGTTGTCATTTTTTTCATTTATCAGCTTCTGAATTTATTCCTCACTTTCATCAAACCAATTTGATGTTGGCCTATTTTTTGGCCTAGATGAGTAAATATGGTGCTATACACCATGTCTCTGAAAGCTGCACACTCCTTTTCTGCTCCGCTGTAGCTCAGCTTTCCCTCCAAGTTAGCAACAAGCTGTTATCACTCAGTAAAGCACTCTAATCTGTTGACACTAAGTCTTCTGGTAATCATTTTGCCTTGAGACCATCACATTTGTTGAATGAAAATATTTAGCTTGGAGAGGATAAATCTGTGATCAGTCCAGCACTCTGCATCACACATTGCCTATGTCACTCTAGCATCCTGTCTCTTCTCTTTACAACTTAAATTAAATCTATTAAATGTCAATGTTTGCTCTGAGGGTGCATCCAGCAAATTGTATTGCATTTAGGTAAACACAAGAAAGTATTGGTGATGAGAACATCATGAGATGCACAAGTCTTCAGTAGTAAGTGACATTGTTGTTGCTGTTTCCAATTCCATTCCTCCCAAGGATTCCCTGCCAAGTCTGGTTGTCTGAGAAAATTCTAGCATTAAAGTCACTCAGAATTATAAACTTGTCCTCTTTCAGCACATTGATGATGAGAGTCTTAAGTCTTCATAAAATTTTTCTTTGACCTTAATAGGTATTTCATGATGGTAGGAACATAGGAACTGATGATGATGGTGTGGCGCTTTCCTGAAAGTGGCAATTACATTGTTACTAGCCTGTCATTCACTCTTTTTGGGAGAAGAAACAAAAGTTTGTTTTCTAGATTAGTTTTAATAGCAAACCTATGCCAGTTTCTCAGCACTCCCCTTCACTGCAGCCACCCCAGAAAAATGCGTATTCAACTCTGACTTTGATTTGCCAGCCTTGTTTCACTCAGGGCTGCTATTTGGATGTGTTACCTGCTGAGTTCTCTCACAACAAGAGCTGTTTATCTTTCAGGTCTACTGGATTTCATGTAGTCTATAAGTGTGTGCGCATTTCATGAGTACTGATGGTGAACGGAATCATCTTCTCAAAAGTTTTTGTATTTTTTGTGTGTTTTAACCACAGGGTGGATTACCACCTATAAGCAGACCAGGGTTGGGTGAAGCAGACAATTTTTAGGCCATCTTTTCTAGCACCTTCTTCATGTCAGTGAATGAGCAGCCCAGTCCTTCAAAAAGGTTGCTCAGACATCCAGGGACCTGCCAAATCCCACTGCTACTTCAGGCCAGGGAAAAGATGATTCTATGGCCTGGACTGAGTATGTGCAGGGTTGTGACTACAATTCCCAGCATATCTACATCTGCTACTTTGTCACTCACCCATTGTCACAAGTCTTTGAGATAGGTAAAAATGCTTTGGGTGATATCTTTTGATTCATGCATAAATTGGATTTAAATAAGGCAGGACTGAGAGAAGTTGTCAGCCTCACTTTGTCTTCCAGAGTTATTGGAGTTCAGTGACAAGACAAAAGTCAAGGCAACTGGTGATGGCTTGGGATGCAGTGAATGATCTCAGTGACTGACCCCTGATTCAATGCCTTTGCAGCCCAGTAGGACCTCTCAGGGCTTAGAGTTTGTTAACATGATTTTCTAGAGCCTAAGGCACTGGGGAAAAGGGCAGGAGGCAGGGAAGGACTTTAGTGGAAAGGTTGGACAAACTAAAAGCTAAATTACAAGCAAATATTTTCCTCAAAGCATTACACAACAGAATGAGTTAAATGCTTAATGAAAGGGTCAATAGAATGTGATAAAAGATCATATTTGAAAATAGTGAATTGTATGAAAAACTACACCATAGCACAAAATAAAAGTGGAGAAAGTGTTGCTAGATAATAGTTCAAACATTTACCAATATTTCAATGTAAAACCTATTTATATAAATTTTACTCGTAGAATTTCAATGAGGAAAAAGAGTCCTTAGAAGAACAAGACATGCAAATTTCAGAGTTCCTGCTTTTTGACTGTGAAATTTAAAAAAACATTGTTTTCTGTTTTCTCATTAAAAATACAGATATACACATATAAATATATATGAGGTTTATGTCATACCCTAGGGGAGTTGGCTTATTTAACAGGCAACATCATAAAATATACATTATAAAAGTCCTAACTGCTGAGTCTTAGTATAGCTTGAAAAATATTTAATACAACAAATAATCATTTTTTAAAATGTTCATATAAAAATGTGAATGGCATAAACATAGCAAGACTATTCAAGGACATGGGTGAATTTTTGAAAAGAATACTTGCAAGCAAATATTTGCCTCATTAAACATGTTAAAATAAATAGTTTCAAGGTTAGTATAGAATTGCATGCAGAGAAAACATCCTTCAAGTAAACTGGCTGAAGCTTTGTCTTTCCTTAATCTCAGTACTGTTATTTCCCCACTGCTTTGAATACCAATAGTGGTTTGTTTTGTGTATGCTGCTAATGAGGGGAAAAATGATACAATTCTTTACACAGTAATATTGAAAATTATATATTTAATATGCTTCCCAGAAGCAACACAGAAAATCCACTATCCTTCTGGTCACAGCTTTGAGGTTTCTGTGCCTCATGGGCTAGTCTAACATAATTCCCCAGTTTGAAATGACCACCTATTTGTCTGATGGGCAGGGGTGGGGTGGGTGGGGCGAACCTGCAGCCTCAACACCACATGTGGCCCTCTAGGTACTCAAGTTCCATCCTTTGACTCTTTAGGGCCCTCTGACTGATTAGGGCTGAGCCTGAATACCTAAAGAGGTACATGTGACCTCAAGGCTATAGGTTCTCCACTCATGGGACAGCTATACACCCACCAGGCCAGGCTGTTCATTTTGTTTCGCAGAATTCTGTAGTTTTGCTTGATATAAAGGCATGAGTGCTACAGAAGCACAAACATTACAGAAAAATTTATTTCAGAGAATCATCTTTCATATAATCATATTGTCTTTATCAAAGCCAGTGAATCTCACCTTTAAATCATCTTGATTAAAGGGGTAAACAAAGTGAGAAGTGCTCAGTCATATATGTATGTTAGTCCATGGATTTGAGGGGCATAAGACTAGAGACAGGGACTGGCCCTGGGATTGCATTGATCATTTAGATCAGCACCTTCTGCCTCCTAGGGTAGAGCCCAAGAGGTAATATGCCCCACAGGGTCCTTTAGTCAGTTCATGTCAACAAGGCCACTTAAAGCAACACCTTCTTGGCTTCAAGGCCCTATTCCTGTTCACTGTGCTATGTGGTTTTATGATGCATAAACTCATAAAATTAGAATACACAATATGATGTTATAAATGCACTGGAAAACTAGTAGAACTTACTATGTGATATCTGAGGGGCACCTTCCTTTTTCCAGGCCACTTTTAAGTTTTGGAATAGGATTATTCTGGCAAGATGCCACAACCAGAGTCCTGGGGGAAATGGGACTAACAATTATTCATTAATCATTCAGAGACCAAAGTAAAAGTACCTTTACAATTCTCTCTGAATTCCCTCTTTAATGGAATGTGCCCAAAGGGTGCCTAAAAGCCTTTCATGCTATTACTGGATACCAACACTCCCACAGGTCACCCCCCACAAAGACAGATTTATTTACATACAGTTTTCACAAACACTAGAACAAGTAACATACATACAAATAAAGCCCCAGATCCACCCCTTTAATATAACCAAATTTAGTCTACATAATAATATCAATGGACAAAATTAACTGTCTTTCCCCAGAATTATCAGATCCTTTATCCATTTAATTAATGTTTATTCAGTCAGACAAGCCTGTATTATGCACTTACTATGTACCAGGCATTGTGCTAAGTGCTAGCAGTCCAAATACAAGACAAAAGAAAGAGAATTTCTGCCCATCATCAAACATCTCCTGTGTATCAGGCACTTTTTCGGGTTTTTATTAGATCCTTAACAAACCTGAATTCACAGTTAACCTAAAGGTCACACCTCAAAGGGGAATCTTCGTAGGAAGTTCCTCTCCCTTTGCCTCAAACATCCGGACAGTACTCTCCAAAACACAGTGCTTCTCTAGAACGAAGTAAAAGTTCAGTCCTCTCTTGCTTTCCCTAAGCTCCATCACCCCCTAGTGAAGGACTCACGGTTAGAAGGAATCTTTCTGTTATAGAACTTCCCACCAAAGAATCTAAAAGAAGTCGGGCCATTTCTATTGTGAACCTCCATGACAATGCTTTCTGTTAACTTCCAAATGTCAATAGATCTCAGCTTCTGTTGTATGTTCATATGTTCTGCCTTGGGAAGAAACTCACCCTTTTCAGATGCTTTCCAGTCTCCTCTATGCAGGTAAATGGCAGATATGCATGCACAGGTAGGCCTCAAATTCAGAATTTCTATATCTGTTAGCAGTTGTTAAGACTTGGGGATCAGGAAAATGGTGTCGTTGAGGGTCACTGAGCTCCTTATCTATTTGAGGAGGCTCTGTAGGTGTTACAAACACACACATATACTATTTATACAGTCCTTACTCCGTGCCAGGCACTGTGCTAAGTACTTTAAAATTATTCTCACAACAAATCTAGGAGGGAGGGGCTATTATTATCCCCATTGGACAGATGATGAAACTGACGCAAACAGGTTAGGAGACTTGCTCAGGGTCTGGAATTGAATTCAGTCAGTTATTCCTGACTCCAGGCCTAGCACTCTAACAACTATACCACCTAGATGCCACAGACATACATATATATATGCATATATACATACAGATACATACAAACACATACACATACACATGTACATATGGCCATTTGGTTTGGGGGTATGGCAGAGGAATGCACGAATAACTTCATGTAGTATGTGTAGAGTGGGGGAAGAGAAGGAAAAGTGAAATGAAGTAGGTGTTCATATGGCAATGTCTGCCCCCTCCCTTTCCTTTTTCAGTGATCTTGTATTGACTGTCCTAGGTTCTGTTGCCTCCCTGCTTAATCAATCCATATATTTATTATACTGTCTTGAAGAATTCAGGAACATCTTAGAGTAAGTACAATATGGTGAAATGAAGGAATGATGGAGAGAAAGGAAAATGGCAGATGGTCTAAGGAAGGTATTCTTAACCTGTACTCTGGGAACATTTAAAAAATATTTTGAAAACTGTTAAATAATTGATTTCCTTTATAGTTAGTCCAATATAATTGTGTAAATATGATGTTATTCATTTAAAAATATGAATGAGAAGTCAATAGGCTTCCCGGGACTGCCAAGAGGGTCTAGGAGGCAAAACAGGAAAAGAACCTCTGGTCTATTGAGTCTCTTCAACTTCAATTCAACAAGCACCTACTAAGTGCAAGACACTAGACTAGAAAGTGGGGACACTTCTCTGGATCTATGACTGATCCCTCTTCACTTTAGTATTTGTATCTCAAGTTCCTATCAAAGGACTTGGGCACATTGTAAGTAACTAACAAATGCTTTTCACTCACATAGGCATTCTTCACATTGTTATATGTAATGCTTTTCACCAATATGGGTCACAAATCATTAAAAACTTCTCATTTGATGTGTCCCCTTACCTATTATTCTCCATAAATGCTCCATGGATGTTCCACCAATATGTCTTCATATAGACTTCTCAACATTCAAGGATACTAGTAGAACACATAGGTTGTCCACTGGTTTTCCCTTGCTCTGACTACAGGGACAAACAAGCCTGCCTTCTTTTCTGTTCATATTGCTTTCTGATGATATTTTTTGTACTCTTCCTCCTGAACAACTCTTCATTGGCAAAGTGTTTCAAGACAAATATGAAAAACAAAAGTCCCTCACCTCAAAGAATCACAATCTAATGGGGAGGGTGTTAGAAGAAAAGGCTAAACATATGCTCAACCAAATTTAAAATAAAGGGAAAGGTTAAAAAAGTTTTTGTTCAAAATACTTGGTGAAAATCCTTAAAAATCTCTACTTGAATAAACCACCTTCTTTAGCTACCATTGTCTATCTGTCCTCATAGACTGTCACCTGGACGATTGCTGTGACTCTCTACTTGTCTTCATGATTCATTTCCTTACCCATACCAATTCACTCTCCACTTAGTTGCCAAAGCAAACTTCCTAAAGCATAAATCTGACCACATTCCCCTCCTCCCACCTCAAATTTCAGTGACTATTACATACAGGATCAAATGCTCAGTCCTTTGGAAGAGAGAATTCCTCAAGTTCTAGCCTCTGAGTACCTTTCTAGTGTCTTTACATTTTACTCCCCTTCATATGCTCTAAACTCCAGCTAGATTAGCCTATTTGCCCTTTCTCACAAACACTCCAACTCCCTTTTCTATAGGTCTTTGCACTGGCTCTCCTCTATACTCTCTCCCCCTCTCACACATCATAGACTCCTTGATTTCCTTCAAGATATCACAAATCCTGTCTTCTATGGGAGACCTTTTCTGGTTCCAACTATTATAGCAGGTTATCTTCCATTATTTTTCTGTATGTAATGCTCTTGACATATAGAAAGAATTTAATAAATACTTGTGGATTGATTGACCAACACTCCCCTTTACAGTCAGATTCCTAGAAAAGCTCACTCTAATTCTAATTTCTCATTTTCCAGTCCCTTCTAATATGGTTTCCTATTTCATCAATCAAAAGAAACTGCTCTCTCCAAGGTCACTAATGATTGTTATGTTGCTCAGTATGATGATTTTTTTTTGATCCCTCATCTTTCTTGATATCTCTGCAACATCTGACACTGATGGGCACCCCATCTCCTAAATATTCTCTCCTCCCTGGATTTCATGGCCTTGCTCTTACCTGTTCCCCTTCTGCTTATTTAATTACTCATTTTTGGTCTCCTTTCCTGGATCATCAATCATTTTCTACTCCCTATAAACTAATTTCCTCAAGGTTCCCCTTAGGTCTTCTGCTTTTCTCCCTCTACATTCTTTCTTTTCACAATTTTATCAATTCCTATGGGTTATTTTTCACTGTTGTACATATGACTCCAAGAGTTATATATCCAGTCTTACTTTCTCGTCTAAGCTCACATTCCACATCTTCAACTTCCTGTTGAACATCTCCAACAAAGTATCTTACCAGATTATTTCCTACCAATATCTTAGCCACAGATGTCAACCACATCATTTCCAAAACAGAACTTACAATAACAGTTTACCCCCTAAACCGACTCATTCTCTGTTTCTTTTGAAGGTAACCAGATGCTTTCAATCATCAGGTTTACAAACTCAGTGTTATCATTAAGGCTTGATGATCCCTCACTCTCTATATCTAGAAATTTACCAATTTTTGTCAGTTCTCTTTTCCTGGTGCTTCCTCATTGGATCTCCCCTTACCTCTCCTGACACTTTCATCTCCTTGGCTCAAGCTGAGAATAATCATAAAAGCGTCCAAACTGGACTGTGGGCTTTTAGTCTCTTCTATCTCCAATTCATTTACCCAGAGCTGCCAAGCTAACCTTCCTATACCACAAGTTTGACCATGCCACTAACTTATGAAGCTTCAATAGCTCTTGATTACATCCATGAAAAATATGACTTCCTTGGTTTGATATTTAAAGTCTTTTATAAGCTGGCTCGAACTTCTCTTTTCAAGCTTACTCAATTATTAGTCCATTTAGCAAACTCTATATTTGAACCAAACAGGCCTCCTTGACCTCAAAACTTTGACCTTCTTCCTCCTTGACTTTGCACATATTATCCTCTACATTTTAGCTTCATTCAATATGCATTTCACGTACCATTTCCTGTGGGAATCTAGCTTTGTTTCCCATAATTATTAGTATTCTACCCTTCCTCCTCAAATTATCATATGAACCCTAATTTGTTTACATATTTTATTCCTCCAGGAAACGCTGTGGCTTTGAGAATAATTTCTTTTTGAAATTATCAAATATGCACTACTTTATTTGCATATTATAGCCTTCCAATAGAATCTAAGCTCCTTAAATGTAGGGCATATTTTTCATTCATTGTGGATGTAACCCAGTTCAATTAGTCAGTCCACCAATATTCATTTATTAAGTACATGCTATGCTCCAGGCATTCTGTTAAATGCTGGAGATACCAAGAAAGGCAAAGTTTTCAAGTAGCTCAGAATCTAATGAGGGAGACAACGTGGAAATAGGACGTGTAAATATGATATATACAAGAATAAATCAGAGATAATCTACAGAAGGAAAGTGCAAGCATTCAAGGGGATCAGGAAGGATTTCTTGCAGAAGACAGGAGTTTAACTAGGACTTGAAAGAAGTCAGGGAAGCTAACAGGTGGAGATGAAGAGGGAGAAAATTCTAGACATGGAGGACAGTCAGTGAAAATACCAGAGACAGGAGACTGAATGTCTTGCTTGAGTAATAGTAAGAAGGCTGGATCACTGCATACATGAGTGAATGAAAGAATTCTGGCAAGGTGGAAGAGAGCCATTTTACAAAGGGCTTTGAATGCCAACAGAGCATTTTGTATTTGATTCAGAAAGTGATAGGAAGCTATTGGAGTTTAAGACAAGGAAGGGGAGAACATAATTAGTTCAGTTTTGGACATGCTGAGTTTAAGACATCTATAGAACGTCTAGTTTGAGATGTCCAGTAGGCAGTTGGAGATGTGAAAATGAAGGTCAAAAGAGTAGTCAGACCTGGATAAATAGGTTTAAGAATTATTAGCATAGAGATGCTAATTCAATCAATGACAGCTGGTGAAATCATGAGGTAAAACAGTATAGAGGGAGAGGAGAGACCAATACAGATCCTAGGGGATGGGAGGGGCAACCACAGTTAGTAGGTGGGACTTGGATGAAGACACAGAAAAGAAAACTAAAGAGGAGTCATCAGATTTGTGGGAGGAGAACCAAGATAGCCTTCTGTCCTAAATTACTGCAACAGAATCCTTGCTTTTTAGTCTTCCCCCTCTTCAATTCAACCTTCAAATGAATAAGCACCAAAGTAATTTTAAAGCATGGCTCTACCTCTGCCATTTCTCTAATAAAAAATCTTCAGTAGTTTCTTATGACTTTTCCAGGTTTACTGCATTTTCCCCACCTTCAAGAACTCTATATTCATGTCAAAATGGCTACTGTGACTAGAGTTAGAAGGGCTCTCAGGGGTGATCCAGTTCAACCCCATTATACATGGAAGTTGTGACTTGCCAAAATTTACAGAGGTGGTATTGTTGAGTTGTTTCAGTTACGTCTGACTCTTTGTGATCTCACTTGGGGTTTTCTTGGCAGAGCTTCTGGAGTGATTTGTCATTTTCTTCTCGAGCTCATGTTATAGATGAGGAAAGTGAAGTAAACCAGGTTAAGTGACTTGTCCAGAGTTACCCAGCTAGTGAGTGTCTGAGGTCAGATTTGAACTCAGGTTCTCCTGACTCCAGGGCACTCTATCCACTGTGTCATTTGAACCTAAGTCTTTCAACTCCAGAGCAAGTACTCTTTCTACCATACTTTCAAACCATACGTAGGTGTTGCTTGAACTCAGCATCCTATCTTTGATCTTTGCTTCCCTCCCCTGAATGTATCTTGAATGAGCTTCTCCATTTCAGTTTTCAGAATTCTTGCTTTCTTCAAGACTGAGCACAGGTACTATCTCCTTCAGGAAGTTTTCCCCTTATTCCACCAATTGTTCATGTTTTCCTCAATTCAAATTCCCTTTTATCAGACTTAAATGTGCATGATGTGTTTCCCCATTCACCTAGCTACCTACTGGCCCCATTTATATACTAATTCCATTTTTAAAATGTGATCTTTTTGTCTACAAATTCCATGCACTAACAAATATCATTTTCTTGATTTTCCTCTCTAGAGCAGCTAATCTGCTTGCAATTTCCTATATACTGCACGTTCATTTTGCCTCCATTTCAAGGAGGCAAAAAAACACTTATGTCTCATGGGTGTTCTTAACACTCAAAACAAAGGTGTAAAGAACACAGAGGTTTTTTTTTTTTTTTTTTAACTATTTTCATGTCATGGACCCCTCTGTAGGATTGGTGAAGCTTATGGATCTCTTCTCAGAAAAATGTTTTTAAATTATTTAAGGAAATGTTTATCTGTTGGGTTAGTAAAAATAAAGATGTAATTTTTTCCTATTCAAATTCATGGATCCCTTGAAAGCTGGCTATAAATCTCAGGTTAAGAACCCCTACCTTAGCACAACTCATTTATTCTGCCTGAAATTTTTGCCTCCTTCCTCTCCATGTCCTCCCAAGTCCATTATGGCCTTCACTATTTTCAAAATCCACCCAGAATTTCTAGTCAGGATTCTACAACTGAAGCTATCTGAATAGATAGTGACTTTCCCAAAGCTTTTCAGTACTTCTGAATATTGTTTGTCATGTGTTTATTTCTTATTCTATGAAATCATTCTTTATATGTATCTATACATGCATGTGAATATGTACTGTGTCCTCAACTAAACTTAAAGAAGTACAATGTCCCCTTTTAAATCATGCATGCAGCATGGGTTCAATGAATTCTACAGATAACTAGTAGTAATCTTAAAGTATTTCCTATAGCTAAAGGGTAACATATATGACTTAGAAAAAAAGGAAATCTAGATAATCAACAGAGGACAAGGAGAGCCTTCTTTTTAAAAATCAGCAGAAAGAGAAAACAAGCATATAGTAAGAGAATTTGAGAACATAAACTAGAAAACAACTGCACACAAAAAACAAGTTTTACAAGGACATTTAGAGAAAGAATCAAGCTATGATTGGTGTTAAAACTATTGTTAGAGGAGAATCCAGTACTGGTACTGGAATAGAGGAATAGAGTGATAAACCTATATTAGTCATCTATCTATCTATGCCTATCTTTATACACACACAATATAAAAACTAGTTTCTTTCTTTTTAGAGTATGTTCAGTATAGTTACTTTATACTTTGTACACATATATATACATACACATATGTATGCATACACATAATATGCATACATATTCATGTATATGTGTGTATGTGTGGGCATAGAGGATCAAGTAACTATACTGCATTTAGCCCACAATGAGAGAAACTAGGTTTATGTTAGGGGAAAATGTTACCAGAAATTAATCCAAGTGCCTTGGATGTAAAATTCATGTTGGCTTCCTAGATAACATTTTGCAAAGAGAGGCTCTGACCCTTCAGCCTAGATGGAAAACAAGTTGCCAGTATTACCAATACTGACATGAGTCATTCCTGCCACTGGAGGGAGCCAAATTACATCTACTTTGATGTGACTTTTGCTCAAATAGCTTTCTGGTCTACCTTCAGAACATGAATACTAAGAACATTAATTGTTTTAATATGATCTCACATTGTTGAAAGAGCTGTTGTTGTTTTTTGCCACACCAACGAGTGAAAACTCAATGAAGATTTTATATGCAACAGAGACAAAAAAATGATTTCAGAGGTCAAGTGAGTTACTATGGAGCAACTCAGAAGAAATTATAAATACAGTTGTAAAGTAGGGCCAAAGGAAGTTTGTAATGAGCACGCCAAAATCTAGGTAGAAAACAATGTGTCTAAGAAAATGTAGCAGACAGTTTAAAAGACATTACATTTGTTCAAATGGAAACTGAAAACAGTTTTTAGGAATAAAGTTGACACTGATATTGTCAGTTAAGGGTTGAGGGTACTAGAGGGAAGTCGGAAAGAGGGTATGGAACTGTGATATCATCTGCAAGGATCTCTCAGTAAATCTCCTCTGTCAAAGTAATTGGGGAATTTGTTCTACAACTTCTAGTCTTGGAGGGTTGCTGGGGGTATGGGTCCCAGAAAGGTAAAATAACTTGTTCTAGTTCACTTAATCATTATGTTCAAAGACTGAACTTGAACCCAAGTCATCTTACTACAAGGAAGACCCTCTATCCTCTATTCCATGCTACTTATATTTGATATCATACTAAAATAGAAGATTTTAGGAGAAATGAAATATGTCTGAAGACACTGTTCATTCTCATATTATACAATATACTGATCCACTTAACCATGTGAGGATGTTGAAATGAAATTATAAAATTAATTTATCTAAACTAACCACAATTGGTAGAAGAAATGAAAAGAAACAAAATGATTCAATCACTGCTAATACAAGAGGACTAGTTCATCTTAAGACTTATGAAAAATGAATTCTCCAAATTAGGTGGCAATTGTCTTTGGTCTGCCATCCTATTCTTTTAACGGAGATTACTTCTAACAGATAGAAGTATTACAATTAGTTCCCTGGTTCAGAAAAGGTAATGATGATAGCTAATGTGCTTATAGCACTTTAAGGATGCAATGCATTTTGCATATTTTATCTCATTTGATCCTCAGGAATGGAACTATAATAAATAATATAGTGCTGCATTTAATAGTGATATATTATTTTTATATCCTTGTAGATTTTAAAACTTTATAATTTGGTTAATCTATACTAAATCCCTTTCATGTAAATTACCATCAGATAGGAAGCCCCTACAATATGGGGAAACAACCATGTCAAATTAAAAGGCTATTTCTTTTTATGTTTAAAGGCTAGAATGTCATTTTAAAAATTTCCTTCAACACCTCGAACACCTTCATTTGGAAACAAAGATCAGAAAAAAACCCAAAACTATCAGCTTCAGGCTATATATTTCATTTAAAATGTGTTCCTTTGCTGACTAGCATCTTAAGCTTTTAACCTTAGGATGAAGTAGACCTAGGCAAACAAAAATGTCCTGATTGTAGAATTGACACCTTCTGGGAAGTCTGATGTAGGGTGAAATAGCATGTAGTTTTCCAATACTGTGTATATTAATTTTGTGTTTTCTTTCTAAATAGTTTAACAAGAAAACAAAGAACTTGAATTCAAGAAAACAAAACAGAGATAAAAATTCTTTTGTTTCTGGAAGGAAAAATAACAGTGAAATTTTGTACATGTATGATAAAAGGATTAAAAAATATAAATAGATATCTGTCCCATCAGAGGAATAAATATCTAAAGCTAGGAGGAAATGAATTAGAAGTAAATTCCATTTTATTGATTGCCTCCAGATGTGGATTATCTTTATTTCTGTTCAAAGGAACACAATTAAAATCTATCATGTATATACATAATCTGGAAAAAGTACACATTTTGAGTCTGTCAAAATCTCTGCCTTAGTAGATATGGGTAAACAATAATGTTTCCCTTAAAGGAGAAATACAGAAGACCTATTTGGTAACTCTTAAGGTAACTTCCTACCAAAGGGCTACCTAAACTAAGGGTTCTTAAAATGAGGTCTGGGAACTAAAAATATTGTTATGACTATGTTTCAATATAATTTGTTTTCTTTGTAATTCTATTATTTTGTTTTATGCATTTAAAATTTTAATTCTGATGGGAGTTCATAGGCTTCAACAGACTACCCAAGGATCCATGACACACAGAAAGCTAAAGAACTTTTGATTTGGACTTTGTAAGAATTTGTGGAATTTGTAAGAAAGAGGTGAAGTCTTATATTAGCAACTTAATAATTAACAAATTAGTAACCTTATTAGGTAAGGTCTTATATTAGTAACAAAGTTGCATAGGACTGGAAAAGAAAATCCATCACACTAGAAATGTGTTGGCTCTAGAAATGATACAAAATAATCACATAAAATAACCCCTTTGCTCAAAGAAATAGTCAAGTAGACTCTATAGTCTTATCTTACAGAATATTAAAAATAAGACATTGAGAAAATACTAAAAAGTAGAACCACTGTAAACTCCTGCTATTAATCTCCAGAATCTATAGCATACATTGAAAAAGACATATGATAAAGAACAATAGACGTATTAGAAAAAGGACAGCATAAGACACAGAGATGCTACATAGAAAACTATGTCCATTGTTGATGGACAGCACTGTATAATATCTAGATGAGTAAAAACAGTGCAAAGAAAGGCATACACAGCAGTTAAACTACACTTTCTTTATCCCTCAGATATTTTGTTCAAATTCTAAAGAGCATTTTTTTCTACTTTACTTTTACAGTACAGTATTAAGCAAGTCCAGATTAATGGAGTAAAAGAGTAGGAATAGTAATAAAGTGATAAACTAAAGTGTGATGCAAAGGGCAAATACATCAGAAATGTTTTGTTTATATAACCTATAAAAATACTCAATAGTTAATTTAACCAATCAAAAAGATGGCTATAATGCCTATGTCAACTGGTCCTTTCTAAATTATAGATGAAAAAAAGAGAAGGAAGGAATTAGGAGACTGGGAGAAGTGAAGATAACTGGAGGGTAGAAGCCTTACCTACTTCTTATTAAAAATGTACTAGCATAAAAACTATGTTTTAGCATGAAGTATTAAAATGACAATTTCAATAAGCAACAAACATTGTTGCTATTTAAAATTCATTACATTTTATTATTTTTAAAATATTGCAGATGGCATAGTACATTCAGTTTCCTGAGCATTAGTTTATAAAGCATAATTACAAGAGGAGCTGTTTATCTTCAAGTAAATTTTCTGCATGGGCTATTTTTTATTGTAATCCATTTTCAAATAGGTCAACTCTTCAGACTAGTAGAATAACAGCTATTTTTTACAAAGTTGAACACTACTTCATCAGTCTATATTGAATCAATTAGAAATCTGCAACATCTAGCACTCTTTCAGAGCATTGCTTAGGGATGACCTTAAAAAATTAAATATTATATGATTTGTCCAATTAGAAAGGTCTATATTGTGTGCAAGCAACCATACTCACATTATGAAAACAATATATCTGTTATTCAGAAGAAAGTAAGCATAATTTTGACCTGCTATGGCACTGTGTATTTGTAAACATTTAACCAAAGCTTCATTTTTCCTAATATTCCCTGAAATGTAAAGAAGAATTCAGTTTTAAGCTGAGATTAATGGGTTGACACAGTGAAATAATGAATTGTCTACTTCAGTTGCTATAGCAATAAGCATTTGATAAATAAAGTAAATAAAAATAAAATCTGTATTTCTTGAATTCCAAAATTTTCTCTCTCAAAACCAATATATACACAGAACAAAAAAAGTGTATTTTTATATGATGTCATGAAAAGAGCATTTCATGAGTAGCACACAATAAATCAGAAACCCTTATTGTGTGAAATAAATCTAGTCATTTAGGACAGATAATATACTATTAATAAAAAAATAAAAATTTTAAGTTACAATAATCTGTGAATCCTACAATGTGACAAAATATTACCAAGGTACAGAGAAATAAACTTTAAAAGGCAAATATTCTTTGCAAGAGCAAAGATCATCTTGTTTCTCTGTTTACTTTTATCAATGTAAGGTTCTAAATTGCCTAAACCCTGTAGTGAATTGAAATGTCTTACCAATTTATCACCCTTTCAATTACTTGGACAGAAGAACCCCCTGCTCACCAATAGACAAGGATCATATATCAAAATAATTTTGGCTATCCAAATGTTAACTACTTCAAATCTGTGCACCACCTTGGCTAGAAGTTGTTCACAGGAATCTTCATCTATCCACAATTAACATTAAATTTATTCATAACTGACAGCATTATCTTCGTAGCAACACCAAAATTATTTCTCCTGAGTCAAACGCACAATTTTACCACGATCTGACTAGCCTGAGATGATTTATAAATAAAGTTTCGCTCTGCCTGACTGGAACAGCACTGACGGCCCAAGACATCTATTTAAGGCAGATGTGGCTTCACTCGCCATACTGGACAGAGTAACAGTTTGCCAATGCTGCTCCTTTCAGGAGACAGAACTTTATCAGCATCCAGGAGGCACTGCCTGGGCCTGGCACCCGCCTTCCTCCAACTGGGCTAGGCCACTTTGACAGTTAGTGGCTCACTGTCTCCGCAGACCTGCGGCTGGCTCTGTCCGTGGTGCTGAAGCTAGAGCCTCTGCTTACGCGTCCCCGGTCAGCACCCAAATGAAATGGGGGGGTGGGAGTCCTACGGTTTAAACTCTTGGGCAGACAAAGGGTAAGTTTGGGCACACAGAGCTGAAGCCGCGCGATCCTTCGGGTATGTCCCTATCCAGACCCGGCAGAAATCGGGCCTGCAGCAGCCCGCACCAGAACCTGCAGCTGCTGGGTCACGGCTCTCAAACCCCTCGGGCACCGGAGGAAACCGAGGCTCCCGGACCAGAAGGCCAAGTGACTCGCCCAAGGTCACACTGTCGGGAAGGGCCGGTGCCCCAGGCGACCCTTGCCCTGCCCGAGAAGGGGCAGCAGAGGCGCGAGGAGGTGGGGCAGGGGGCTTCGCTCCGAAGGGGCGAGCTCGGCTCTTCTTTTGTTCTCCGAGGGGGCTAATGTGAGTGTGAGTGTGTGCTAGTGTGTCCGCGTGCCCAGTCCGGGTGGCCTCGAGCTCCCGCCCGGGAAAGCCACCAGAGACCTTCAGTGGAGGGAAGAGGAGCAGCTACACTTCGGGTTCAGCTCGACCCCCTCCTCCGCTCCCTGGGGACCCCTCATTCTGTGCCCCTGGAAAGCCCGCGGACCCCCGGGTTCCCCACCCGTGCCCTGGCTCTCGCCCGCTCCCTGCGCTGTGGGTCAGTGTCTGTACTAGACAGCCCTGACGGGCGGCCCCCAGCCCCTGTCACCGAGCCCCTCCTTCAATGAGCCCCCCACGACCGCCGTGCCGCTCCTCATGGACTCACAGAGCTGCACCCTCCCCCGCTGTGCTCCCTACAGCGCCCCTCCTCTGATACCCCGCCGTGGTCCCCGCTGTGCCCCTCCTCTCGGCCCCCCCCCCCGCTGCGCCATGCCCCCCGCTGTGACCTCCACCCCCCTGCCGTGCCCCTCCTCTCAGGCAGCCCCGGGTCCCCGCCCCACCCCCACCCCCGGGACCCACCGTCGCGCTCGCACAGCTGGATGGCCTCCAGGCTCAGGTTCTTGATCACGTCCTCGCACGGGCTGGCCGGACTGCCCAGGGCAGGGTCGAGGCGCGGTGGCACGTCCATGCTCCGGCTCAGGCTCCGGCTGCGGCTCCGGCTCGTTCTTTCTCGGTCTCTCGGTCTCTCCCTCCCTCCCTCCCCGGCTCCGCTGCGCTCCCTTCGGCTCTTCCCCAGCGCCGGGGCCCGACGCGGCTCCCGAGACTCAGGCGACTCCGGCCGTGCGAGCGTCTGACACCGACTGAGGCGGAGGAGCCCGGCCGGGAGCGGGCGCGCGTGCGCGGAGAGCGGGCGGGGGGCGAGAGGGCGCGAGGCGGCGGGAGGGGGCGCGCGCCCGAGGGCTGGGGGCGGGGAGGAGCGAACCGGCCGGTCGGGCGTCTGCTGGAGGGCACAGAGGTACGCGGGCGCTCGAGGGCTCAGGCGCGCGCCCGATAGCCCTCCCGGCAGCCCGTGCTCGTGCCAACCGCCGGGCTTGGGAGGGGGCGGGGCTGGACGGGGCGGGGGAGGGGGAGATGAAAACGGCGGCCCGCGCGCTCAGCGGGGAAAGGGGGTGGCAGAGGAGGAGCCAATGCCTCCCCCGAGTCCTGCGGCGGCGAAAGAGCGCCCCCTATAGGTCGAGCCTGGCGCTGGTAGCTGGATGGGGCAGAGCTCGGGGCAACTGCGGCCCCGGCCGGGTGTGCTTGACCTCCCCGTCCCGTCTGTCTGTTCTCTGTCCCGTCTATCTGTATCTTCGTCTCGCCTGTCTGTATCTGCCCGCCTCCCTGGGCTCCCATCTTTGTGCTGGTGTCTCACCCTCTACGTAGATGCTTCTGTGTCTGACCCTTCTGTCTGTCTGGCCGTCTGTGTATCTTCTGTCCATCCATCCCTCGGTCCTCCGTCCTCCTGTCTAGCTATCTCTACTCTCTGTATTTATCTTTGCACTTGTATCTGTCCGCCCCATAGCCATCTATCTGTCTACCCACCTCTCTGTGTGTCTCTGTCTCTGTCTCTTAGTGGGGGTTGCCCAAAGCGGCCTCTGCTGTCCCCTTCAGTACCAGTTCTGTGATCCTATGAGCCTCCTATACACACACACACACACACACACACACACACACACACACACGTACGTGCATACACAGCGTCCAGAGCAGCTAGGTGGCTCGGTGGAAAAAGAGCGCTGGGCTTGGAGTCGGGAGAAATGGGTCCACATCTGTCCTTAGAGATTTGCTAACCTGGGCATGTCACTATCTGCTCCCTGCCACAGTCTCCTCATTGGTAAAATGGGGACAAGAATAGCGGGAACCTCACGAGATTGTTGTAAGTATCAAATCACGTGCAAAGTCCTCCACAAACCCTAACCCTAACCTAACCTTGTATACGGAATTAGGAAGACAAGTTCCAGCCCTGCATCTCAAAGCCTGAACAAATCTCTTAATTCCTCTGTGCCCCAGGCAGCTCTGTGAGTCCATGAGTTGCAGAGCAGGTGATGAGAATGAGAACCCTGCCTTGTCAGAGGGAGTGCCCTCTGACAGCCTCATACTCTGATGAAATCCATTCAATCATCCTAAATGGGCCAAGTCAACTGGCATTGTCTTTCTTCCTTGACCATCATGCTCATCTCTGTGCGTTTGTATTGGCCCTTTCTCATGCCTGGAATGCATTCTCCTTATCCCCTCCCCTCTGCCTCATATGATCCCTCTATCAAACTCCTACACCACCTTCTACATAGGGGATTCTTAACCTTTTTTGCCTTGACATTTTTGGCTGTCTAGAGAAGCCTAGAGACCCCTCCACTGTCCCTACTATGTGCTGATGTGTTGGGCATGGGGTACAAAAACAGAAATGAAAGAATCCCTGCCTTCAAGGAACTTGCTTCCTATGATGGATATTACATATACACATTATAAAATATGTGTGTATATATGTATCTAAGTGTATATTTATGGATCATTCATGTAGAAAGCTTTATCTATAAAAATGCCATAGTCAAGACATGTCTTGATTATGAAGTCAAGCTATATATATATATATATATATATATATATATATATATATATATTAAGTCAAGGTTATGAAGAACCTGCAAGTTGCCAGGTGAATAAGAGGCAACATACCAGCCTCAGGATCAGGATCAGTATCAGGAATACTTGGTTCACATCCCATCTCTAAGACATATTGCCTTGGGGGACCATAGGGACTTGAGTCCCTGAGCAACTCTCAGAAGATATTACATTTCAGGTGAGCTGTTAATTCCTTCCCAGGACCTCCATGCCCTTTTGACATCACAGATCTGGACCCCACTGCCATTCCCAAAAGGGGAACCAGGCACTACTAAAAAATTTACTTGCTCCCTATTACTTCTGGAATATAAGCTATTGAAGTTCCAAATTAAAGCCCTTCACAACTTGGCCCTAACCTATCTTTGAAGCCTAAATATTACCCTTCTCCCTGTATCCTATAAACCAGCTCAGCTCTCCTTGTTTCTGTCTCACTCATAATACTCATTCCTTATTTCGGTGCTTTTGCATTAACCAGCCATAATACCTGGAATGGGACAGCTAGCTGTCACAGTGGATAGAGCACTCACCTAGAGTCAGGATGACGTCTCCCTCTGAATCCAGTTTCAGACACTAGCTGTGTGACCCTAGACAAGTCATTTAACTCTGCTTGCCTTAGTTTCCTCATCTGTAAAGTGATCTCAGGAAGGAAATGGCAAACCATTTCAGGATCTTTGCCAAGAAGACTCCAAATAGCATCAGAAAGAGTAGAACACAACTGAAATGACTGAACAACATCATGCCTGGAATGCCCTCCTGTCCTTACCTCTCCTCTGTCTCATAGAATCTGTCCTTTAGAGACACAACTTATATGCCACCTTCTACACCAGGAATTCTTAACCTTTTCTACTTCATGGACCTCTTTGGTAGTCTGGTGAAGCTGACAGACTCCTCCATTCTCAGAACAATTTTTTGAAACATACATAATCAAAGGAAATGTAAAACTTTGTTGTTTATTGAAAATAAAATTGCAATTATTTTTTCCATTCAAGTTCATCAATCTGTTAGTGATCTCTCCATGGGGTCCTTGAGGATCCATGAGCCCAGATGAAGAACCCTTGTTCTACACAGAGCCTCTCCTGGTTCTCTTTAATTTCTGGTGCCTCCATAATCACATCATATTCATCTACCTTGTACTTATTTTTATGTACTTATGTACTTATATTTATGTAAGTACATACCATCCCTCCTGATAGAACACAAACTCCCTGAGAGTAGGAATTGTCTCATTCTTTGTATTTATCACCAGTTTTGTAGTACTGTGCCTAGCATGCAGCAGATGCTTAAGAAATGCTTGTTAATTGAATTCCAGGTGAGAAAACTGAAGCCTAGAGATATAGAGCAAGACTTTTGGGAAGTTTCAGAGACAATATTTTAAGATGGGTCACACTTTAAGATGGTCTGCCCCACTACTCCGTGCTGCCTGCATCATCAAGAACATGTCTAAGTGGGAGAGTAAGACAGAGGGAGAGAGAAGAGATGGGTATCAAACCACCCAGACAGGCTTCAGCGCATTGGATAGGTCCTCTGTGAAGGTCATGGAAAGATCAGAAGGATAGAATCTGCATGTGTGGAGGAAGTGCCCTCATGAGTGAGACCACTGATCTGGGGTGAAGGGAAGGCAAGTACTGTGGTAGGAAGGAGATTGAAATAACTGTGGAGAAGAGGTCTAGATGAAATGCCTGGAGAAATTGGATGAAAGTCACTTTCAGATGTGGAGAGAAACTGGGCTGTTGGGATAAAGAGGCAGAAACTTTGACCTTTGTGAATTGAGTTTGTAGGATATGCTATTCTAAACTCAATTCAATTCATCAAACATTCATTAGACACTGAGGATACAAAGACAAAACCTTAGTCCTTGTCCTCAAGGGGTTTGTGGCTTATTGTGTACATGTACATAGATAAGTAAATATGAATACAAATTCATTTCTAGAGGAAGAGAACAATATCTCTATGAAGTACCACTGAAAAGTCCTATGTATGAGGTGACTCCTGAGTGGTACTTTGAAGGAAGCTAGGCATCATTAGGGGGAAAGCTGAGGAGATAGTGCTCTCCAGACAGGGTGTCCATCCATGTTGCATCCTGGGTCATCTTTGGTCATCCTGATCTATATCTGGCCACTAGACCCAGATGGTTCCAGAGGAAACAATGAGACTGATAACTTTGCATAGCCCTTCCTCAGTTAAATCCAATTCACTTGCATTTCATGGCATCACCTTCTTGATATCATGGTACTCTGAGAATGAAACAACAACAACCATCCATGTAAAGACATAGGGGTGGCACGCACAATCTATAGAGTACCAGGCCTGAAATCAGGAAGATGAGTTCAGATCTAGCCTCAAATGTTATTAATTGTGTGACCCTGGGCAAGTCACTTTACCCTGTTTGCCTCTGTTTCCTCATCTGTAAAATGAGCTGGAGAAGGAATGAAAAGCCAACCTAATATCTTTGTCAAGAAAAGTCCAAATGGGATCATGAAGACTTGGACATGACTGAACAATTATGCTACCACACAGGGTAACTAAATGGAGAGTGAGTGAAGGGAGATAAAGAATATACCTGTTTCTTTGATGACACTGAAATAATTACTTTGTAATCAGTGAATGCCTGGACATTTATGAAATAAGTAGTAAATTGAGTTCAAATCACTACCTATGTAGCAAAGCTTTAATAAATGCTCACTCATTCATTCTACCTGACCTCAGTCAAGTCACTAACTTATATGGGCATCAGGTCCCTCAAGTATAAAATGAGAGGATTGAACTCGATGACTACAGTTGCTTCCTTCTTTGTGTCTCTAATTCTATGATCCCATGGTTTCATTGGGAAAATATCCAAGTTTCACTCTCATCTTAATAATCCAAGAATGATGCCCTCTCTCTTTTTTCCTTTTCTGAGCTATTGTCCCAGTGGAGGTAGTTGTAGGGTTGGTATTTCAATGAAAAAATCCTGGCCATTGATTTCTTTTTAAGTTTCTTTTTTATTGATTTTTCAATTTGGAACATAAATGTTAAACAATAAAGCACGAATTTACATACACAGTGCTGCATGCCATACTTTCTGGTCACATCCATTTAGTCATAACATTAGTAAATCTAGTTAATTGAAACCTCATAAACCTTAAGGACTAGCTCAAATGAGCTGGCAAGATGACTTGGCACAGCTACAGGATGACTAAATTTATGTTAGAAATTGTACATTTTAAAGTGAAATGTACATAATATGTGCTTTGGTTTCAAGCAAGATAGCATCTCCTCATAGGAGGGTTCAGTTGTCTAACTGATATTTTGGATCAGGTCCTCAGTTCAGCAATCCTTACACTTCCAAATGAATCTGTGTGCAGGGCAGCCTTGGTGGTTTAAAACCCATTTGGTTATATCTTTTGGGCTTGCATTAAGTCATAAAATGTAGACCTAAGTGGAACTCTGCAAACTGTCTAATCCAACCTCAGTTTACATAAGAGAAATACCATGGGTTACAGAGATTAAATAAATTTCCTAATGTTATAAATAAGCAAAGGAGCCAGGGATTCAACCAGGTTCTCTGGATCCAAATACAATTCTCTTCATTATAATAGTCATATAGTCCCTAAGGCAAGAGTGAGCATTTCATCCCTTTGATTCATCAGAAATGGATAATTTGTTATGGAATCTTGTATTGCCTTCTCCATTCTGTCAGGTGTCTGACTGTGAAGTTGGATACCATAGAATATAATTTGCAGATACTTAGCTATTTCCTTCTCATATTTTCATTTAAAGATGCCTTTCATATACATATAGAATGTCCTAAAAGATCATGTAGAGATGAGAAATTAATTAGATAGATTGTTAATATTATTCATATTCTTCTTATTGCCTTTTAGGGATAATACATCCCTGAATTACATCCATGAGTTTTTTAAGCATTCAATATTGTTCCTTTCTTCAGATATCTTGAGACTCGTGTCTTTCAATGATCTCAAAACTGTGTCATATTCAGTATGAACCTCATTTGTGTATTTGATACAATCCAGATATGTTTCTCACATTGTGATTCTGAGTACCTTCTTTCCTCTTTTCTATTTCTCTATCACCATTATAACAAAGTTGCAAAAGATGGCATGGGACCAGGGATCATTTTGCATTTTTCTAGGTTTCATTGGTCACCATTTTCAAAAATAAAGGTCCTTAACTAGAGACTAGACTACTGACACTAAACCTGTCTATTTGTAGCCAAGTTGGTCCTCAGAAAGCAGAACATAATGTCATCAGGATCACATGTGAAGTATTTCCAATATGGCAGGATTTCGCAAAGCCTGAACTCCTTTGGCGTTGTCATTGATAACCCAGGGTTAATCACCATGCCACAATGAGTTTTCAAGAGTAGGACATTCCCATCTACCCCTTCCCTTCTGGAGAATCCCATATGACAGAAGTCAGCCAAAGTGAAGCTAAAGTGAAGCCCTGAAATACTCCGTCATTGATCCCAACCCAGCCTACAGTTAGGTATGCTTTTGCTTCCAGTCCACATACTGTATTATATCTCAACTTCAATCAAGAAAAAAAGTTATTGGCCTATATTCTAGTTGAATTGGGAATATACTTACACCAAATAAAGAGAATAAATATTGATTTCTTTTTTCTACTGACATGGTTAATTCATCTTAAAAGTTGAGTTAAAGAGACATTTATCTTTAATTGGAAAAAAGAAAAGAACAAGGAAAACAATATACTCAATACCTAAGATATTACTAAGTGGAAAGGACAACAGTGACAAAGAATCAAAACAATGCTATGTAACTATAGTGACCAAATTTATCTCCCAAAAGAAGAATATAAGGAGCCCCCTTCTTTTGTAGGGGTCGTGGACTTTGAATGTGGAACACAGCATACCATGTTGGATTTAACTGATGTCTTGGTTAGTTTTGCTATACTGTTTTTTTTTCTTTCTTTTTGTTCCTCATCATATGGAACAGTTCACTGGTAAATGGAGGAGGGAGGACCACATTGGTAGATAAAGGTGATAGAAAAACAAGTAACATCATTAAAATTTTAATAAGAAAAAGAATATTTTTGTTTCCTCAGATTATAAGATTATGTCTATCTGAATTGGAGTTGATTGCTCTGGTTTACCTGACCGGTTCACTCAGTCAACTATGTACTTGATTCAATAAGATGACTGGTCTCTTTATTTTTCACTCAGTCTTTCCTGATTCCTCAGTTGTTAGTGCCCTCTCATTCCTTAAATGACCTTACATTTATTAATCTTAATTAATTAATTAAGTCCCTTCCCTCTATCCCAGATTTTAAGGGCAGATTCTGTCTTTTCATTTTGTCTTTGTGTCTTCAACCTTTGTCACAGAGCTTTGCACAGAACTGTTACTTGAAAAATGATTAGTGGGCTGAATTGGATAAATACTTGTTGACTGACTCACTGAATTGAATTGGTTGGTCGAATTAACCAATTGTTTTAGTTTTATGTGGCAACAAGTTTCCATTCTCATATAGGCCAACATAAATTTGAAATAGTAAGTAGAGGAGTTTTTTCAGTTTCACTCTGCCTTCTGGGAATAACTCAGAATGGGGATATTGACCACATGACAACTTCTAAAAGGGCACTCCATCACGATCATGGTGAATTCTGAGCTTGGGTCTGCCATGGTGAAGCTCCCACCAGGAGCAATTACTCACTGGACAAATTAAATTAAATTTAGCCCTAGGTCCTGAAAATTGGAAAGGTACTACTGGATTGCCCACTGCTAGGATTATCTTAGGCTAGCCTCTAAATTGCTAAACTGAAGTAAAGATTTAATGATCTAACCCCTGAGGCAAACACATCAGTAAATCACACGGGGCTAGCTGACAAATTTAAGGGGAAAACAATCTATTCCTCAGGTAGAAAAATCTTCAGAAACATCTTAGATGGTATCTTGAACAAAGAGGATTTCCATATTTTGAATCCCCCTGTGGTTAGGTTTGGTTTGGTTTCATATATATCTATATCTATCTGTATACACACATATGTATATGGCATACACATTCACACACATGTATGTATTCATACATGTATATATACACACATATGTGTATGCATATATATGCATATTGTGTATTTTTATGTATACGCACACACACACAAATTTGGCTTCTGGTTTTAATTTCACAAAACATTCATTTACCCATTTGCTGGACCTGTCATGTAAACTCACTGTGCTGGATCATCCATACTGACTCTTCTGCTCCTGATTCCAGGCTGACAATTGTAGCTGGAGAAAAACACAGGACCATGGAAATCTGACCCTCGGCAAAGGGATGCTGCCAAATTTCAACTTGACCCTCGCTGCTGGGCACTTATTTAACACTTCTCATGGGCACTCTAAGGATAACTGCCCACACAGTCATTATTTATGGTCATCTCTTCCCATTAAACTCCAGACCTACCCACCCTCACCTTCACTCTCAGTGGATTTCATGAAAAAAATCCAGGCTATCTTCATTCTCTTCAAAATATATGTTTTACCATCTATCCTCTCTACCTTATTTCCCGTCATAGAGGAAATCTCTCTTCCTCTCCAAAGCTAACTTCTTTATCTTTGCTCTTCATCCATGCCTGTTCTTCCTGAGGGACCCTGATTCCCTACTTGTCCCCTCTCTAGCTTCTGCAATCTCTCTCCTGTCTCCAAACATGGTCAAATGTCACTTGTCTTTAAAAAATTCCCATCATCTGGACTTACTGTTCCTTTTAACAATGGTCTTATTTCTCTCCTCTTCTCTGTCAGACTTCTCAGATGAGAGAGCTACATTCACTGCCTTCAATTCTTTGCCATCCATTCACTTTGTAATCTTCAATCTATTCCTGTTTCTTTTCTGACACTGCACTATTAACGATCACCACTGGCATCTTTCTTGTCAAGTCTTAAGGCTTTCTCTCATTCTCATCTTCTTTGGCTCGTCAGCAGCATTTGACACTGTTGGACACCCCACTTCACCTATTGAAAATGGCTTTTTCTTTGACTTCTGTGAAATGGAACCATTTTGGGTCTCTCATCTCTTTGCCAATCCTTTCTCCTCCTGCACCCCAATTGTAGATTCTCTACAAGGCTAGTTTTATTTTCTACCCTTTACTTTCTCTTTATGCTCCAAATTGACCCAACAAGCATGGTGATCAGTGCTTATCATGGGCAAAATATTGTACTAGGCATGGGAAATATGAAGATAAAAAAATACCTATATCTATTCCAAAGAAACATATTCCTCTGAGAGGTTGTTCTCTTTTCTTATTTCAACCATCACCTTTAAAAGATGATTCCTATATTTGTAATTCTGGTTTTAACCTCTTAACCAAGCTCAAATCCCCTGCTTCTAGCTGCCTAGAAAATATTTTCTCTTGGATGTCTCATTATCACCTCAAAATCAACTCTAAAGATGAAACTGTTTATGACATCAAAAGTGTCTTTACCTCCCACTTCAAATTATTTTCATTATCTTTTCATTATCTTTTCTTTCTGTCTCTACATTGAATCTGTCACTAAGGGAATTCTTACTTTCAATGACTGTCAGATTTTTCCTTTCCTTTTCATTCTTAACACAACAGTATAGTTCCCTTATCTCTTCTTTCCTGGGTTACTTAATTTTAATTAGTTGTTCAACCCTTTCCTCCTTTCCATCTTTATCCTACAAATCCTGATACCAGATTAATCTTGCTAAACTATCAGGTTACTGGTCTGCTCAAGAACTCACAATGATTCCTTGTTACCTAATGTATCAGGACGAAACTCTTACCTAAACTTCAAAGTCTTCCAAAATTTGTCCACATTTTATCTATCAAACTATATCCCTCCCTATAGTGAAGTCAATCTCCTTACTATCTCCTCTAGATATTATGTATATTTGTATGCTCATATCTACACATACTGTGCCAATGGGACGGACCCTATTAAATTCAATAAAGTTCAAGTGGCAATATGGCATTATGGATAGAGAACAAACCTCAAAGCCAAGAAGACCTAGATTCAATTCATGCCTTTGACACATAGTGTCTGTGTGACTCTGGGCAAGTCACTTAATCTCTCAAAACCTCTAGGACAATTAGCTGCCAAGCAGATGCCAAACCAAAATTGGCAAAGGAAAGCTTCTCATCTGGGAGTTCCTTATATCAGTGAAATCATAAATCCAGTAGTTATTCCCATCAATTAAATTAAAATCCTAAGTATTTACTAGGCAGCTATTTGTAAGGTAATGTGTTGGGTGCAAAGGAGATGCTGTAAAACAAAATGGCTCCTGTTTCCTGGATTTACTGAGCGGATTTGTGGTGTGTGTGTGTGTGTGTGTGTGTGTGTGTGTGTGTGTGTGTGTGTGTTGGAGGAAGGTGAAAGAGATGTGTGAAATAAATCCAGTAATTCCTTGCAAATGGTGGCCACTTTGTTTGATACTTTTCAGCTCTGTGCTAACAGGCATGCATCTTCATCTCCCTAAGGCTCAGCATCCTCATCCATAAATGAGCTTAGTGTATTTGTTCTGTAATGGGAGGGGAGGCATGAATAGGTAAACAATTAATGGACAAGAGTTTGTTGTTATCGGTCATTCATTTCAGTTGTGTCCAGTTCCTCATGACCACATTTGGGCTTTTCTTGGCAAAGATATTACAATGATTGACATTTCCTTCTCCAGCTCATTGTACAGATAAGAAAACGGAAGCAGACAGGGTTAAGTGACTTGCCTAGGATCATATGGCTAGTAAGTGTCTGAGACCAGATTTGAACTCAGAAAGATGAGTTTTTCTGACTTCAGGCCTGGTGCAATATCCACTGTACCATCTAGCTGCCCACTCCCATCTATCCCAGGGTTATTGCAAGGGTAAATTGAGAAAATGATGCATTTTCAAATGTTTTTAAAAATCTTAACTGTCCATAGAAATGTCAGCTATTAATTAATTAATTAATTAACATTGTTACCCTTAGCCAGTTCCATCGCTTTAGATAGTATTATTCTTCTATTAATGAAAGTATCAGGGTGAATAAAGACCTGACCAGCCCTGACCACCTGAAATCGATCATCTTGCCTGACTTCCTCTTCCAATAAATCCTTCTTCTCCACCACCTTTTCTTCTTCCTTGTCCTCTTTCATATCCACTTGATCACAACTTTAACAGGTTCTGGTGGACAAGTGGCCTGCCATAGCATGTGGGTATAGGTATGTGAGGTGGCAGAGGGAGATTTCGGGGGCGGGTAGGGGAAAGGTGGAATACAAACTCTGTCTGGTTAGGGTGTCCACAACAAGGACCAAAGCTGAGTTCATTCATGTATTACTGACAACAATAACATGAACTGAATTTTATATAGTCTCTAGATCTGTAAAGTGCTTTACACACTATCTTATTTGCTTATAGTTCTCCTTGATGCTACTTGAACCCAACAATTCAACAAACAATTAAATTCAATTCAAGAAACATTGATTAAAAGGTTATTGTGTGTTAGATACTGTGTTAGACACTAGGGATACAAGGATAAAAAATAAATCTACCCTCAAAGAGTTTGCAAATATTTAAATACAGAGATGAGGCATATAATGGATAAGTGTATATATGGTCATTTGAGGGGAGGAGAAGAAAGAAGGAGGGAAGGGGGGAGAGAGAAAGAGAGAGACAGACATAGAGAAGGAGGAAGAGAGAAAAGTAGAGGGAGGGCGGGGAGAGAGACAGAGAGAGAGAGAAGGAGGAAGAAAGAAGAGAGAGAAGGAGGAAGAAAGAAGAGTAGAGGGAGGGAGGGAGGGAGGGGGAGAGAGAGAGAGAGAGAGAGAGAGAGAGAGAGAGAGAGAGAGAGAGAGAGAGATTGAGACAGTGAGAGCATAACAGCATTTAAGTGATCTTGAAGATTCTGAGTAAATGCACATCCCCTGGGATCTACCTCTAGGAAATCTGGGACTACTTTTCCTCTAGCTTCTATGACCCAGCATTTTATTTACAGTCCTTGGGGTGAGTGATCACTACTCTGAGTCCAATCATTCATTCAGTCCTGAATCTACTGTCGTCTAGCCACTGCCATCTAGCCCCCATCTCTATCTTGTCCAGAGAATTGCTGTGAGACAGTGTCAAACGCCTTGCAGACATCCTGGCATCCTATAATTACAACACTTTCCTGATATGCCAGGCTTATACACCTGTCAAAAGAAGAAATTAGTCTAGCATGACCTGTTTTTGATGCTGGCTTCATCACCGTCCCTTTTCCAAAATGCTCACATACCATTCATTGAATAATACATTTTTAAGTTTTGCTCGGAATCAGAATGAAGCTTACTGACCTATATTTTGGTGTATTCATCCCTTTCCCCTCTTCCTTTGATACATTTACCCTTTCTGGGATGCCTCTCCTGCCCCTGTGATTTCCTAAGGACCTCTGGTAGTGACTCAACAATCAAAACCTCTGATATTTTCAGTGCTCTGAAAGAAGAAAACAAGGAAACAAACTTTTATTAAGCATCTACAATACACCAGGCATCATGCCAAGCACTTTACAAATACCACCTCCTGTGATCCTGATAACAACCTTGGGAGGTAAATACTACTATTATTCCCATTTTACAGATGCAGACACTGGGGTAGACAGAGATTAAAGTGACTTTCTCAGGGTCACGAAGCTAGTATTTGAAGTATTTGAAGCTAGATTTGAAGTCAAGTCTTCTTGAATCCAGGCCCAGCACTCCATTCATTCTGCCACCTTGCCCCTCTCTCAGGCATGTAGTTTATCCAAGTCTCATGACTTGAATTCACTGAAAGCAGACGAATGCTTTCTTGCTATCTCTTCATAGAGATGTGAAGTTGTGGGTGGAGCTATGAATTAGTTCAGCCATTCTAGAAAGCAATTTGAAACCGGCCCCAAAAGTTATCATAATAAAAGATGATACTTAAATGCCTACTATGTGTCAGGAACAGTGCTAAGCACTTTATAATTATCGTCTCATTTGGTCCTTGCAAGAACCCTGGAAGATATCTACCTATCTATCTATCATCTATCCATCCATCCATCTATTCATCCACCTATCCATCCATTCATCCATCCATCTGTCTGTTTGTCCATCTGTCTATTTTTATACATAGGTCATTTCCCTCTTTTCTTGTTCTGTCTGTCTGTCTGTCTCTCTCTCTCACACACACACAAGCGAACTCATTTATGTATATATGCATAAATATTAGCTCTTTTTGCAATAGAAAATAACTGGAAACTAAAGGAGTGCTCATCAAGTGAGGAAGGAGTCAATTGAGGCTAAATAAATTATGATATATTAAGGTAATGGCATACTTATTATGGTGTAAGAAATTATGAAAGGGACGGTTGGAGAAGAGCCTTGGAAAACTTGTATGAAGTGACACTGAGAGGGGTAAGCCTTTAGGCAAATAATTTTATACTATAACAATGCTGTAAAAATAAACTTTGAAGGACTTAAGAAGCCTGAGCAATGCAATGGCCAAGAAAGATTCCAGAGTGCCTGACAATGAAGAGGTTGGACAGAGGATTTGGAACCCTGGACTTGGAGTTGGAAAGATCTGAGTTCAAATCTGCCCTTAGATATTGTTTTGTTCACTTTAATTCTGTTGGTCTCAGTTTCCTCATCTGTAAAATGGGGCTAAAAATAGCACCTACCTCCCACAGTGGTGCAGATAAAATAAGATCAGATCCATAAGGCACTTAGCACAATGCCTGGCACATAGTAGACATTTAATAAATACTTGTTTAAAAAAATTAATTGCCTCCTGAGAGGTGAAAAATGCAGGCTACATAATGAGAAACACAATTGTGGTCATGGACCATGTGGGCATTTGTTTTGCCTTACTGTACTTATTTGTTACAAAGATTTTGGCTTTCTTTTTTTTCTAAAGATGGAGAGAAAATAAATGTTTCTTAATAGAAAAGATTAATAAAAAAATCAGTCTATTGTTAACCTTCCAACTCCAATAGTCTCTGCTCTAGCTTTGATTGGAGATCATAGAAAGTGAGCTCCTTGATAACAGGAAGTGTTGCATTTTTTTCTTGAAATCTCGAACACCCAGTCCAGTGTCTGGTACACAGTAAGTGATTAATATAAATTGACTTAATTGAATGCAACCATTCTATAAACAGTACTCAAAAAATGTAAATGTCTTATCTTTCCAAATGGCTTGATTACAAATTTGATTACGAATTACCTACTCTCACCATTCTCTATCTTGAGTTAATAGCTGGTTCATTCATTCTTAAGAATGTTCTTTCTTTCTTCCCTTATTTCTTTTATTTCCTTCCTTTTCTCTTTATTTCTCCCTTTTTCCCTCCTTTCTTCTATTCTCTCTTCCTTCCTTCCCTTCTTCCTTTCTTCATTTTTTCTTCCTTCCTTCCTTCCCTCCTTCCCACCTTCCCTCCTTCCTTTCTCTCATCTTTTTTCCATTATCAGCAGGCATTTGTTTAGCACTCTGAAAAGTCCTTTGCAATCACTGGCATTTATTATTCTTCACAACAAACCTTTCTGAAATTTCCTCTTTCCAAGCTGAAAGAAATGCCTACAGGTTTCCTTCCCAAAATCACAGACTGCATTAAAAGCTAATTTTGCATGACAAATCACAAATGAAAATGACTACTGCTGTGCACTCCCATCGCATCGTAAGCTCTTGGCTGCTCTATGATCCCTAAGACCCTCACTCAGCGAGCATCACAAATCTTGATAATAAGATTGTCTATGTATGATAAGTGCCAGGGAATGACAAAGTGTCTGTAGACTCACACATTTGGTGGGTCAGATCCTGGGCAAATCATTGATTGTGAGGAAGGTGATGACAGGCCTTGAAAAACTCTAAAGAAGTCTAATTTGGGAGAGTCACTGAACAAATCTGACAGTCTCACAAGACTTTGGTTAAACCTGGCATGTTGATAAAGGAGATTACTTCTTTGGTCTCTAATGTGATACTTCTCTCATTACAGCATAGGGCTGCCTTGCACTTATGTGTGCATATGTACAGTACACACATACAGAGACACTGTTGTTATTGTCTGTCCTTTGTGCTCAAAGAGGACCAAAATGACATCACAATGTTAGAGTCAACGTAGACTGTGTCCAGCTGTGGCTGATCAGACCAATACGAGCTCACAAGGCTCTACCACAGGTCATGTACAAGTAGTCTGTAGGAATATTTGGGATTTCTTTTGAGCTACTGTAATTCTGCTTTGCTCATAGGGCACAGAACCTTCTCTGATATGATCATGCCATGTTGGGTGGTCCTATGCCAGTCTCCCATATGTCATAATCAATTCCAAAGTTCTTTAGAAAGGCCTCATGAGTATCTATGTATCACTTTGTAGAGGTGTTTTGGATTTCTGCTATTAGTATAAAACTGAATTTCATCTGGTTTCTTAACTGAACCAAGAATCCTACATCTCTGTAAGCTTTGTTTGCACTTTACTTTTGATGGAGTTAAACACTACCTTTTTAAAGAGATGGACAAATTGTCCACTTGGTAAATCCTGTGAAAGTCTTGTCTTTGTTTAGGAGCTTCTGAATTTCTCCATCATTTTTATCAAATTAATGCTGATGTTTATGAGTGATCTGGATGATCAGATGATTACCCATATGAGTAATTGCAGTGCCTGAAAGTTGCCCACTCCTTTTCTGCTCCACTGTTGCCAAGAGTATTGGCTCAGCTTTCTCTCCAAGTTAGAAACAAACTATTCACTTTCAGAGAAGTACTCTAATCTCTTGACATTGTCTTCTGGTAGTCATCTTGCCTTGAGGGGAGGGCACCACTTTTGTTGAATACTAGTGTTAGCTTGGAGATGATAAGTCTAAGACTGGTCCAGCACTCTGCATCACACACAGCCTTAGGCACTCTCACATCCTATCCCTTACAATGACATAGTCTATTAAATGCCCAGGTTTGCTGCAAGTGTGTGTCCTTGACATTTTATTGCATTTGGGCAAACAGAAGACAGTATTGGTGATGAGATCCACAAGATCCACAAGTGACCATTGCCTTGCTGTATTGGATCCACTCCTTTCAAAGTCTCCCTGCCATGTCTGGTAGTCTATGCCTACTCTGCCATTGAAGTCACCCAGAATTATCTCCTCTTTCAGCACCTTGATGATCAGAATCTCTAGGTCTTCATAATATTTTTCTTTGACCACAACAGAATTTGTCATTATGAGAACATGTGCCCTGATGATGGTAGTATAGCAAGTGGCAATCACATTATTCTTAGCCTGTCATTCACTCCTTTGGGGAGGCATACAAGATTGTTGATTAGATTAGCTTTGATTGCAAAACCTACGCCAACTTCATGGTGTTCCCCTTTACTGTAGCCACTCCAGAAAAACATGTATCCAGCTGCAACTTCAGTAATCCTGCCTTCATTTGCCAACCTTGTTTCACTCAGGGCTGCTATTTGGATGTGATACCTGCTGAATTTTCTCACAAGAATTGTTTGTCTATCAGGTCTACTGGATTTCATGTTGGCCATAAGCGTGCACACACTTCATATACCAATAGTGAAGGGAATCATCTTCTCAAAAGTTTTCATATTTTTTTTGTCTGTTTCAACTGCAGGGTGGAATTATAGCCTACTACAGTAAATAGGCCAGGATCAGGTGAAGCAGACATTTGTTAGGCCACTTTTTTTAGCACCTTGCTGAGACCAGAAGGTAAGCAGTACTATCCTTGAAAGGTTAGTCAGGCACCCAAGGGCTGCCAAATCTCACTGCTACTTCGATCCAGTGAGAAGATGATCCTATGGCCATACTGTGTGTGCTCAACGTTGTAACTATAGCTCCCAGTGTATCTGCACCTATTGCTTTGTCACTCATCCATTGCCACAGGATGTCAAAGTAGGAAAAATAGCAAAATAACCACATAGTAAAATAATAAAATAGTATGGTTTATATTTTATTTGCATATGAATTAGATTTAAGTGAGGCAGAGTTTCACCAAGTCATCAGCCTCACAATTTCAGAGCCATTGAAGACGGCCAGGGGTATTGTGGATGACCTTGGCATCTTTGATGTCTGATCAAGCTCTAAGCACTTCATAGTACCTGCTTCAGCTGCCTTCACGGCCATTGGAACAAATTATGGTGCTGGGGGAAGTTTTTACATGCTTGGTGTAGACATCTCCTTAGCTTACCTACAGGTTTGTGGTCCATCAGTTACTTTCAACTTAGTTTAACTCATGATTTATCAGGGTATGACTGCTGCATGTGCTACAGCTTTTTGGATCCACAGGTGAGAGTTGGGTGAAAGATGGACACTGGATGTGGATAAGCAGCCCTGAAAAGAGGTTAGCAACTCTCACCCTAGAAGTGCTAGTCCTCCCTGAACACCCCACACACCTTAATACACCACACACAGAAATACAACAGAAAATGAGACTTAGAGAAGTAAAGATCTTCATAAAATCTGGCAAAAGGAACCTCCCTTTGATCTAGAACCTATGGGCCTTCTAGCTAGAGCCTTCTGGCTCAGCAAGAACTAAGACCAAAACAATATGGTAGGAAATTCTTTCAAGTTCCTGAATTTGCTTAGTTGAACAGAATAGAAACATGGTTCAGGTACAGTCTGATTACTCCCAGCAATACATGACAGTCATCACCCTTAAGTCTTTTTACTGCATGCATATATTTCACAAACCTTCAGTCCTGTATTCCTTTCCATTTGTCCCCTTTCTCATACTCTAGCAGGCTCTGGAATAAAAACAAAGTCTAAACCCTCTCATCTCAGCATTTCCCCAAACTTTTCCTTAAATGCTGTCATGGAACCATAGAATTTAGAACTAGAAGTGATCCTAGAGATTACCTAGCCCAATCCTTTCATTTTACAGATGAGGAAACCGAGTCTGAGAAGTGAGGTGACCTGTTTGAGCTCACACAGGACAGAAATAGTCATGTAGATTCCAAGCCAGGACTCTACATTGCATTTCCACCACACCACTCTACCTCTGAGGCAGCTGCTTATTCCTCTCTGCAAAACAGTGACTATAAATATAGTACTGAAACTGGCCAGTTTTTAGAAATCTACCAAGTCAGTGAAAAGCAATCATTCTTGTTTGGAATTACATAACAAAGCAATCAATTGATTTTGTACTTTTCCAACAATCATGTTGCTGTTATATAGAAAATGATTTTTTCCTTCAAGCATTGCCTAATGCCATTTTCTTTTTGCCCTATCTAGATGTGAATCTTCTAATATGTCCAGTGCCAAAACTTGTTCAAATCTATCTTCTTGGTGTTGCTGTCACGAATATCAGCATCAAAACCAGTTTTGATAGAAATAAGATGGCAATGACTTTGCAGTCTCACTTGCAGACACATGTTGATACATTTAGTGCCCTCCTTGACATTCTTTTCTTTCAAATTCATCTGAATGTTCTAGGGGTTTATTCTATCCAGTTAAGACAGATGCATTACAGTGAGGTATGGGTAGGAGCACAGAGTTTGTGTTCATACAGAGCTTGAACCTAAGAGACCCTCATTCTTTTGGAGGAAATTCTCAGGAGAGAAGAGAGGCTTCTTCAAGTAGCCTACCAGAAGCCTTAGAGCATGGGGGCATAAACAGGCAAGCATGCACTGTTGGCAGAGGGTTAGAAGGCTGGAAAATCTTGGACCTCTAGACCTCTGGGGCTGTCACACCCAGTAGACTTGAATGAAACCCTAAGAGAACTTGATACACCCTAGACTTCATCTGCTGTTCCCAGAGAAGTTCACGGAAATTTCTACAATGTTATTTGCTGTTCTGAGAAATAACTGCTCCTAAAATTCCCACTGCAGAGATTTCCTTAAATTTCTTCCTTAGTAATCTAGTGAACATATTTCTATGACTCTGTTTTGGGAAGAATGAGGGGTTATTTTGGACTTAACCACCACAATGTGTGATTGGACATTTGGGAATAGTTTTTTAGGGTGTTCATTACCTTTGCATTCCTGTTTTAATTAAATATCTTTGCTTAATTCCAGAATGAAGAGATACCTTGATGGGAGCTTGAAGCTGTGATAGCTTAAACATCACTATGAACTAAGTATTGCTAAGAGCAGGCCATGTCATGGAACCTAGGTCACACATTCATTAACCCATATGCCTTAGTACAACTTGAAACTAATCCATTTCTTTCAATAGTAGATATTTTGACCATTTATTCCTTTAAATCCTTCATAAAGCACCCACAGACACCTGTGGATTTAATATTTTGTGGATACCAGTGCATTACACAGGCTTTCTAGCTGCTCTCTCATACTTCACATATCCCCTTTTCCCAGTCTTATGGGACATGGATGATGTCTTTGATGACCACTCTTATGACAAAATAGCTCTCTCAATATGCCACAATCTATTTATGCACACCAAGAATATTTCGATGACTTTTTGAGTCACCTACAATTCTGATTTTCTGAGACCATGGTCTTTAACAATTTGCATCCCTGCAGCCTTACTGGGAAAATAAATTTTTTTCTTAAGAAATTGGGATTTTTGGAAACTGAGCATAGATCAATGCCTGACATGTATACAAGAATAAAGTCCAAATGCATACATGATCTAGGTATAAAGATTGTGACTGTAAACAAATTAGGGGAGCAAGGAATATTGTATTTGTCAGGTTTATGGAAAATGGAGAAATTTTTGACCAAACAAGAGATAGAGAACATTGTGAAGTACAAAATGGATAATTTTGATTACATTAAATTGAAAAGTTTTTGCAGAAACCCAATGCACCCACGATTAGGGAAAGCAGAAAACTGGGAAAGAATTTTCCCAACTAGTGTCTGTGATAAAGGCCTCATTTCTAAAATACATGGAGAATTGAGTTAAATGTACAAAAATACAAGTCATTCCCAAGTTGATAAATGATCAAAGGATATGAAAAAGACAGTTTTTAGAGGAAGAAATTAAAAACTATCTATAGTCATATGAAAAAATGCTCTAAATCACTATTGATTAGAAAATCAAAACAACTCAGAGGTAACACATCACACCTACCAGATTGACTAACAGGACAAAAGAGGAAGATGATAAATATTGGAGAAGATATGGGAGAGTTGGAACACTAATTCATTGTTGGTGGAGCTGTGGGCTGATCCAATCATTCTGGAGAGCAATTTGGAACCATGTTCAAAGGGCTACAAAAATGTGCATACCCTTTGATCCAGCAATATCACTTATAGGACTATATCCCAAAGAGATCATAAAAATAGAAAAGGGTCCCACGTGTACAAAAATAATTATAGCAGCTCTCTTTGTGGTGGCCAAAAACTAGAAATCAAGGGGGTGCCCATCAATTGGGGAATGGCTGAACAAGGTGTGGTATATGAATATAATGGAATACTATTGTGCTATAAGAAATAATGAATGGGAAGACTTTGAAGAGGCCTGGAAGGACTTATGTGAACTGATGCTGAGTGAAGTGAGCAGAACCCGGAAAACTTTATACATAGCAACAGCCACAGTGTGCGAGGAATTTTTCTGGTACACTTAGTCCTTCTCAGCAATGCAAGGGCCTAAAAAATTTCCAATGGCTTCTTGAGGCAAAGCACCTTCCACATCCAGAGAAAGAACTATGGAATTGGATTGCAGAATGAAGCAGACCATTTTCTTTTATATCATGTTTCATTTTGTTTTATCTCATGGTTTCTCCCATTCATTTTAACTCTACTATATGACATGAAAAAAAGAAATTGGGATTTTTCAACTCTGAGGTACCACCTCACACCTATCAGACTGGCTAACATGACAAAGAAGGAAAATGATAAATGTTGGAGAAGATGTGGGAAAATTGGGACACTAATGCATTGTTGGTGGAATTGTGTACTGATCCAACCATTCTGGAGCTATGCCCCAAAAGGCTATAAAACTGTGTATAACCTTTGATCCAACAACATCCCTGCTAGATCTGTATCCCAAAGAGATCATAAAAAGTGGAAAAGGACCCACATGTACAAAAACATTTATAGCAATTTTGTGTGGTGGCAAAGAATTGAACATCAGTGTGATGTCCATCAACAGGGGAATGGCTGAACAAATTGTGGTATACGATTATAATGGAATATTATTGTGCTAAAAGAAATGACAAGCAGGATGATGTCAGAAAAACTTGGAAAGATTTACATGAACTGATACAAAGTGAAGTGAGAAGAGTCAGGAAAACTTTGTTCCCAGGAACAGCAATATTGCATGAGGAAGAACTGTGAGGGACTTAGCTATTCTCTGCAATAAAATTATCCAAGACAATCACAAAGGACTTAAGATGAAAAATAATATTCACCTCCAGAGAAAGAATTGATATTATCTGAATACAGACTGAAGCAAACCATTTCTGTCTCTCTCTGTCTCTGTCTGTCTGTCTCTCTCTTTTTTGTTTATTCCCCCTCTATCTTTCTTTCTCATGTATTCTTTCACAAAATGACCATTATGGAAATGTTTTACATTATTGAATATGTAACCTGTATCAGATGGCTTGCCTTCTCAGTGAGGGGAAGGGGAGGGGTGGAGAAAAAATAGAATTTGGAACTCAAAACTTAAAAAAGTTAAAAATTGTTTTAATTGGGGGAAAATATTATTTGAAGAAAAGAAGTTGGGATTCTAGATACTATTCCACGTGAACCACTTGAGATAATGGGAAATGCATTTTACTAAATAAGTCCTAACTAATGTCCTCTATATCATTGTTCATATGTTATACCTACAAAAGATAAATGTTCTTATGGAGAATGTGCCTAGGAGGAGCCTGAGAAAGATTAACTCTTTGTTGAAGTACACTGTCTATATAGTATTGACCTACTCAGTGGGTTATATTTAGTACCATGTCATGTCCATAGGTGAGCATAGAGGATAGGTTAGGTACGCCTCTTGTCATAATCTGAATAGTATGCTTCACCTACTATATTTTTCCAGGTAGTATCTTTTGAGTGTTGCCGAATCTCTTTGGGGATGACCTGTAGTGTTTTAAAAACTCCATGTAATATTCTGGAGTACCTCTTCATTGACAGGTTTTTCTCTTTTTATTTTGATTTTGGGTACAATATTTTCTATTCATTAGTAAACACTTTTAGAGAACAATACTCACCATAAACATGTTCAAAATGGTTGGATACTTTATAAAGGTTAAATCAGGAATTCAGTGATTTTTATGGCTATAACATCATAGGATTTAAAGACAGAAAGAAGGTTAGACCTCTCATTCAATGCCCTCATTTTAGGAGAGCTGAAACCTTTAACTTCAGCCTTGACTAATTCAACTTCTCTGAATTAGTCAATTTAAATTGTAAGATGCAACCCTTTCAAAAGACTTCAACCAGCCTGACTTCCTCTCCTATGCCCCTTGTCTAAGCAAAGAGAAAGGTCAATGTTTACTGTCTCACTGACTGGTGGCTAGAGCTGATTCAAATATAAACTACTTTTAACAGCTATGTTACCATGGTATTTGATCAGAGAATTTGCTATAATTGATCCCCATGAAAATTAATTACTCATCTTAATTAGCCTAAGAACTGTATGCATGCTTAAGTACCCTCATGTTGATTCTTTAGGCTCTATAATATACTTAGACAAAGAGGGTTGAATTAACCATTTAACAGACCCAAATGGATCCCTCAAATCATTCATTTGTCCCTGAAAACTATTTTTTCTTGCTTTGTATATAAGTGACTACATTTGGTTTTATACTGTGACCTTCCAAAGGGAAAGACTGAGGAATTTAGTAATAGACCATAACCTAAACAGGCACAATTCCATCATTAATCTATTTGGAGTCTAGGAAATGCAGCTATTAAACACTCAGTAATCTACTTGTCTTTATGATGTCCTGGGCTCTGATGAAAGAGTATACTTTAAGTACGGCATGTCACTATGCCACCATGGACTAACCATATCTCTTTCTTTCCAGACCCTGTGTTACTTTAATCACTATTGCTCAAGGTCGATCACTCAATCACTCAACAAGCATTTATTAAGTTCCTGCTCTATGCCAGGCACTATACAAAGACATAAAATAAAGAGCTTACAATCTACCAAGAGAAACAGCATGCACAGCTCAAATCATGGAACAGTTGATTTAAATGAGATAAAAGTATAGTAAATAGAAAAGCAGAGCAGAATATTCCTCTCCTTCTCAGTTTCAGTCCTCCAGGAAAAAAATCTCCCTTTCCTATGGAAATCCTTTCTCTTTCTCTCCTCCATTCTCCAATTACAGAACCCACATAGTAGTGAACTCCCAGAATTTAGTGTCATATAACAGACCTCCCATCTTCCAGTAAAGCAAGAGTGGAACATACCTGGTTATGTCTCCACTAAGATTGGATTGTGAATACTCTCAGTGATTCTCATGTCACAGCTGAGGATGAATAGGACCCCAGGATGCTGGATGCAGGGTTCTGGGTATGCTGCTCTTGGGTCTGGAATTCAACTGTGCATCATTCTGCCTGGAGGATCTGTCTGTCCTTGAGGCCTTCTTTCAAGGGCACTACTGAAAGGCTACTTGGGCCAGCACAGCTCAGAGCCCAGTAACATGGGTGCTATGCCAATGCCATGGTACCACAGTCTCTGTCCTTTTTCCTTCAAAACTCCATGTACTTGCCTGAATCTGATAACAGTCCCATTAATCCATCACCAATATCAGTCACAGAGACTGCCAATGTCAATCTGAAGCTATATCTCAACGTTGAATACTGCTGGTAGCCTAGGATGTCTCCTGTTCCATAGACAATAGAGGGTTGCAGCTCTGGACAATGAGAAGAACATGGAATTAGGAATCAGAGGGTCTACATTTCAATCAAATCTCTGCCATTTACTGGCTGTGTGACCTTGAGAAAGTCACTTAAACATTCTGAGTCTCATACCCTCATTTTCAAGATGAGGTGATTGGAACAGATGAGCTCCAAGATCTCTTCTTGCTCTAAATCCTATGATTCTAATTTGATTCAACATTATCACATACGTCAAGTTGAAATGCTTCATCTCCTAGTTGTGTCTAATGGATCCCTCAAGTGTGTCTGGCAGAATTATTCTTGGAAAATCTCTACTTCTAAATGTAGACTCTGCATTGTTTGTTTCTGAGCTATTGAATTTCACACTCTAAATATTTACTTTCATTTGTGAAAAGGATAGAAATTAAAGTTACTATCAATCATCACCTATTTTAAAACCCATAACTATTAACATTTAGAGAGCCTCAGGCGCTTTATCCTTCCATAAACATCAGGATTTTGTTTCTCTGAAATAAAACCAGGGCTATTTTCTTATATTTGACCTTAATAAGTCATGTCTCTGTCCACATATTTAAACAAAGCAAGACAGAAACAACTGCACTTAGCACTTTTGTGGGTGCTATCTCCATTGCCATAGCTCATAATCTCTACAAAAGATTTGTAAACAGACCCTTAGTCTATGCTCCAAGTAGGCTATCCCGAGTTTTTCTAATAAAATAACACTTTATACTAAAGTCACTGCTCTGTAAAAATCATTTTATTTAATTTTCCAATGTTTACCTCAATGGGTTTTTCAGCTCTAGGAACTATTTTTCTTAATCACACACATAATTTTGAATTGATGTGAGCATATGTTGTCATTACTGCCTCCACTAAAGCCATTCTCCTGATACTTCATTTTGTTGTGGAGGTGACCTTGCCTTTTCAAAGACTTTGCTAACATACAACAAACTCTGGCAAGTCTTACTGAGATTGAATACAGGCCCAGTAATACATTGTTGTTTGAAGACAGGCTCTGAGTGATGTCACCAACTCCCAAAGGCTTTTATGGAGGGTTTTGTCATAGTCTGCAAAGCACCCCAGTGGTCTCCCAGATCCATGAAATATTAAAGATAGTCAATTGTTACCGACATAAAATATACCTGTCATTGACCAATAATCTGTAACGTAGAAGTAAGAGCCACCTCATAACATAGAAATCAGCTGATGAATCACAGAAAGTATATTATAGAATTACATTTATCCTTTTCAGATGATGAAAATATTCCTCTCCTGAGGTCTGCAATGGATGCATTTGGAGAAATTGAGCTTTGGAGAATTTGGAGAAATTTGAAGAAATGAGCTTGCAGGTAAAAATCCTTTGACAGTTGCGTACCCCCAAAAGATTTGGAATTTCCTTGGTGTTGGTACTTCCTGCCTAAGTCTAGCTCACAATCCTTTCCTGTCTCAGGAGAAGGTTTTCTGGGTTGCTGTGCACCTCCTTCACAGCCCAAATCATCTTCTCACAACTAAGGTTCTGCCGATGAGATGCTGGATACATCTGTGGTCATTTCCTTTTTAATTAAAGTCTACTATAAAAAAATCTAGGATGATCATCATGAGGTGGGAGAATTCAGAATTCCTGTAGGTTGGACATCATTTACTTTGAGGTGTATTAGGTAGAATGAGCACTGCATTGGGAGCTGGAGGATCTGTGTTCAAATCTGGCCTCTGACATTTACAATATATGACTTGGGATGTGGAACAAACCACATCCTCTAGGGTCCCTTCCATCTTGGAGCCTTATTACCCCAAGAAAGTTGTGATTGGCCAAGATGAATCATCAGTGAGAATATAATTGTGAATCAGGTATGTTCCCAAGACATTTGTTATGTGAGAACCTGCCCAGATAAATGTACACACCCTTTAGAACAAGAGCATGAGGTCTATTCCTTCTTACCCAGGAGGCACCAGTGATGGAAAACTTACAGATGCCCTACCAAATTCAGATGTCATCCAATTTCATTCCATTTATTCAACATGTATGGTTACTATGTATAAGATACTCTGCTAAGTGGACACTGAGGAACATACAAAAATTTATTCCCCCACCCAGGAAGCTACCTCAACAACCCACAGTTCTTGACATTAAAGTTTGCACTATAAGTATGTCAGTGGTGGTAGTAATTATTATATCATATCATATATCATACCATATCATAAATCATAATATATGATACTCTAAAGTTCACACAGCATTTTACATATATTTGGTAATGTAACTCCCCTAAGAGAGGTAATATCGCATGTACACATACACGTAGAATTCAGGAGATTTTGCAGTGAGAATTGAGAGAAGGAACTGCTTCTAGCCAGGAGGATCAGGAAAAGTTTCCTGGAAGAAATGGTATTTATACTGGGTCTTGAAGGGGAGGTAGGATTTCAACAGCTAGCTATGGAGGAGATAGCAATTATGGCATAGGGAAGTATGTGAGAAAAGCCTCAGAGGTAGGAAAACACAAGATGAACTGGAAGAATGGCTAATAGCCTCATTTGCCTGACACACAAGGTACACAAAGGAAAGTCATATGAGATAAAGCTGGAAAGACAGGTTGCATCAAGATTGTGGAAAACCTTGAAAGTCAGGCTAGAGGTGGACATCACTGGGTGGTTAATGGGCAACGATTGACAGTCTTTGATCTGAGGGGTGACATGGTAATAAAGAAGCTTAATCTGGCAACTGAGTATAGACTGGATCAGAACAGGGAGACACTCGGTAATGAGACTATTTAGAAAACTATTGCAAAAGTCCAGAGAGTAATCTAATAGTGAGGGGTCTGAGCTAGGGAGTATCAGACTATTTCATACTGTAATATATCTAAATTTTGTAGTAATAAGGGACCTTGAAGATCATCGAATCTAGATCCATTATTTTACACATGAGGAACCTGAGGCTAAATGAGGTAGAATAACTTGACCAAGGTCATGCAACTGATGATGGCACCCAGGTCCTTGGGCTTCCAACCCAATGCTTTTCTATTGTGCTACATTTCCTTGTCTCCAGGTTTGTACCTGAGGGACAACACAGTTGTTTAAGGTGAGAGGGATTCAGTCAAACAAGTAGTAAGCAATTCATTTAATTCATTTTTTTCAATGAATTGATTGTTCTCTCTCTGTCTCTCTGTCTCTGTCTCTCTATCTCTGCCTCTCTCTGTCTCTCTCTGTCTGTCTGTCTCTGTGTGTGTGTGTATGTGTGTGTGTATGTGTGTGTGTTTAAAATGGATCAATCAACTAGTTTTGGTCTCACATGACCATGTTGACAAAAATGTTTCCAAAGCAAAGATTGATGCTCCATTTTCTAAAAAGCAAAATGGGAAAATAGGTAAGAGTTTGATGACTTCCTCCTCCAATTATCATTTCGCAAAGAATTACTTCATACTTCTCTTTCCTCCTGAGGAAAGAAAAACACCAAACACATATCACATTTTCAGTATTTGTTTCTGTATGTGCTGGCTTGATGCAAACCGTTGCTAGGCAATTTCTCATCGATGCTGACAGTGATGGGAGACTCGAGGCTCTAAGAACAGCGAACAGGTTATGGGGACTTGCCCTTCCAGTGTCTTGCTTTCACAGAGACTTCAGTGTTTGTTTCCATTCATATTGGTAGAAAACGATTTTCTTCCACTTGGCATCTTAATGTGAAATTAAATGTATGTTTATAGGGGGGAAATCATTATCTCCAAGTCTTCCCGATGATGGAAAGAACCTTCTGGAAACTCTGATTGATCCTTCTGGGTAAACCAGCTTAGATTCAGATTAGGCTGCATTCTCAGCTGCCTGCCTCATCAAATTCACTAGCAGAGTGAGCTAATGGTGGCCCTCCAGTTATTCTCACCGAAAGAGCTGAAGATATTCAGTGAATAAAAGAGCTAAAATTCCCTTGTAAATCACAAATTGGAGCTCTTAGATGCATAGGTAAAATTAGTTGGTGATAGGGTCTTAACAGTTATTTATATGATGCCTTTTTCAGGGGATAATGGGCAATTAGTCTTCAGAATTGTTTCATTTTATGGTCATTTGCAGGCACAGAAACGCAACTTAAACAAGTGTAGCAGCATGGCCCTTATGTCTCCTCATGAGCTGTGAGACAGATTAGAAGTTTGAAGACTGATTAATGTATTGTTCATACGACATGTATCTACTTACGAAAAAGCAGGGCAAAGTAGACTCATAATGTATGGTAAAAGAGTTCTTCATTTCTTCCCTCTCTAACCTATATCCACTCACCAGATGTTACTTCAGCAAGCTTTGTAAGGGTAAGGAGGATGTAATTCATGTCAGCCCTGTCTGGGTTGGATAGAATGTGAGCTAGAGGGAGAAATGTCTAATGTGGAGTGAGAAATTTGGTGTACCTGGACCCCGGGTGGTAAGTGTCTGTGTAACATTGGTCAAGTCACAACTACAGTTTTCTCATCTGTAAGGTGGATTTCGGTCTTGAAGGTCTGTAATGTCCATTCTGGATCTGACTCTTTAAGCCTACAAGTCCATGAGTCTGTGTTTGCTGAAAGAAACTGGTTTTGACATTTGGTTAATAAAAATTAATGCTAACCTGGTTGAGGGGATCAGTAGAAGGCAGGTAGGCCTACAGGGAACATTTCCAAGAGATCCCTATTGTCCTAGAGTAGCTGAGATGAACAGATAATTGCTGAAGTCATCTACAAGGGTATTTTCCAGGAGGAAATACCAGAGTCATAACTAGTCTGGACCCATCAGAGTTTTGTCCCAGATGCCAATATTCTAGAGGGCATAATTCCTCATGCTATTCTTGACAGATCTGTCTGATTTAAAGATCGTACTCCTATTGGTCATGTCAATCAGGGGCAATGCAGCTTCCTGGCAGATTAATTATCAATTATTAATTATTAATTATTAATTTATTAATTATTAATTAATTAATTAATCTGTGTTGATTAATCATTTACTATGTGTCAGGCTCTAGCCCAGGCTCTGGGGATGCAAATTCAAAGACTAAAAAACTCCTACTCTCAAGAAACTTACGTTCTGATGGAAGGAGACAAGTATGCATTAAAAAATGTACAGCATAAATGTAAAATTGTTTTAAAAACTATTTTGCATATAGAAAAAATAACATTTTTATACAGCACAACACACAAAAAGAATTCTATATGAAGTCACAAATTTCCTTTTCTCACTATTAACTTTTTTCATAATTATAAAGTTAATAAACATAAGTATATACAAAATAAATGCAAGATAATTTGTGGGATGGGGGGGCACAAAAGTTTCATGAAGTTGATGTTGCTTGAAGCTGGTGCCTCTTGGGGTCAGCTATCTACTGACAACTTGGTAAAACCTATGGGCCTATCCTTAGATTCCTGTTTTTAAATGCATAAAATGAAATACATAATGAAATGAAATCAAAGGTTAGTAAAAATAAATATATAGTTTTTTCCCCATCCAGTTTCATTGACTTCTTGAAATCTATCCCCTTGGGGTTCCCTGGACTTCAGGTTAAGAGTCATGTAAAAGAAGAGGATACGATAAGGTAAAGGTAAATAAGGAGTGAATTTCAAGAATGGGAGATGGCTAGTGAAAATGGCAGATGGAGTGTTGTGAATGAGGTACAGAGAGAAGCATGGTTTGACTGGATCACAGAGTATGGGAGGAAGAGAAATATCAGATGAAGCTGGAAGGATTATTGGTTGGGCCCAGGTTTTATAGGGATTTAAAAGCTAAAGATAGGAGTCTGCTTTTTATTCTAGAGGCAGTAGGTAGTCAATTACATTGGTTGAGAAAGGAGAGACACATGTAGGATCTTTATTTAAGGAAAATTATTTTGGTAGTAGTGTGTAGGATGGGTAGTGGGGGCAGAGGGAGACTGGAGGCTGGGATACCAATTAGAGGCTGTCACAATAATCTCGATGAGAAATGATGAAGACCTGAACTAAGGTGATAGTTATGTGTGTGGAGGGAAGGAGTAGTATACAAAAGATACTATGAAGATGAAATGGAAAGATTTAATCACTGACCTGATATGTGAGTGAGAGAGAGTAAGGAGTCCTGGACAATTCCAAGATCATGAACCTGAAAATCTGCAAGGATAATGATGCTTTTCATAGCAATGTTTGGAAAATGGAAAAGGTTAAAAGAAAAGGTAATAAGTTCAGTTTTAGGTACATTGAGTTTAAATGTCTGTGTTATCCAGTTTGGGATTTCCAATTGTCAATTGATGAGACAGTATTGAAGTTCAGAAGACAGACCAGGGCTCAATAACTAGATCTGGGAGACATCCAGTAGAAGTGATGTTCCTTTGACTACTTTTCATTCTCAGAGAAGAGGTCCTTTAGGAGACTTGCTTCTCTGAGAAGGGGTTTGTACTTCTCTGTCTTACATTCAGGCTAAGGAGAGAGGGAACTTTTGGGTCCTTGACTTTTCAGGAGTAGAGACCAAGTTGTTCCAGGGATAATACTGTTTTCTTTTACATAAGAGTATTTATGGACAGGAGGCGCTTTAGGAAGTGCACTGGGTGCTTTCAAACCTTCTGTGAATACCTTGTCTTCCCATTGGGAGAGAGGCCATTGATAAAGGATTCTGCTCTTTGGTGGAGATTTATACCCAGTGCCCTTCTGAGGGTCATGGTGGGGTTAGTGAGTGCAATAGAAGAGAGATTCTGGGTGGATCTTTTGACTTGTAGTTTCAAGAGAGAAGGTCTATGATACCAACCTATCTTCATGTCACTGAAGGGAGAGAAAGACTGGAAGAAGTCAATAAGAGAGGAGTTGGAAATCTCTATCATGTCCCTATGCTCAGCTTGATGTGCTAGCTAGAGATATTGGGAAATTCTCCCCTCATGTAAGATTTATGACTCTCTCTATCTCAGTTAAACTGAGTCAAGTAAACTCCCAATGAGAAAGTTTCTTCAATCTTTATTACCTGGTATGTATTTTCCTATGTATACTTTATCTGATTCCTGTTTTGCGATCAACTTGGGTAAATGGTTTCTTTTCTATTTGCTATGCATGCTCATGGTGGAACTGGTGAGAAAGGCATCAATCCTTGGATATAAAGATAGGGATATTCCTTTCCCTAATAAGGAAAAGTGATCAGAAGCCTGTTGTTGTTAAGTCATATAAGTCATGTCCAACTCTTTGTGACCCTATTTTGGGATTTTCTTGGCAAAGACACTGGAATGGTTTACCATTTCCTTCTCCAGCTCATTTTACAAATAAAGAAACTGAGGCAAACAGGGTAAAGTGACTTGTTCAGGGTCACACAGCTAGTAAATGTCTGAGGCCAGATTTGAACTTATGATTATAGTGTTTCATATGATAGAATTTCCAAATGGTTACTTGCAGTATGTTTTTCCAACCACTGAAATACTACAAAGATCTGTAATTTTTCTTTTGATTAAGAAAATTTTGGGTAACTGTGAATGTATCCTGGCCTACAAGTTGGTATTTTGGGTATACTTCTTTTAAGTCTTAATGGACATTTTTGAAATACTTTTTTTCCTTTCACTTGAGCAAACACTATGATTAAATTGGGAATATAGAATTTGTCTTTGGAATTTCAGTGTCAAACATCTGAGGGATGTGAAATACCACACAGATCACTGTGATTGCTGACTCTATGCCAAGATTGAGTTCTCTTAAAGGACATTTGCCTGGTCATCTGCAGAGTAACATGGACTTTTTGGCAAGTTGCCTAATTCTTTTCTACACTGTCAATGAGTCTATACTCTAGTGGTATCATTTAACTGAAACATGGCGGATTTCACCTAAGATTCAGAAATAATTTCCTGACTATTGGTTACTAGAAATTGTGATGACTTGCTAAGGGAGGTCGGGGTATGCTCTCTTTTCAAAGATCTTAATAAAGAGAAGAGATTATTACAGGGTCATAAGATTTTGAGCTGAAGGGATCTTAGAGATTGTTTACTTAAATTCCTACTTCCTCATTTCGAGATAAGAATACAGAACAAACCAACTGATTCTCCCTTTCCCCTGTCCATGACCCTAACCTCCTTAATTCTGTTGTCTGGGAAAGAAAAATTGCCTTCCCCATTGCATTCCAAATTCAGAGAGTTCCCCCTTAGTCTACTCTACAAAACTTTCCATTTCTTAAATTTATCTACAGTTTTTTCCTTGACCTCCCTACTTATTGAATTATTTTCAATAAATTATTAGAAAGAGCTTGGGGACAATCACGGACTTGATTCTACCCTTAACTTTTTTCTTTTATAGGGAAGGACAGTTTGAAGAAAAGTAGGGGTTTGGGGTCTCTCTGAAAAGTCACAGAGTAATCTGGACTGAAAGAAGGGAGAAGTGCAAGAAAAAAGTAAAGGGATGATTTCTGCTCCTCGGCACCCAGAAGGTCATATTGTCATCTCTCAAGGTCAAAAAGGACACCACCTACTTTACATGTAGTCTTTGCTCATGTAATCTGCAGACATCAATGTGGAGAGCAAAGTTGACTGAATGGTAATGGTCCTCATTTTCCCCCTCATCCAGAAAGGTAGAAGGGCTAAATGCTCCTAGACCATGCCTATCTCCATCTATCTCCATCCATGCCTGGCTCAAGCCAGGACCTTCCCTTTGGTACAACCATTTGGTACAACTGCATTTGTCTCCTTTTCAGGTAAAAGACAGTCTTCTTTGCTTCAGGGATTGGCACCGCAGTCTCCTCTCCTCCTCTTTACTTTCACTAAAGTCGGAGTTAGCGATTTTATCAGCCATGCCTAGACTCACATATCTTCAAATACAATTATCCAAGATACTTGGAATCCCTTCTGTGCTCCTTTAAGGAGGGAAGGGGAAGGGAAAGGGAAAGAGAAGGGAATAACCATTTATATGCTGCTGACCACGTGCCAGGCACTGTACTATGCACTTTGCAAATATCAGTTTAGTGGCTAGCATTGATGTGTGTGTGTGTGTGTGTGTGTGTGTGTGTGTGTATGTATATTTCACAATTCTTAGGTAGCTGATACTATTTCTGTTCTTTTGAATTTATAGGGTTACTGATTGAAAAAAATAAGCCCAGTTAGAAATCCTCTAACAACTGGCCAGCAACTGAAGTGTTTACCTTAAACTAGGAAAGAAACATCCTAGCCAGTTATAATTCTGTGACACCAATCAACCAGAGCTTCAATGAGCTTGCACTCTCTGACCACAATTAAACACAGTCAAATGCATGTGTTTAGACTGGTCACAGATGTTTATGTGAAGAGAATAGAGTTATAATTTTAAAAAAAGTTAGAACACAGTAAAAAAAAAAAGGAATGGAAACAGGCTTGGAGAGAGAAGTGCTTAGAGAAAGGGGTTTGGATAGGGGCTCCCTTGTTACTCCTTCGGTTCAAGGGAAAGGAAGACAACAGCTACTGTCTCTGCCTTCCCTGTGATCCCACCACAGCATAGGGACTACCTTCCCCTTACTGGTCCTCTCCTCCAGACTTACTCACTGTCAGAAATCAGAAAAAATATCTACAATTTTCATTTCCACTTTCACCCATACTCACAACCTCTTTGCAATAGGTCTTTTTTCAGTATTACCTCTTGAAGATTACCCATGGGCTTCTGATACTAAAATTAATGGTCTCTTGGGTGCTCAGATTCTGAGATTTCATCTAATATATCCCATGCTACACCAGTAATTCCCTCTAAAGCACCACTGACATCTGAAGACTCTTAGAGAACATTTCTACTAGCCTCTAAGACTCAATGCACTGCTGCCCTGAATTATCAATTATTATGAAGTGCATGTGTGCAGTGCTCACTATAAGCAGACTTGAAGACTCCTAAGGAGGGTTTCCTGTAACTCCACCCACTCTTTCCAGGACTGCTAAATGTCCATGGTTTCCAGACCCAAAAACTGTTAAGGAATGTGTCCCCTCCATTGAAGACCTCCAGGGGAGGTATCCGCTGTATCTAGGAGTTTTAGAGAAGGTCACCTCCTACAGGGGAAAGAGATTGCCTATCGAACCTGAAGCCTATACCATAGGAAATTTTTTTAAGAAAGAAAGAATATCCTATTCTAGAACCATATTTAAATTTACCTTAGTTGAATGGTGGTAAAACTTACATCGAGGAACCTGAAGAGGAAAGATTAGAAGACTTTATAACAGTGGCTACTTTTTTAAAACTAAGTTTCAGTTAGACCTTGAAATTATACTTACTTCTTCATGTTAAGATATGTAGTTCATTTCAGTAATTTGACCATATGCTGGGCATTTGTGTATCTAATCTGCCACCATGGGCACCATTTTCTCTGACTTTAAGCTCCTAGAAGATAGAGACTGTGTCAGATGAAACTTTGTGGGTACAAGAACTAGAGTAGTGCCTTGCCCAAAGTGAATACTTAGCAAATGTTGACTATCAGTGCCCTTGGCCTCTTTGTATTTGTAACACTGTTGACCAGCCTATCACTGATCCTTTCTTCTGTCTTGACTTCCATGACACTATACTCTCTTGGTTCTCTTCTATATCTTTATAGAGGATTATTTTCTACTTCATTTCCTTCTCTGTCTTCTTCTTCCTCCAGATCCCTAAATTGAGACATTCTCTTAAAACCCTATCTTTGGTCTTCTCTTTATTCTTTCACTGAGTGAACCCATCCAACTGCCATCTCTATGTAACTGGCTTCCAAATCTACATTTTCCATCCTAGACCATCAACCCACATTTCAAATGCTCACTGGACCTATTTACATGAATGATCCACAAGCATCTCAAATTACTCCTGTCCTGAACCCTTCCCAGTCTGTTTCTTATCCTTTCTTGTTTTGTCATTTGTTAAAGACTTCATCCACTATAATTCATGCTGTAAAAAGTTTAGAGTTACTTTTGACTACTCTTTTTCTTTCCCTACATTCCAAACTAGAGAATGGCCTGATAGTTCTTCTTGAGCAATATATCTCTTTCCTTCATTCCTACTGTTGCCAACTCACATTCAAGTTCTCATTTGGACTTTTGCAATGGCCTTTTGATTAATCCCTCCATATCTTCTCTGTTCCAATCTATCCTTGTCATGGATATCAGATTTTCCATCACTCTACTTTTTTCACAAACCCTCTATAAATCTGAATGGCCCATGGAATGAAGTCCAAATTCCTTAGGCTTCCATTGAATTTTCTCCATGGTCTGATCCTAATATACCTTCTTAATTTCATCTCACACCATTCCTGGTCACCTACTCTGTATTACATTTGTACTGAACCATGTATTTTTATGCCTATAATTTTCTGACTCTGTGTCTTTCTTCAATTCTACCCTACATCTCTCTACCTATTGAAATACTACCATATTTCTTTTTTTGGTGATGGTGTTTAAGTTGTTTTTGAACTGACTCTTTGTGATCCCATTTGGGGCTTTCTTGGTAAAGGTACTTTAATTCACTTTACAAATGAAAAAACTGAGGCAAACTAGATTAAGTGATTAAGAATTAAGTCCAGGATCACATAGCTTCTAAGTGTATGAGGCCAGATTTGAACTCAGGAAGAGGAGTCTTTCTGACTCTAGGCCTGACACTCCAACCACTGTGCCACCTAGCTGCACTAGTATTTTTCAAATTTCACCTTCTCCCACATCATCATCATCACCACCATCATCCTCACAAGTATCAATATAGCACCTTAGGTTTATAAATTTCATCTTAGCCTCACAATAGCATCCCAAATTAAATAGTCTAAATATTATCTCATCCCTGTTTTATAGATGAAAATCTTATATGCTCAGAGAAATAAGCTAAATCTTAAGGTTAGAAGAGACTTTGATATCCATCTAGTTCACCCATAGCTGAAGTGGAATGTTTTATGATGAAGTGTAAGGTGACTTCTCAGCCTTTGCTTGAAGATCTTGTGTTAGGGCAACAGAGACCTCCTACCTCTCACACCATCCCATTGTAAGTTGAGGTCACTGTAATTATTAGATTATCTAACTCTCTGGACCTTCAATCCATTGCTTCTGTCCTCTAGTCTATCAATCCAACTAATTAACACATTTTAATAAAAATCTACTACGTGTTGACTCAATGCCAAATGTTAGGAATGCGAGGACACAAATAAAATAATCTATGATGTTCCATCACTGAAGACAACATGAAACATATTTATGTGAATATATTTATATGGAATGAAGACAAAAATAAGATAAATTTGGCAGCCAGGGCATGAGAATTTGGGGGAATTAATAAAGTTTTTATGTAGAACTGGGGATTTTTAATTTAGAGTCTGTGGATAGATTTCAGAGATTTCATGAACTTAGATGGGAAAAATTACATCTTTATTTTCACCCACTTTATTTTCTTTGAAATCCGATGTATTTTATTTTGTGCATTTAAAAACATTATTTTAAGACTCTGTAGCTTCCACTAGACTTCCATGACCCAAAAAATGGTGAAGAATCCTTGATGTAGAGGATCATGCTTACACTGAATCCAATCATTTTTTCCACATGATGGTCCTTCAAATACAGACAGCTATCATGTGTCCTCCCTGACAAATTTTCTACTCGAAATTAAGCATCCCCAGTTCCTCTAATAGATCCTTCTGTCCTATGAACTCAAACATCCTGGTTGCCCTCCTTTGGAGAGTCAGACTTGCCACAGATCCCAGAACAGAGACAGGATTCCAGTACTGTAGTCTAAGCTTTCTAGCCTCTGGTCCAATGCTCTTTTCATGACCCACTATGGCTTCCTTAGGAAACCTCCCTTGATCCCTCCTTCCCCAACATCCATCCTGCTCCAGAAAAAATATCTCTTTCCCCTTCTGACCTTTTATATCAGCTGCGCTTTCACTTCTCATACTTTTATCTCTTAGGAACTTGTTAACACATCTACAAGAAGTTGGTTCCGTAGACACAGCCCCAAACCAATCGACAAAATGAAGGGTTTTTTATCATCTGTGGATTTCATTCATTGATGCTATCCTTGTCCCTCATTAGCACAGATGCTTGAGAGTTGCCTATAGAGTTAAGTTTACAGAAAATCAATCATTTGTTAACAATGGATCTGACCCATATTCTTAAGTCAACTGGCTAATTGTCAGTTACAAACCTTGCCCCTCCAGCAATTCTATTTATTTTCATTCCTCCAATGTTTACTAGATAATTTCAACAACAGGTGAGATTCACATTGAGTCCCACTTAGCAGAAAGCATCCCTATTTTTGTCCCTTTTTCTCCTTACTACTTCAGTCCTTATACGCTGCTTAGGAAATGAAAGACAATATTATTGATTAAAGATTATTGATAATAATCTCTAAATTAACACATATTAATAAAATCCTACTATGTGTTTGACTCTATGCCAAATGCCAGGAATATGAGGACAAAAATGAAACAATCCATGATGTTCCATCACTGAAGACAATATGAAACAATATTTATGTAGAATGACGACAAAAGTAAGATAAATTTGTGTAAATCTTCTAACGAACAGATAAAATTATTTTTATGGTAGCCAATGGAGAAACCAACATAGGTTTCTTAATGGACTAAAATGAATAATGTGATATGATGGAGCAATCAATAAAATTGGAGTCAGAAGCCCTGGGTTCGAGTTTCAACTCTATTTGGTTGTGCGACCTTAGGCAAGTTACTGAATGAGCCTGAATTTTAGTAACAAATAATTAATAAAAGGAGAACATAATACTGGCTTAAGACGCCTCTCAAGGTTGTCATTAAGATCAAATGAGGGTGTCTGAAAGGGAAGATGGAGAACTAGTCTCAGAGCTGGGAAACCCTGCCTCTAATGCTAGCTATGTCATCATGAAGAGGTCATTTCTCTGAGCCTCAGTTTTACTTTCTGTCAAATGTGGGTAATTGTAAATGGGGCCCTGTATGATTTACTTCACAGGGTGTTATGAAGACTCAAGTGGAATAATGTCTAGAAGGTGTTTTGCTCATTTTTAAGTGCTGTGTAAATGTCAGTTACCATTACTGCATTTTCCTTTGTGATGTCTATATTTTGACAGTCTAATCTAGTACTAAATTGTAAGCTTCCTGAAGAGAGAAATACCTTAGTCTTTATTCATCCCTGCATCCCCCCTCAGGGTCATGCCATTTCCTTGCCTCTAGCATTGGCTAAAGGCTGATCACATGATCCACATGGTCTTTCAGAGGGTAGTTTTATCTCAGTAGGTATGCATGGCTGAATACCCCATGTCACCATTCTCAGCCTTACCCTTGGATATAAACTCCAGAAAAACACCCATGGGCCTGGTGTATTCGTGTACTGTGTACAGCGTACTGTGACCCACTGGATGCAGGTGGAGATGCTACATACAAATAGGTTGGGTCTAAAAGCCAGAGAGACTTTTAAAGCTGTGGGACTTTATTGAACCCTATTCCAGGGATGTTTGACTGTTCTGCTAACAGCACCAGGGCAGCCACACCCAAATGCTTAGGGCCAAGGGTCTCTGTGCCATAAGAATCTTTTCAATAACTGTCAGTGGGACTGAACTTTGATGAACTGACTGTTTTTAGAGGGGTAGGGGGTTGGGCCAATGATTATAGGAATGTGATCAAAGGACCTTAGGAATCATTTTGTCCAGTCCCTCCCCTTTTTTAACATATAAAGAAACTTCCTTCCTTCCTTCCTTGCTTCCTTCCTTCCTTCTTTCCTTATTCCTCCTTTCCTTCTTTCCTCCTGTCCTTCTCTCCCTCTTTTGTTCCTTCATTCCTCCCTCCCTCCCTCCTTTCCCTTTTTTCCTTTTTTCTTTTCTCTCCATTTTTTCCTTCATTCCTTCTCTCCTTCCCTCTTTCCTTTTCTCTCCTCCCTCCCTTCTCTCTTCTTTCATTCCTTCATTCCTCCCTCCCTTCCTTCTTTCCTTTCTTTTTTTCCTCTACAACTTCCATTCTAATCCAATCCCATGCTCCTAGTTAAATCTCTCCTTGCTAGAATCTACTTCTACCCTCTAACAGTGGAAGTAAGACCTTACTTTCTACATTCCAAACTCTATCAGAGATGAACGCCAGTATTGGCATCCATTTTCTTGGAGCAAATCAGTTTTGAAGCACAGGGCTCTGGCATCACATGGATCATGTCCAGAGCTACTAAGGAAGAGTCAAGAGTCATAGATGGAAGGGTACGTTATTAAGTTCACATACCAAACATATGGAATGTAACTCAAATGCCACTTGAGAATTAGGTTCTCACCCCAAATGGCTAAACAGGAAAGCCCCTGACAAGGTGTGGACAGGACCCCAATGTGGGCCTATTATTGCTCCTGTGACTAAATAAATGAATGAGAGGGATTAGTATAGAGAGAAATATGTGCTCTGTTAATTTTTTAAAAATGTGATTATAGTTAAATGTTTAACATAGTCAATGTAGGATTGAATGCAGACCATCCCAGTGGAGGTGTCCCTATTTTTTCACATTTCTCCTGGTGTCTAGCTATTTGATTATAATTACAGCTGAAGCTAATTTGATGAGATTTCAAATGTAATCATAGATTGAAAACTTGAAACCTAAAAAGTAGAAGGAGGCAATAATGATGCTGGACTAAACCTAGCATTAAGAAGTTCAAGGTTCAAAGTCTCTTGTCAGCCATATGACCAGGAACAAATTACATCCTGTCTGAGTTTCAGTTTCCTCATCTATATATTAGGAAAGGAGAGATGGGGGAGACAAATACTAGATGGGTCAAGCTACCATGATCACCCTCCTACCCCATCTTCAGATCATGATGGTAAAAGGTCAGGACTTTGAGGCCAAGAGCCCAAGGAGGAACAGGGGGCCCAGACTGCTGGTTCTACCGCCAGATCAAAGGTTGTAGCTAAGATCTTTGCATCCTGGGCCGTCTCCAATCATCTTGATGAATATCTGGTCACTGGATCCAGATGGTTCAGGGGGAGAAAGTGAGAATGGTGACCTTACACAGCCCTCCCTCACTCAAAACAAAGTCAAGTGCAAGAGTCATGTCATCATTTCTCTGATGTCATGGTCCTCTTCAAAATTGAAGTAGGTACTACAAAATTGTAGGTACTACAACCTGTACCTAAAGATCCACAGGATCCTTGTGGAATTGGGATCTGGGTCATACCTCCCAAAGATCAAGGAGAGGAAGTTCTTGGCACTGTAAAATGGTTCAACACCAAAAACCAGATATGGTATTCAAAAAGATGCATTATTGTGTGCTTTGTCACTGTACCCTAAGGAGTACAGGATCTTTCTATCTGCACTGTGCCAACATGTCCTTCCTATACATGCCACTACCACATATTATAGTAGGCACAGATAGAAGATAGAACCCTAGGCTGGGAGTCAAGTAGATCTGAGTTCAAATCCAGTCTCAGACACTTACTAACTGGGTGATTGAGACAGTCAAGTAACCTCAGTTTGACTAATTTTCTTCTTATACAAAATGGGGATATTCATAGCACTTACCTTGCTGTAGGGATGAAAGGAATTTCTAATATTTAAAGTTAATAATCATGAGTTTTTATCATAAGCAATTGTTCTGTGTTCTGTCTGCTTTTCTACTTCTAGTACTTTGCACATGGTAATCACCAGTTTAGTGGTTTCTTCTTCATTCATTCATTTATTCTATCCATGTCACAAATCAGTGAAATAACATATGGAAAGTGTTATAATATTGTAAGTTTAGGATTAGAGAGATCCTATGAGGCCATCTAGCATAACCCTATCTTTTATAGGTTAGGAAGTTAAGTGACTTATCCAAGGTCAGGGTGCATGTGTGAGGGTCATGATGCAAACCAGGTCCTCTGATTCTAGAGTCCAGGCTCTTCCCACTGACCCAAGATGCCCCCAGGGCATTGAAAACTTTGAAGGACTATGTAAGTGATAGTCATTAGGGTTATTGCTGTGGTGGTGCATTTAATATTAATTTAGTACTGGTTTTCTATCATTTGTATGTGACAGGATCTAAGGGCTGGATGGTCTCTCAGTTTGCCATAACATCGACCTCATTATTTTTATTTCTTCTGATTATGTGATGTTAGGTTGAGGAGAGCAGCTGACTCAAGTCACACTCACAGAACTATTAGTTACCACAAGTTCAGGGTCATTCTGGGCAGACAGATTGAGTGATACCCTAAGGGGAAAAGTTCTAAACGGTGTCTGGTTCACTATCTTTATTGATGGCCTAGATGAAGAAATTGAGAGTGGGCTCATTAAATATGCAGATGATATTACATCAGGGGTGGTTGAGACTCTGGAATATGACCTTGGCCAAATCAGAACTGGGGTGTTCAGGACCTAGGTTTTCTTGCTTTTTATTTTGGTATCTATCAGTTTTTCACTGAGTGTTTCATCCGTTCCTGTATCATCTTACAATTCTTTAAATTTTTCTCAGGTCATAGATCTCTCTGAGGTTCCCCCCATCATCTCCACACCTATTACACTCACACAACTAATGATTATCTCCTCTACTTCCTTGTCCTGGGGGAAGACTAGAGTATTCAGTTCTTGGTGCCCTCATGTTCCTTGTTAAAAATCTCAAAACTGACTCCACCTCCATATAACTGGCAGACTCTGATAGAGTCACACAGAAGCCTTAGACATGAGCATTTCCTCTGGGTGAAACTAGACTCACACAGTCCAACAAAAACAATAAAATTCTATGGGGACACATTCAGGTATGTGAAATTAGGATCTAATTGATCATAATGAAGAGGAAGATGATGGCAGTAATATTCAAAATATAAACACAGATGGTAGGGACATTATTAAAGAAAAATACTCAGTCATATGTTGTGATATATGCATATAAAGGAATACTATTGTGCTATAAGAAATGATGAGCAGGCAGATTTCAGAAAACTTGGACAGACTTACATGAACTGATGCTAAGTGAACAGAACCAAGAAAACACCGTACACAGTAACAACAACATTATGTGATGACTGACTTTGATAGACTTAGCTCTTCTCAGCAATGCAAAGATATAAGTCAACTTCAAAAGGCTCATGATGGAAAATACTATCCATATCCAGAGAAAGAACTATGGAGTCTGAATGCAGATTGAAGCATACAGCTTTCATTTTTTTTTCTTTTTATCTTTCTCATGTTTTTTTCCCTTTTGTTCTGATTCTTCTTTCACAATATGACTGATGTGGAAATATGTTCAATGTGATTGTACATATATAACCTGTACTAGATTGTTTGCTATCTTGGGGAAGAAAACAGAAAAATTTGGAGCTTGACATCTTACAAAAATGAATGTTGGAAACTACCTTCATATGTAATTTGGAAAAATATACTATTAAGTACAAAAAAAGATATAATATAATAATAGTATGATATACAATAATATAATAAATTATAATGATAAAAAATAAAAAATATAATAAATCATATTAATGGAAAAAATACCCAGTCATTTCACTTTACCACAAACTGATGACTCAGGAATTTTAGCTTATTTGGGGGCTGGGTATCGAGAACCACTACAGCGACTGAGAAGATTGGGAGAATGGAAGGACAACGAAACAAATCTTCACCTATGCCAAGTACGGTGTGGTTATAAAGTCATTGTGTAACTTAAACCTTTAATAATCTTAGATGTACATGTCATATAAATATACCATAAATGGCATATAAAGGGTGAATTCTTAAAGTTTTTAAAGTATTCATGTTGTATTGGGGAAGTTAATTATTGTTTATTAAGTGACACAAGGAATGTTTTCAACAAGTTAAAAATTAGTTTGAAAAAATGTGTCATGAATTTTGGCAGCTAGTCTGAAAGTTAAAATATTAAACTCAGTTATTTCTAAGACTTTGAGATTTCAGCTTTGATATGGTATTTATAGTGGGCCTTGATCACAAGTAAACCCAAGTTACTGAGGTTGAAAGTTACATAAGTCTTTTAAATACCACCCAGTATTAATCAAGCTTCAGAGTGACGAGGTAGAATTTTGATCACTGCACTTTTTTTAAAGAGACATGAAGGGGAAAAATGAAATGTAGATAGCTGGGGGCAACTAGAATTTTGGTCTTGGGTGCTGAGATATAAAAAGTGCTGATGGCAATACCCTCCAGCAATAAATAAATAAATAAATTGCTCACTTAGTGTACCAATGCAGGGTGGTCAAGCTTCCATCCATTAATACAGGGCTTCTTAACTTTTTCTGTGTCATGAGCTTATTTGTCTGTCTGGTAAAACCTATGAATCCTTTCTTAGAGTGACATTTTACACCCCTAAAATAAAATAATAGGTTCGCAAAGGAAAATAATTCTATTAAAATACAATTATCAAAATCTTTTTATAAAAGTTCACAGATTAAAGGTTAAGAACCCAAGCACTTATATGAGGGAACAGAGTGCTGGACACTGAGTCACAAAAATATGTATTCAAATACCCTTAATTATTGACCAATTGCGTGACCCTGGGCGAGTCAATTAACCTCTGTGTCTCAGTTTCCTCATCTGTAAAATAAGGGAGGAGGACTTGATGGCCTCTAATGTCTCTTCCTGCTCTAAATCTATGATCTGTGATGCTGCCATGCTGTAGAATGTCAGTTTACTGATCAAAGACCCTATGCCTTGCTTGATCATGCTCCTTAACCAATGAAAGACACCACATGAAACATTTGATAACAGAAGGACAAGACAGGGGCTTTTGTCTTTAAGAAGCCATGTGGTATAATAGCACATCATAACCTGCATAGTTCAATGGAAAGAATGCTGATTTTTTAGCATCAGGGGTTGTGTGTTCAAATCACTTACTACCAGGGTGACCTTGGGCAACTCAGAGAGTTTCAGTTTTATCATCTGTAAAATGAAAACTGGGCTAAATAATTGTCCCCTTCAACTTCAAGCCTTGGAGGTCTCTATGAATTAACTAAAAGAAAAAGCTGCCAGGTGGTTGAAGTTTTTCAGTTCTTCATATCCCAGATGAGCTTGATTTTTACAAAAGAGGAAACTGAGGTATAGATGGGTAAATGACTTGCCCAACATCATGCAGCTGATATGGCTTTAGACTTACCTCCTCTGACCCCAAGTCCAGCACTCTTTCAACTGTACTACTCTGATTCAGGGAGTGATTAGCCTGAAGAAGAGAAGGCTGAGATGATTTAATTATTGTTTTCAAGTATCTGAAGGTCCTTTCTGAGAAGGATGATGACTCACTGTTTAATGTTTCTCAAGAGGAAATTGACATAAAATTAATAAATAAATTGAATTTCCAATAAGAAGATTTAAGAAACCACAGGTGAATGAGCCTGACATTAACTGAAATGAAGGCATGGATAGAGAGTTGATCAAGTCTGCAGATGGCATGCAGCCAAAAATGATAGCTAATATGTAGCCTGACAGAATACAGATTTCTTTTCTTAGAATTGCTAGACTGGCAGATGAGGAAAATGCAATGGAAGCAGTATACCTGGTGTTCAACAAGGTCTTTGACAATGTTCCGATGCACAAGATGGAGAGACTAGGGCTGGATGGAAGGTGGAGTCACAACTGGTTAAATGAACACAATCCCAGGAAATGGCTATTGGTTTTATGTTGGCCTGGATGAAGATTTCCAGCGAGGGATGTCAAGGCTCTGACCTCATTCTTACTCTGATTCATATTTCTTACCTGAGCAGAGACAAAAAAGATACACTGATGAGATTTACACATGACCCAAAGCTGAAAGAGGTAGCCTACATGTTGTACAGCAGAATTAAAATCCAAAATGATCTTGAGAGCCTGGAATAAAGGAAAAAAATCAAATAGACTAGAATTTGATAGAAAAAACCATTAAGTCCTATACTTGTAAATATGATTTTTTTTTTGGTACTCAAGTACAACTTGGTGAGCTGTGGTTTAGGGCAGTTATAAGGAAAATACTTGATGGGGTTAGCAGATTAAAATGAATCAATAGTATGTAAAAAAAAAACCCTACCACAATCTTGGACTGCATTTACAGAAGTGTGATGTACAGATAAGGAAGATGATAGTGCCAGTGTGGTCTCTGCAGGTCAGAGTATAGTGGGAGCATGATTTTTAACATCACACTGGAAAGTGGACATTAAGAAAATGAAGTGATCAAGACCAACATTTACATGGGGTTTTAAAGTTTGCAAAGTGCCTTTATAATACATTATCTCATTTTGAGCATTGCAACTCATGCATGTGCTACTGTTATTATCTCCATTTTACAAACAGGGAAACTGAGGCTAGGAGGGGTGAAATGACTGTCCGAGGCGAGATTAAAATTCGGATCTTACTGACTTTAAGTCCTAATCTCTATCCATTATGCCACCAGAGGGGTAGAGTATGCTAGAACACTTTGTGAACCCGAAAGAAACATACATATATAAGTTCTCTTTCTCTTCCTCTTCCTCTTCCTCCTCCTCCTCCTTATTGTGTTATAGAAAGAATTCCTGTGTCAGGTGAAAGGTTGGACATGTAAAGTCCCTTCCAGTGCTCAGATTCTGTTATTCTAAGATTCAAAGTGTTGCAACAGGCTATTACAATGAACTGAGTTAAGGGGATGAAATTCAATGCAGATAAAACTCAAGTTCTATATTTAGGGTCAATATATTTGAAGAGAAATAGAATTTCCCCCAAATCTTCTCCAAATGAAACCTCTCCAATTCCTTCATCTGTCTGAAGAGGCTGTCTTTTCCAGATTCTGTGCTTTTCTAGTCACTCTCATCTGGAGGCATGCCAGTTTGCCAAGTTTATGTCTGGAACTAAGTAGATTGATGGTTAAGGGCCTGGCAAGCTCAGGAATGAGTGAGTAGTCCAATTTTGCTTGACTGCTTAATACCTGAAAGGAATAGTCTGATAAATGGATGAAGTCAGATTGTGAAGGGGCAGACCAACTTTACTCAATTGATGGGGATGATCCATTTCAGGATTTGTAGGCAAAGGAGTAACAAAATGAGATACCCTTCTTTTAGGAAGATTATAGTGATAGTTGTATGGAAGATAGATTGGAGATTTAACTGGAATAACCTTGAGGTGACTAAACTGGGTAATGCTGTGGATAGAATGTTGTACCTAGAGTCAGGAAGACCTCAGTTCAAATCAGGCTTCAGATGTTTACCAGATCTGTGATCCTCTGCAGGTCATTTAATCTTTATCTGCCTCAGTTTTCTCATTTGTAAAATGGGAGGGGCAATAAAAGCACCCACCCTTTCCTAAGATTGTTGTAAAGATCAAATGAGATAACATTTGCAAAAGCACTAAGCTCAGTGTCAATAGGTGCTCAATAAATGCTAACTTTTAAAAAAGCAGAGAAAATGATTAGGAGGCTATTACAATAGTCTATTAAGGGTGGTAGTGAAAATGTAAAGGAGGAGGCAGATAAAAGAAATATTAGTTTCAAGCCTGGGTAACTGAGTCAATGGTAGTATCATTAATAGGAACAGTGGTAGAGGGGAAAGTTTTGGATTAATGATAACATGTTAGATTTTGAACAGTGAACTTGAGGTATTGGTAGAACAGGGGGAGGGAGGAGATCTTACAGACTGTTGCAAATATAGATATGCAGCTCAGGAGAGAAGTGACTAGAGATAAAGGTTTAGGAGTCATTCACACAGAAATGTTACCTGAAGGCACAAATATGAACTAAAGATGGAACTTTGACTGATGCTTGAAAGAAGTCAGGGAAGTCAGGAGACAGATGAAGAGAGGTATAATTCCAGGCATGAAGACAGTCAGTGAAAATTTCATTCAAAAAATGGAAAGTATGTTCAAGAACAGTTAGAAGGCCAGTATCCCTGAATCGCAGACTACATGGAGGGGAGTAAGGCATAAGAAAACTGGAGAAGCAAGAAAGGACCAGGTTAGGAAGGGTTTTCAAAGACAAGCAGGGGATTGTGTATTTGTCAAAGAAACCAGACGAAGAGTGTATCAAGAGGGTTTGGGAAAGAGCATCAGTTATGTATGGAGTTCTAGGAGGTAAGGACGAAGGAGACACTCTTGAATCTGGTATTTAGGAATAAGTGGTATCCTTCAAGAGAGCAATTTCTGTGGAGTGTTGAGGATGGAAGCCAGGTTACAAGAGGGTGAAGCCTGAGTTGGTGGTAAGTGAGAGTAGGTTGCGAGTAGATTATTCTTTTTAGAGGTTTGGCAGCAGAGATAAGCAAGAGTTGAGATAATATTTGGGGGATTAGAAGTGCAGAGGGAAAGATTTTGCTTGTTTTTAGGGTAAAGAAGACTTAAGAAATGTCTAAATATTAAAGATTTTCAAAAACAGATAAATGGTAAAATCCCTGTTCTTGAATTCAATATAATTCAGCAAATGCTTATAAAAGACCTACTATGTGCAATACGTTGCATTAGGACCTAGGCATTCAAAGAAAAAAAAAATATAGCAGTCCCTGATCTCAACGAGTTTTAGCTCTACTGGGCGAAGAGAATACATCTAGAAGATGTATGACTTGTATGTATGACGTGGGACTTGAGCATTAACTGTACCAGGCATTTGTACTGGATAAATCACTGATGAATAGAATGGAATTCAAGCAATGGGAATTCTTCTACTTACTAAAGCAGAGAGAATTCATTTCAGACATAGTAGACTGTCACACAGGACTAGGATATGGAATGATTTGTGTGGGGAATAACTGGCAGGAAAATTCGGCAATGAGCACATAGGTGGTGTCAGGGGTAGGAGATCAGGAAGGTATATGGCAGCCAGTTTGTGGAGGATTTTAAATGCTGAACAAAAGAGTTGTGTTTTAGAAGCAATAGAGAAGGAATGACTATTTTCTAAGAGAGGAGGAACTTTTTTCATTGAATGAGGCATTGCACTAGAGTTTACATAAGATTCCTTCCAACTCTAATATCCTACAACTCTTTCTGGGTGAAAAAATGAATGTATTGCTTATGTTTTGGAGTCTCTATGTCTGGAGATCATTAGGAAGAGAGTCTGTTTTATAATGAAATTTTAAAACTGTGAGGGCCCTTAGAGGTCATCCAGACTTATATAACCTTAGAAATTGTATGGCATTTTGGCCAACTCTCATTTTATAGTTATGGAAAGTGAGGCATAGAATTTAAATAATTTATCTAAGGTCACACAGCACACTAGAATTCAGGTCTCCTGGCTCCCAGCACAGTACTTTCTCCACTATCCCAATCATTTTATTGTTCTGACATTCAATTCTAATACTTTACATAATATTGCATTTTGGTTGGCTTATTTAAAGCATCAACTTTAATCTCAGAACTTTCACCCATAAAAGAAGATGCTTCATTTTGTATTTCAAAGGATACTTTAGATTTGCAGGGTGCTGTATAAATTAAATGTGTAAAAAGTGACACAAAAAGAGATGTAATAAGGTCTCTGGAAAGTTCACTGTTCTTTGGAGTGATTTTTATTGTAGAAAAATTCATACTATTTTTCATTAGGAAAGACTCAGTGATTTGTCAACCAGAGATCAGTTTTGTGAAACCTGTTGATCTGCTTAGTATTGAGCAGGGCTGTCGTACATGATGCTAAATTGGACAAATGAAAAATTCTATTGCAAAATGGTGATAACATGGATTTCCATGAGCATTCTTTGCAAATTTATGAGCTTGATGTAGAATCTGAAGACTCAGGAAGATTTATGAATAAGTAAAATTTGGCAAGCATAAATATAATTTGAAAAGAATGATTCTATTTCCTAACCGAGTGACTTAAATTGAATTACTATACAGGGCACTATTATAATTGTTTTAACAAAAGATTCCCCCTACAGAAAATGATTTTTGTTTTTTCTCCCTAAAGATGACCTGGATTCATAAAACTGTTATTGATTAATGCTTAAGAATCAGGTAAAAAAAACAAACAAAGCTGAGTGGAATATTTACAGGTAATTTATGAGAATTTCTTTGGGCTGGGGTTGTCCTGCCTGAGACTTATCTACAGTCACTGTTAGAAGACATCCTGGTTCTGCTCTAGCTCCTCTGAGCACTCTTGATTTGTTGATGATGGCACAAGAGAGAAGATGACTGGAAGCTAACGGCTGGAAGCAGAAATTTTCCAACATTGCCCAGTGGCCATGGCAGCCTTGTGATACACCCATTATCATTCCAGTCAGAAAACCTCCTATGAGCTGGCAGTATAAGTCATGAGGTTGGAAGGGGAGAGTGGGGATGAATTACTAAATACTCATCACTACAGACTGAGCTCCAGGACACCCTCCACTTTGAGCTCATCATTTAACCTATTTACTCTTTTAAATTCATGCAATTACGTAGGCTTCAAAGGTTTCATGTAGACTTTGCTTCCTGAAAACTTCTGTTATTCTTGCAGCTGCTATTTTGTGCAAATAGAAACATTCTTAGGATCAGCAGATGTGTGTGGCTAACATCTCAGATCAAGGGTCTTCTGGGTGAGGGGAAGCATGAAGCCTTGGCCATTTCATTGACTCAGGGTCCCTAGGGAGGGGATGCTAGTGAGGATCAGTCAGACTGAGGCTAATGAGATGAGCTGTAGCTGGTTCTGGCTGCCAAGGAGGTGACTTGGAAGCCAAGTCCTAGGGAAGTAGCTTTCTCTTTCCTCTTGCCCACTTGCCCCTTCTCTCCCTTCCCATTTTGGAGCTGTTGGCTAGACTATCTTCTATCCCCATGTGCATTTCCTCCTGGCCCAGATTCTTAGAATCCTTAGTTTCCTTCAGGATTCACTTCAAATGCCACCTCCCATGTGATGCTTTTCCAGATCCTCCTCCCCCCAGTTCTTAGAAACTTCCCCCATCCTTTGCTTTTAGATCAGTTTGCATGTGTTTTTGCAATCACTTGGCTGTGTTCCCTAGGAGAATTTAAGTAACTACAGGTTTGGCTCCTCCTCCTCTTCCTCTTCTACTTCATCATATTCCTCCATTTCCTCTCCTTCTTCTCTTTCTGCCTCTCTTCCTCCTTCTTCTTGTTGTCCTTGTTTTTATTCTTCTTCATCATATTCCTCCATTTCCTCTCCCACTTCTCTTTCTCCCTCTCCTCCTCCTCCTCCTTCTTGTTGTTGTTTTTCTTCTTCATCATCTTCCTCTCTTCCTCTCCGTCTTCTTCTTCCTCTTCTCCTCCTCCTTCTTGTTGTTCTTGTTCTTCTTTTTCATCATCATCTTCCTCTCCCTCTCTTCCTCCTTCTTGTTGTTCTCCTTTTCCTTCTCCTCCTCCTCCTTCTTCTCCTTCTACTTCTCCTCCTCCTTCTTTGTTATCTTTTTATGCCAGGTATGGTACCTGGACAAAGTAGGTCTTAACAAAATGCAGGTTTAAAAAAGTTTTTGGTGAACTGAATGACGCCATCTCACTTCCAATCTTCTTTTCTTTTTGATTCCCTTCAATTCTGAAAGATTTCAAAATAATGAAAAGGAGGGACAAGAAATCATAATACAGAATGTTTCCCCTGAAAAATGAGCAATTCTGACAAGAAAGATGACCATGCACTTCTTTGATATTTCAATGAATCAATTACATTTCTTCAAGTTGCAGCCCATCCATACTTTCTTGTGCTGTGCAACTTTGCCCACATCTTCCAATAAATACTCATAGAGGACATACCCAATGTATGTCCTAGGTCTGAGGATATTTCCTCAGAGAGTACATGTTTAAAAGGTTAAAGATGAAGCACTCAATGGTCAATACTATAGGATGCACAAAATAAAAATTGCCATAACTCAACATTCTGTATCTCTTTCTCTTGCCACCACCACCACTATCATCATCACCATCATCATTATATCCCTTTACCTCCCATTTCAGGAAATATAAATTAAGGAGGAAGAGAGGTATAGGTTAAAAACAAGAAGGTAAGGGTAGAACAAGAAGTGGAGTTAGAAGAAAGAAAAGGAGGGACAGAATAAATGCATAAAAGTCATTTATTAAATGCTATGAGGCAATCACCACACTAAGTGTTAAACATACAAATCCAAAAGAGGCATAGTCTCTATCGTATTTTAATAGGGCGATACAACACATATATGGGAGTGGAATCTAAGGAAAGTAATGTTGTTCTTGGAAGTCACAAGAGATGAATGGAACCACAGGAGATTGATTGATGCACTCTTTGTAACAGCAATGATAATACTCACTTGAGCAGGGTTCCCAAAAACATAGGTATAAAGGGAAGGAAAGAAGAATGGACATGGGGAATACACAGGATAAACCAGGGTGGCTTCAAGGCCACATGTAGTCTTCTAGGTCCTTGAATGTGACCTTTTGATTGAATTCAAGTTTTGTAGAAAAAATCATTTTAGTAAGTGGATTTGTTTTGTGAAGTTTAGACTCAGATGACCACACTTGAGGATCTAGAAGGCCACATGCAGCCTTGAGACTGCAGGTTCCTCACTCCTGGAACTAACAAAGTAAAAGTAACTAGGGAAGATAGAATATGAAGCATAATAGCAAGGTGAGGAATGGCCAGATGTAGTGAGCCATGTGAGTTTTGCTCATTCATTCATTCAGATGAAGCAATATGGAAAGAATGCTAAAGTTGTAGTCACATGATCTAAGTTCAAATCCTGCCTTTCAGTTATTATCCAGGTAACCTTGGCAAATTACTTCCTTTCTCTGAGCTTCACTTTCCTCATCTGTAAAATGAGGAGATTGGGCTATATAGCCTCTAAGGTACCTTCCAATTAGACACCAACAATCCTGTCACCAATGAGGGTAATTTGACCCTAGGAAACTGAGTGGGACAGAGAGTACAGTGAAATGAATAGAAAGAATTTAACTGCAGTGGATGACAGATGGGATGGCTGGAAGGAGAAGGGATGAAAGAAGAGACATAGAAAAATGAGATGGAAAGAAAAAGGCATTTATTAAATGCCTACTCTATGCCAGGCATTCTGCTAAGCACGTCACAAATATCTTATTTGATCCTCAGAACAACTTTATGAAGTAAGTGGTATTGTGATCCCCTCTTTCCAGTTGAGGAAACTGAGGCAGAGGTTAAGTGACTAGTCCAAGGTCACAACAGCTAGTAAAGGCCTAAGGTTAAATTTAAACTCAAGTCTTCCTGACTCCAGGCCCAGTACTCTATCCATTATACTATAGCTTATACTATAGCCCGAGTTAGGAATGGGTGTCAGTAGTTTTAAACCATTTTTGATACTACATTAACTAATAAATGATTGATTGCAATAATTCAAGAATCTACAGTGCCATCAATATAGGGACTTCATCCAAAGGTCATAGTCACTTATACCTTCAGTGACACTGGCCTCCTTCCTGTTCTACAAGACATGCCGTCTCTTGAAAATGGGCATTTTCTCTTCCTGTCCCTCATGTATGCCTAGAGTGCCATCCCTCTTCATCTCTACCTCCTGACTTCCCTGGCTTCTTTTAAGTCCCAACTAAAATCCTATCTTTTTCAGAAAGCCTTTCTCAGCATCTCATAATTCAAGTTCCTTCCCTGTATTAATTATTTTGTATTTATCCTGAATGTGACTTGTTTGTACGTATATATTTCTCCCATTAGATTTTGAGTTCCTTGATAGCAGGAGTTACCTTGCCTCTTCATTTCTCCAGCACTTAGAACAGTGTCTGGAATTTAGTAGGTACTCAATATGTTCTTATTGAGTGACTGACACTATTACCAGTTGTTGTGGCCAAAAATAATCAATTTTTGATGACCAACTTTTTGATGATAAGCATCTCCAAATCGTTCTCAGGAAATAGTCAGTTAGTCGGTATCTGTCACCAACTTGACCTTGAAACCTTTCCAGGCAGGATTTGCTGAAGCTTGGTCTTGATTGACATATTGTGATTCCATGGTAAGTCATAAGAGAATAACTTTTGTAGGTGATTAGTAGATTTTAAAACTTGAAATAAGATCGCAAATGAAGTGTTTTACAAAGTTGTGGTATGTGTGTGGGGGAGAAGAGTTCCCTTCAAAACAAAGGTATGTGTCAAATACAAATTGTACCTGGTTTACCATATTACCAAGGTCAATCCTTGATACTCTTCTCCCTTCCCCAGAATCCACTCTTCCTATTTAGCATATACTCAGATATTCACATTATTTCTCTTCATAGCTCTTGGTATTCTCCTTACTCTAAATAATATACTATATATATATATATATATATGTATACACATATATATATAATCAATTAATCAATAACATTTATTAAATGCCAACTATGTGCCAGACATTGTGCTAAGTGCTTGGCAGACAATGGAAAAATGGGAATAGCCTGTACCCCTCAATGATCTTACATTCTAATAGGGAAGGTTATATATGCATGTGTACAAGTGTATAAAGAATATATACAAAATGAATACAAGATAGTTTGAGGAGAGAGTTCACTGATACCCAGGGGATCAGGAAAAGCTTCATGAGAAACACACAGTTTAAGTTGAATTTTGAAGAAAAATAGGGAGTCCCAGAGATAGAGGTAAGAAAGGAATTCCAAGCATAGGGGTAGTCAGTTCAAAGGCACAAGAGATGGAAAGTCACATGTGAGAGACAATAAATAGTGTCATGCCTGCATGGAGATCCATTTGCACCACATCAGTCCTCTAAAGCTTTATTTCAGTTGAGTTTCTCATTGACACTTTTCTTCTTCTAATCATCAAATGACTCAGACCTTCCAGCTAATTTAGGCTCTAGGTCATCAGGTGACTAACACTTATCTAGATCTCTTGGGATTTCTTTCCTTATTTCTTACCAAAAAAGCAAGTATTTATTACCTTCACACTCCAACCTGTTTATCTTCTCGATTCATGCGATGTGGACCACAACTCATGAACAACTTCTTACCCAGAGTGACTCCCAAATTCTTGCACAAATCTTCCATAAGTGGTCTACCCTATGCTCTGACAGAAGGTGGGGAAGTTCTCAATCTATTGACATTTTATGGGGACAAGCATCAGTTGATTATCAAAAGTTCTTCCTCCTGTCTACTTGGCTGCCCTTCTTTCTTTTCCATTTATACATCTCTCTGGTGGCATTTTCCTAATCAACTCCTTATCAGTAATATACTAAAAATTGGGGCAGCTAGGTGGTGCAGTGGATAGAGCACCAGCGCAGGAGTCAGGAGGACCTGAGTTCAAATCTCACCTCAGACACTTGACACTCACTTGCTGTGTGACCTTGGGCAAGTCACTTAACCCCTATTGCCTCATCCTGGGTCATCTGTAGTCATTCTAATGAATATCTGGTCACTGGATTCAGATGGCTCTGGAGAAGGTGAGGCTGGTGACCAGCACAGCCTTCCCTCACTCAAAACAAAATCAAGTGCAAGTCATGTCATTATTTCTCTTATGGCGTTGTCTTCTTTGGCAACGAAGGACGAACATACACTAAAAACTACTCTTGTCCACCATGTTTGTCTCCATTTGCTTGCTAAATAATTTGATTACAAAAAGACGAATTCATCTCTCAGCTCCATCCCAGCTCTACTCTAGGGACATAACACTAAAAGGATGCTTATTCTTTTTCTTT
>CM053769.1:477081072-477123445 GCA_028658325.1 Potorous gilbertii | reverse complement strand
TTTAATATGAATGTATAAGTAGAACCTATATCAGATTGCATGCCATCTTGGGGAGGAGGAAGGTAAAGGAGGAGGGGAAAATTAAAAACTCAAAATCTTATGGAAGTGAATCTTGAAAATTAAAAATAAATTAATTATATATTTAAAAAAAGAATGTGAGCACCTAGAAAGTTGCGGGGGGCAGGGAGGAGAAAGGTCTAGTTCAAATCCTGCCTCAGAAACTCACGAGCTGAGTGACTCTGGGCAAGTCACTTTACTTCATTTTCTTTAACTGTAAAATGGAGATAATAGCACTTACTTCCCAGAGTCGTTGTGAAGATCATATGAGATTATATTTCTAAATACTTAGTATAGTGTCAGGTATATAATAACATAATTTAATAAATGTTTGCTTCCATCCTCTCTGTTAGGGAAAATTGGCCAATAAAACGCATCAGGCTCTTTTATACTCAATGTATTACTTCATTTTCAATAGCAGGAAATAGTTCTATTGAATTTCTAAGAAATTATGTCTCCATCTTACCGTAGATGAGGACTTACAAGCCAAAATATATTATCTGTGTTTACGTTGTGTTTATTTCTATTAGAAAGGTGTCTTCATTAGCCATTATGAGATGAAATAAAGGTGAGTTTCTGCCATTATAATCGAGGTTATAAGACCCATTTCACACAAGTTCAAGGGTGTAGATGTGACATCATTACATTGATATCTATAATGAGTTGGCAACAGTAAAACCATTAGAAGTATTCCCTTTATAGTCAGGTAGTGTTATTCTTTCACCTGTATTTCCTGAAAAATCATAAAGCCCATCAAGTTAAAAAATGAGTGATTATACTCTGGCCACCACAATGACTGATGTGGAATCTCTTGTCATTACTACATCTCCTAGAATAACATAGAGAGAAACTCACAAAAGAGCTCTTCTTCTCTACTTAAGGGGAGGAATCCCCTTTTAATTATGCATGATGCAACATGGTAGTTTTATTTCCTTTTACATCTTTAATTTAATGTTTATCTTTAAAATTTTCATAGTTTAAAAAGAAATAACATGGCACAATGAAATGGGAGCTAGATTTGCAGCCTAGGGTTGTTTTGGTTTTTTTTGTTGTTGTTGTTTTGATTTTTGGAGGTTTTTGTTTGTTTTGTATTGTGTTTTGCAGCCCTGCAGTTTTTTGCAGATTGGCAGGCCTACCACTCTAGTTATTGTACCATCTAACTGCTTCAGTCCCTCTGTATGCTGTGTATGTGACAGTGATGTGCTTATAAGCTGGTGTGGTGGAAGGAAAGGGAATAAGAATGAACAAGTGACAAAATTGGAAGTTTTTGCTATGGCAGGGTATTTCAGGAGTGGTCTGAGAAAAAGAGCAATAAGGTTTGATCTGAGCATGATAATGTGGGGGGAAATTAAGGGGAAAGGTAACATGGAAGTTAAAACATTTAGTTCCATAGCTTAACTTGAGAGCAAAAAGATATTTCTCTGGGTATATCCTTGGACTTTCTTCCCTTGATTTGTAACCTTTGTGTGTAGAGGTGTTCATGGGGGTGCTGGATTTGGGCCTGGTGATGATACTCCATGTGTTGTGTTACCAGTATAGAGTGATCAGCGATCAAAATAGAAAGCCCAGATCCAAATGTGTTCTTCATATCTGGATTGGACTCAACTGAGATCACTGCCAGCTTTCCATTTGCAAGGAAGAACACCTGGAAGATACCAGTTAACCTAAAGCCATGCAAGTCTATGGGAGAAATGTTTCAGTATTCAGCTGAGAATTTGGCTTCCATTCAATGAGATTTAAAAAATAAAATAAAATCTACTTGAGAAACAGCTTAAATAGTGAGAGATATAACCCAACTGAGATTCTTACATATTATCTTGTCCAACTAACAAAAGTAGTAGTGTGCAAAAAAGTCAAAGAATAAATATGATCCCAGGGAAGATAGTGATTAGCTATATTCAAATCCAAAAAAGGAAACAAAAATAATTACATTTCAGAAGATTAATAAGTTTTTATATAATGGTTAAATCTGTGAATTTTCTGATTTTAATATTGAGATAGCATACATCAAGATGTCTTCTTGGAAAAGTAGGAAGAATGAAAGACAGAAGGCCAATACTTGTGGCTTCAAAGAATCCTTGATTTTAGAATGTTCTTTTCCACATTGGTTTTGGCTGAAGGGTAAAAATAATTTGTTTTCTCTACTCTTATGTTAATGTGCCATGATGATTTTTGTGTCCATTTAGCCTGAATAAATATGCATTAAGACCACATTATTCCACACTAATTTTATTAATTATTTTCTCCTTTTTTGGTCTTCCCTGTGCAGGAGAACTAATAGAGTGTTCAAGATTTATGATTGTGCATGAGACCGAGCATTCATACCGTGAAGATCCCCTATTCGTACCAGTAAGAGGGTATCACTGTCTCCTTCTTAAAAACACCATTGAAATGTTCATCCGTTGACAGTCGTGTTTCCCCAGAGTCCATCATCTGACCGCAGTTATTATTGCATGTGCACAATGAGGACATTGAGCATGGAAGCAGCCAATGAGAACGAGACACTGTTGTCAAGTTGTCAGCCATTGTGTTCATATTAATAACCACTGCAGCTGTCTGAGGCTCAAATTAACATCTTTGCAACTGAGCTGAATACTTCCAGCTCTATTTTGGGATCTTTTCAAAGAAAACAAACCACATTTATTTTGAGGCTCTTTATTAAACCATTCACCGTAAGATCTCCTCTGAATCTTGCATCTTCCATTTCTTCTGTGATAGCGATGGCATTTGGGATGGTTTGATAAAATGCTTTATGCCCATTGTCTAAGTAGTTCAGGAGTTATTACTCCCATTTTAGAGCTGAAGAAACTGGGTCTTCCAACTTGCAGGGACAACTCAATGGCTTGCCCAGTGTCTTTCAGCAAGTAAATGGCAAAAGTCTCAAGGCCAGATTTTCTAACTTCAAATTCAATGAAGCAGTGAGAACTGCTTATGTTCAGATTTCTACTATTCTATTAGCTATTTTGTTAGCTATTGCAGCACCAGTTCATCCATATCTTTATGGTAACTCAACCTAAATGCATACTTCTCTCAGGATAAACAGGTAGGACTATCTATGCAATGGGCATGCATGAGATCTCTGTATAACCACACATCAATGGCTTTGCCCTGCGATGAAACTGAATGAAGGTTGAATAGAACTCTATGAGACCAGGCCTTAGTCTCAGAAGAAAATATCACCCTTAGGAAAATGATCAGTCACATAAGTTCTGTAAACCAAGAAAAGATGAAGAATAAGGGAAAGAATTGGAAGGAGGCACTTGCCCCAGGGCATAGGACTGTGCCATATAACCTTATTGAACTATCATACAATTCCTTGGATTCAATGTTTCTAATGAAACCATTTTTGTAAAATTCTAGAGACCAAGAAATACTCCACTTCAATATCATTCAAAATGAAAAAAACTCTTTTAAAGAACCTACCATGTGTAAAATATTCTGGTGGATGCTAAGCTTACTCCAGTAGAACTGATAGATAAGTAAATTTGTTCCAATGGCCATGAAGATGGCTGAAGCAAATGCTGTGGAGTGCTTGGCACTTGGCCAAACACCGAAGATTCCAAGTTCATCCATTGCATCCTAGGTCATCACCAGTTATCCTGAATTTTGTCTTGTTCATTGACTCTGGAAGAGAGAGAGAGAGAGAGAGAGAGAGCCTGACGATTCTACTTCGCTTAAATCTAATTTGAGTATAAGTCAAAACACCACCCCATAATGACATCAGTCCTCTTCAAAATGAAGGATGAACAACAGTGATACAAGGATGAAAACAAAAAAAGAAAACAGACCCTGCCTTTGACAAATTTGTTTCTATTTGATAATACAGCATATAAACAAGGGGCCTTCAGTTTGGGAGCTAGGATACACTTCTTGAGTCCAACCTCCTCACATTTTAGAAATGAGAAAACTGAAACATAAAGAAGCTTAATATGTGACTTGCCCATGTCACATTTATAGTAAGTTCTAAAGTGGGATTTGAATTTTGCTCTTCCTGACTCCAAGCCTAGTACTTAATTTACTCCACCAAATGCTTGTCACAAATAAACAAATGGTAATTCAAGGAGGGAAACAACACTGACAAATGAGGTAATCCTGAAAGTTTTACCAATGGAGGCTGCTTCTCAGTTGAGCCTTGAAGGAAGTCAGAGATTATAAAAACGATAGTTAGAACTTGGTATAGCAATAAAATGTTGACAAAATATTTTACAGGGGCAGGTAAGTAGTGAAGTAGCTAGAGCACTGATCCTGGAGTCAGAAAGACTCTGAGTTCAAATCTGGCCTCAGATACTTGATACTTATTAGCTATGTGACCTTGGGCAAGTCACTTAATCCTGATTTCAACAACAATTTTATATATTATCTCATTCGTCAAAACAATCCTGTGAGGTAAATGGGGATATTATTGTACCTAGTCTGTAGATGAGGAAACTCAGAGTGAGGAAGATTAAATGACTTGTGCATTTACAAAGCTAGGAAGAGTTTAAAGGAAAATTCAAATTTATGTCCTATCAACTACAAGACAACTATTGTTTCCACTGCACTATCTTGATGACTAAAAAGCAGATGTGCATGGGGAAACATCCCTGGCATGGAGATCAGCTCAATATTGATATAAAAATATCTAATTGATCTAAAAATTTTGTTTATGTTTGGTCATCTAAAAAGAGAAGTGTTTTTTTACCCTTGATTTTAAAAAAATAGCAGAAAGCTAAGAAAGACTAGAATGTCCATGCCAACAGTGCCTGAGGCAAACCTTTTATTTATTGATTATTCTATAATTGAGCAGTCACTAGTGCCTACTCTAGAATCTGTTATAGTCTGTAGAGTCTGACACAGAATTGTTGTTCAGTTGTTCCAGTTGCATCTTTGTGATCCCATTTGGGATTTTCTTGGCAAAGACATGGAAGGCATTTCCTTTCCAGTTCATTTTACATGTGAGGAAACTGAGGTACACAAAGTTAAGTGACTCCCCAGGGTCACACAGCTAGGAAGTGTTTGAGTCTGGATTTGGACTCAGGTTTTCCTGACTCCAGGCCCAGGGCTCTATTCACTGTGCCATCTAGCTGTCCTCTAACAGAGAAATATCATTTAACACAGATATCAGTCAAACCTTAACCAGGTGAGTCTGCCCATCTCTTTGCAATATGGGAAGCATCGATTTCAGATCTTTCAAAAGTATCTCATTTGAAATGCAAGTTTACTGAAGAAGAAGAAAAGAAATTACTCCATCTTCAAGTCATAGAAAGCCTGGGATGACTCAGATGAGTTGGCTTTGGGTATGTTTGTCATTGTCTCTACCGGTCCACTGGGACCCAATAGAATTTGCTGCAGATGTGATTGTGAAGGATTTTTTAAAACAGTCTCTTAGGGGCTACATGTATAAAAAACTTCAGCATGAAACTCATGAAATGAACTTTCCAAATTGCATTGTAGTAAGACACACTAGGGATTAATGAGGTATAAATCAACTGGAATGGTACAGCAAGCTATCAGCTCCAAATGGCAAATCCATTCAACCTGTCTTGATTGCTGAATCTTCATTTCCAAATCTGATGGTTTTGTCATGACCCTCATTCTTCCTGACCTCTCTTCAGTCTTTGAAACTACTGACTACCTTCTCTCCATTCTGGATTTTCACAACATTGTTCCCTCCCAGTTCTTCCCATACATGGCTGACTACCATTTCTGGGTCTCTTTTGTTGCTTGTATCATTAATCCATAAGCAGTAGCTAGGTGACATAGTGGAGAGAGTACTAGGCTTGGAGTTGGATAGAACTAATTGAGTTCAAATCATGCCTCAGATATTTACTAGTAGGTAATCTTGGGCAAGTCACTTAACCACCTTTAAATTCCCTCAGATGTGAAATGGAAATAATAATGGCAATACCTACTTCACAGGATTATTGTGAGTTTCAAAAGACTCAAAACGATGCTCAGTACAGAGTAGGTGCTTAATAAATACTTATTTCTCTCCTTCTATGTCCTTGTGTGTGAGAGTGCCCCAGGGCTTTCCTCTCTTCTCATTTCACAGTCTCTCAGTCATCATACCGGCTCCCACTGATTCAACTCATCTCACTCCTAGACTCTCTTTGGAATTCTAGTCCCACTTTATCCACTGCTTAGTGGACATTTAGAAATGGATGTCCCATAGGCATCTTAAAATCAGCTTGTCCAAAACAGACCTCAATATCTTTCCTCTCAAACCCTCCCATCCCCCCAAATTCCTTTGGGTTGTGGCACCACCATTCTACCAACAACCCAAGATCACAGCCTCTGTATCATCTCTGACTCTTCAGCTCTCATTCCCCATAGCCTGCCAATTGTTAACTTTCGATTCCATCTTCACAACATCCCTCATGTCTCCCCTTTCTTCCTTCTATTGATTATCTTCAATTTGTCCTATCTATCTCTTGTTTGGACATAGTTGTTTGAACACTGTTTCCCTTGTTGCACTGTGATTTCTTTGAAAGCAGGGATTGTCCTTTGTCTTTTTTTTGTGAGCACTTAACAAATGATTGTTTGACTAACCAGTTAAGATAATCAATTAAACTGAACTAATGAATTAATAACTGTTAGTGGCTTAATGTTTTGCTGTTTTCAGTTATATTTACATTTTAACATTTCATGTCAACCATGAAGTCTCTAATCTTTTGTCAACTGTAGTCATTTCAAAGTCTTGGTATTGCCTCTTTTTTAGAGAGGAAGGAAGAAAGAAGGAGTAGAAAATCTGCTCACGATGGAATCCTCAGTGGAATAATGGAGAGAGATTAAGTGATTTAATATAAATGAATCATTCTATAAATGCTAAATGTTGGTGGTTGCCATTGTTGTTACCATTGCAGAGCACTATGTTCCCTTCCATTCTTGGAATCCCACTAAACTGGGATGGAGATTCATGACACAAAGGTGGTAATGTGGAGGAAACAAGAAGTTGGGAGAGGTATTAAGTGAATCCTCTTTTGGTTTAGATCATTCCCCACATGGTTTATATTCATATAATGCTTTAAGATTGGCAAAGCACTTCCCATACATTACATCATTCAAGTCTCACAATAACCCTGTAAAGCTAATCTTATTACCATTTTACCGATGAGGAAACAGACTGAGAAAGTTAAATGACTGCCCCAGATCACCTTAAACACCATCACCCTAGACAAATAGTTTAGAGTATTTGCTTATACATTTCCTGCTCATAAAACCTTCCCCCTTTCATTTTCATTTTCATTTTCCAACAAAAGCTTTTTGGATTAATGTGTACAACCTCTAAAACCATCAAGGAATATAGATTAAATTGTTCCATCCAGCAGCAAAAATAAAACTCAGGATCTCGTTTGCTTGAATTTCATAATAGCAAAGAAGTACACACACTCAGATTCAGTGGGCAAGCTACTGGCCAGGGTGCTAAGCTGACTGACTACTGCTGAGGAAATAGCTGCCCATGGTGCTGAATCAAGCCCTTTTCACTCCACCCCAGGGATTTTCACACCTGAGAATCCCAAGTAATTTAAACCAGTCAGGCAATGAAGCTGGGACAACTGAAAGCACAAGAGGCAGGCCTCCGCTTGTCTGAGTTATGACAGAGACACATGGAAGCAACGAGAACCATCTGGTTATCTCAAACTGGCCAACCCGCAGCTCTCACAAAATCACAGAATTTCAGAATTGGAAGGTACATCGGTGACAAAAAGCCAAAATGGGGTCGTAAAGAGTCGGACTTGACTGAAACAACTGAACAACAAACAAGTCCAGTGAATCCCTGAATAAAGAGTCCTCTCTATAGAACAGATACATCTATTCAGCCTTGGATTGAACACATTATTTCTCAAGGCATTTCATTCATTCTATAATTTCTAGATAACTGTAATTGCTAGGGAATTTTCTTTACACCAAACCTAAATTTGTCACTTTGCAAGTTCTACCCATTCCTCACTCTGGAGACAAACAGAATGAGTCTCATCTTTCTTCCATGCAACAACTCTTCAAATACTTGGAGTTAGCTATTAAATTAAATTCCCCCCTCATACACACACACACACACACACACACACACACACACACACACTCTAGAACATCCATTTCCTTCAGAAGACGTGGTACCCAGAGCTGTACAGATCAGTCTAGATATGACTTAACAAGGACAAGGTACAGTGAGACTGCTTATTTCTTAATCAAATTATTGGAGGATTATAGATTAAGAACTATAAGGGGCATTAGAAACCCTTGAGTTCAGCCCTCTCATTTTACAGATGAGGAAACTGAGACTCAAAGTCCTACATACTATGCCTCTATTAATGTTGCCTAAGATTGAATCAGCTCTCTTGGCTGCTCTAACAAGTGGTGCGTATTGAGCATGAAATCCCTTAAAGCTCCCAAGTTCTTTTTTTTTTCCTCATATAAACTAATGTCTAGCCCTATTACTCTTACTTTGGTTCACAATTGTCTCCAGATAGTTATCTTTGTTGATAGGAAAAAGAGCTCCAGGTAAATGTCCCTAAGGCAATTACCCACACATGGTGCTTGATCTCTCACTCCCCAGCACCACTTTTACTACAGACCCTAGTTCCAGGGTGGGTGTTACTTCCCTCTAAATGAGGACCTGAAAATGTCTTACCCTAAAAAGGCCAAGGTCTCCCATTGCATCCTGGACCATCTCCAGTCATCCTGATGAATATCTGCTCACTGGACCCAGATGACTCAGGAAGGAGAAAGTGAGGCTGGTGACTTTGCACAGCCCTCCCTCACTCAAAACAAAGTCAAGTGCAAGTCACATCATCATTTCTCTGATGTCATGGTCTTCTTCAAGAAGAAAGGATGAACACAACAACTTCTAGGGTGTGAATCTCGAGGCGTGAGGTTACCCCAGCTCCTCTTCATTCTGATCTCTGGCACTGTGAGACTTTAGTGTGTCTGCCTTCTGGATATAAGTAATTGTGGGAATTTGTGGACTGGTAGTCAGTCCCAATTTCTACATCGTCTTCAATTCACATTTTGTCAATCTTGCCTCCATAATATCTCTCACCTCTAGTATTCTCTATCTTCTAACATCTAGGGTGACCATGCTATTTCTGTCTTTCATTGCCTCTCACCTGAATTATTACAAAAGCCTCCCCATTGGGTCTCCCAATATTTGACATCGCCCCCCTCATCCTCTACACAATTGTCAAATAGAAATTTCAGAAAGTACAGATCTGACCCTGTCTTCCTATGCCACCTTCATCAGCTTGTCCAGAACAAAATGAAAATTCTCATGTTTGGCCTATAAGATTCTTCATAATCTGGTTCTAGTACTCTTTCCAGATTTAACTGACATTGCTTCATCTTGTACACTGTACACTATAAGCAAACTGGTATTCTATCTCTTATCCCTGGGTCTTTGCCCAGGCTGCTCCCATGTCTGGAATTCATTCAATCTTCATCCTTCTTTTTAGAATCTCTACTTTCCATCAAATCTTACCCCAAGTGCCACCTCCTACAATATTTTCCCATTTCTTAGCATTCTCACCTACCTCCATACTTTATAATATATATATATAAACATATATGTGTATAATGTATAAAATGTGCTTCTTAATATATGTGCTGCTTCCCCAGTTGAATGTAAATTCCTTGAGGGCAGAGATCATTGTTTCACTTTTGTTTCTGTATCCTTAATACTGTGGCATACAGTAGGTGCTTAGTAAATGCTCATTGACATGAAATGACCTTCACCTGGTAACCGTGATCCAAATGTTGATGGTTGGATATTGGCATTTTTATTCCTTCAGATTGCACCTCAGCTATGTTATGTTCATAGAAACTCAAAAGGGTAAAGTCTTGCCTCTTCCCTGCAAAAACTAGAAGATACAAAACATCCTTTTGTGTTGCAGTGGTTCAGAGAATTTAGAGACCCCTTAAATTGAATTAAATGGGGGGGGTGAGAATTTTCTCTTGACTCATTACACAAAGACCCCACCTGCATTTTAGGGGATTTTCTCACACTTGTGTCCTAGTCCTCACCCAGAAAACCTGGGACAATATGTATCTGGACCCTATCTTCTTCCACAAATTGAGGCTGATGGCCTGCTTATAGGTTCTCCTTATAGTTTTATTAAAAGGAAGGAAACAAAACAGAAATCCTTGATTGGGCAAATGTTCATCCCAAAGGTGTCAGGAAATCCTTACAGTAACTTCTATTTCTGAATATGATGGTTTCTGCTTATGGAAACCTTTCCCCACAAGTTCTGCCTGGAACTTCCTGCTCATCAAAGAGGAAAGGGTAGACATGGCGACATTTTTCTCTTTTAGTTTCCTGATTCTTCCAGGCTTTGTGGCACACAATCTTCAAGTTTCTCAGATCAATCATTGAATATGTATTAAATACCTACTATGTGCCAGGCATTGTGCTAATAACTGGGGATACAAAGAAAAGTAAAATATAGTCAGTCCCTGCTCTCAAGGAACCAAGACAAGGTCAATGAATGACCATAGAATCCTCCAGACTTTCAGTGCTATCTTGCCTAAGCAGGATGAAGGAAAAGGTATGTTTAGTCTATTTCAATCCAATAAGCATTTATTGAACACCTACTGTATCAGACACTATACTAGGTGCTAGGGATGTAAAAGCAAAAATGAAATAGTTCCTGCTCTTACATTCTGGTGGAAGGGGTGATGGAATCATTTGATTGAGTCTTTCATGACATACTTACAGAAATGTTGGAGAACTGTCAGCTAGAAGAGAGCCTAACTCTATGGAATAGGTTTCTGATAGAGGAAAGGCAAGGTAGCATACCATCCATCTGGTAGTTTCCTATATTAACTAACTATTCTTGCTAACTAAGTTGTTTCTATGCTATTGGCCTGCAAATGCTCTTAGTACCCCCTCTATTTCAGTAGTCCAGGGCAAAGCTTCAACTGTACTGCCTTAAGGTTTGTTTGTTCTTTTAGATTTTATTGCAATCACAATCTCCATTTCCAGAGTTTCCATTCCCAGAATACTTCGAGGTTTACAAAATTCATTCCTCAAAGCCTACCCTATACAATAGAGGTGCAAGGGTTATGATCCCTATTTTATAGGTGAGAAAGAGTGCTCCTAACCTACATAGAGACAGGGACACAGGACTCCTGGCAGCACCTCATTTGCCTTGCAGGAGTTTCTAACTCTGGCATCATACTTTTTATTTAAGGTACCCTTGTTTTAAATCTCATTAGTTTCATTACACCCAATTAAGCTTGCATATGCTCAGAAAGCATCATTACATATTTTAATGAAAGAGCATTTTGGATTAATTATGGGCTGACATTTTAGAATATCTTCACCATGCAGAGCAAGGTTGGAGAATGTCTGTACTTTTTATAGATGCAGAAATGAGGGTGCTATTAAATTTCAACTTCCAGAATTATCCTCTACAACTCTAGGGTAGAATGTAGACTTATCAGTAAGATCTGAGGGTGTTTTTAAAAGTCCATGGTTTAAAATATCTCTACTTGCTATCAGTCAAGATTCCACCTAGAAAAGAAGTCAGACATTTTTGTTCTGAGAAGCTGGGTGACTAAATGAATCCAAAAATTGTTTCTTCAATACTTCAGGAATCTGTGGTTTCCTCGGGGGAGGCACTTCTTCCACTGCTGCAAATCACCATTCCTCTATGACCTAATAAGGTCCCTCATTCAGTCAACAAGCATTTATTAAGTACCTATTATGTGCTAGGCCATGCACTAAGCACTTGGGGATGCCAAGAAAAGCATGTTGTCTCTCTGCTGAGGCTATGAGCTCCTTGAGGCCATGGGCTGATTTTTGCAAATGACTAAACAGTGCCCTCCTCCCTTAGCAGAGTCGCACCCAGAACTGCCAGTCTCCACTGAACCCCATGGCAGAGATCTCCTCTAATCAATGCCCTTGAATTTCTTAACCTGACAGAATTTCTAGAGAAGTCTTCATATACCATAATAGCCAGTGACCAGGTAGGACAGAGCGGGTCATTTTGACCTGTGGGGCCAAGCACCCTAAAATAAATTTTTCAAGGCAAATTTAGTTTAATGGGGAGGGAATAAAGAGGAAGGGACTTTTATCTCCCAAGGTAAAGGGAAGCCAGAACATTGGACTCCATCTAGACAGCGACTCTGGCCTTTTTATTTTTGACCCCACTGCTGCCCTGCTTCTCCCACCACCGCCCTTCTCAGCCCTCAGAACTGGACCCTCTACACCACATCTTTAGAATTTCCTGTGAGTTGTCCCTTTTGCGGGGGTTAATCCACTCAGCTTTGAGGTTTCCCCCAGCTAAGCTGCCTTGATTAGTGAGGCAGTAGGCACAAACATAACTAGTAGTAGCTAACTGACCCCAGACCATATTTCACTTCATGTCCATCCATCAATCCTACTCATCATGCTATCCACCCAGACATGGTACCATTTGTACTCTACCCTCAAGACTAGACCTCCAGAAGCTGTGAGCTGATCCAACCATTCTGGAGAGCAATTTGGAACCATGCCCAAAGGGCTACAAAAATGTGTATACCCTTTGACCCACCAGCAATGCTGCTTCTAGGACTGTATCCCCAAGAGATCATAAAAATGGGAAAGGTCCTACATGTACAAAAATATTTATAATAGCACTCTTTGTGGTGGCCAAAAACTGGAAATCAAGGGGATGCCTGCCAATTGGGGAATGGCTGAATAAATTGTGATATACGAATGTAATGGAATGCTATTGTGCTATAAGAAAAGATGAACTATGAGGAAGACTTCAGAGAGACCTGGAAAGGCTTATATGAACTGATGCTGAGCTAAAGGAGCAGAACTAGGAGAACTTTGAACACAGCAACAACTGTGAGGAATTTTTCTGGTGGACTTAGTACTTCATTACAATACAAGGACTTAAATAATTCTCAATGGTCTCTTAAGGCAAAATGCCTTCTACATCCAGGGAAAAAACTATGGAATCTGATCATGGAATGAAGATCATTTTCTTTTGTATTATGTTTTGGTTTGTTTTATGATTTCTCCCATTCATTTTGATTCTCCTATGCAATGACTAAGATGAAAATGTATTTAATAGGAATGTATGTATAGAACCTGTATAAAATTGCATGCTGTCTCAGGGAGGAAGTGGGGTGGCAGGGGGGAAGGGGGAGAGGGAGGGAAAAAATCTAAGACATATGGATGTGATTGTAGAATACTGAAAATAAATTAAAAAATATATAAAAAAAAGACTAGACCTCCAGAGCAATGAGTTCACTTTATCTCACTCCTTTCAGATTCCATTGAGCCATCTTGCCATCCCCCTTTTGACCACATGCCATTCTCCTCATCCCCTTTACCTCCTACTCTGCATTATAGCTATTAAATCCATAGTAAGATTGACTCGCAAAGGGAATGTCAATGAACTGCATACAAATCTATCCACTGTGCCAATGACTCCTCAGACCACAGCTTCCTACCTTGGCCATCACACCTATAGATGTGTTATCTCCCTTATTGATTGTGAATATTGTCTCCTTTTCATTTAAGAATCCTCAAAGAATTAGCACAGTGCCAGGCACTTAATCAACTCTGAATAAATACTTATAATTCTTGTATTTTATTTTTCATGACTGGAGACTATAAAACTCTGAGAAGTCACTTCTGGGGAGGCTGCTACAAGTACAGTGTCAGAGAGGAAATCTGTCTTTTGCTAATTTCCTATGTTAACTAACCTTCCTAACTAGATGCTAAGTTCAATGATTTCTACATCACTAAGGAGTACAAATGTGATCAACCCGGTCTAAATCCCTGGATCACCCCACCCTAGTTCCTCAGAAGCATAGTAATTACTTGTCTAGGATTCAGAGTGATCCTAATTGCACTCTCCAAAAGCCCTATCCACTTATAGTACTGTTCTCGCTACTGCTATTCATAGAAATATAGAGGTCAGTTTCTTACTCTTTTCTCACTCCAGGTCTATAAGAAGAGAAAATACATCAAGCTACCAATTTTATGGGACAAAAAAAGTGAAGGAGGGAAGAACTAAATTTCTAGGGATTGACCTCTATTGCTCATGAGTCTGTAAGAACGGATGCAGTGGAAAGAGTTCCAAGAGCACAATTCTAGTCCCACATCTTCTATGAACTAGCTACGACATTTTGGCAAACATCTCTGAACTTCAGGCCCCATACCTGCATCTATTGAGGAGGGGAGGAGAGATTATAACATGAGAAGAGAAATCCTTTAATATTTCTGGATTTAAGGATAGTCACATCGAAACAGCTGAAGATTAAAGTTTATATTTTCCAAAAAGTAAAAAAAAAAAAAAGAATTATTGGTATTATTGAAGAAATTTACTTCTTTTGCCTTTTGGTAAAGATAGGGACAAGTTCCTTTCTCTGGGCCTCAGTGCCCTCATCTGTAAAATATAGGGTATTTTTCTTTAAAGCATCAATCTTAGAGTGTTCATTGTTGTCATTTATCTTTCATTCTCAAAGAAGACCAATGAAATCAGGAGGGTAATGACTCGATTTGCTAATTTGCTGGATTGAAGTGAGGCAGACCTCTGCTAAACCATCAGCCTCATTCTCTCCTCTAAAGTCATCAATATCCAGTGGCAGGACAAAAGTCAAGATGACTGGTGATGGTCCAAGATGCAGTGGGTGACCTTGGTCTTGCTAAAGTAAGGTCTTTCCCAGGTCTCAGTTTGGGAGCATTATAAGTTAACAGTATGATACAATAAGAAGGGATGAATTTTCAAATAAGGGGTGGATTCAAATCCAGATTTTGTCCCTTTCCACCCATAAGACCTAGGGCTAGCTAGGTAACCTCTCACTGGGCCTTGTACTACAGCGCTGGACCTTAGCTTCCTCCTCTATAAAAATGACTTCTACAGATATATAACTCCCAGTTGTAAGTCTATAATCCCAGTAAGGCTGCCTCAACTTCAAACATTTTAAAGGCTCCCCTTGGTGAATTGACTTCTGATACAGGCCATAAATCATGTAAGAAGACAAAAACCCACTGCTCTGTCATCTGAATACCCTGAGCACTGCTACCAAGCTTGATCTTACTCTAAGTTAGTTCTGAATCTCTTGCGACTGTTCCCAAAAATAACATTCATTTTCAAAGGAAAAAGATTGGTTACTATTGACAACTAGAACTCTTACTTGTCAGTGTATTCTTCTCCAAACTGTCTTGTTTTTATTTATCTGCATATGTATAATCTCCCTTTTCTCCCAAACCCCTCACTTACATGCCTAATGGAATGTAATCTCCTTGAAAGCAGGGATTCTCTCATTTTGGTCTTGTTATGGGCCATCCTTAAAATGCATCTTGCCATGTGCAGGTGCTTCATAAATGTGAATTGAGTTGGAGATGTTTAGCCTGGAGGGAAGACCCAAGGGAGACATGATGATCCATTTTAAGTCTTTGAAGGGCTGACCCATTAAAGCAGGTTTAGACTCTTTGGTCTCACAAGGAAATACCAGAAACAGTGAGTGGAAGTCACAAAGAGATGACTTTAGGCTTAAAGTAAGGGCAACTTCCTTAATAATGGAGGTTATTCAAAATGAGAATGGGTTGTCCCAGGAAACAGTGAGTTTGCTCTTGATGGAGGTCTTCAAGCCAAGGTTGGATGACTCCTGTCATGTATTTTCAGGGTCAAGGATCTTTTGGGAGTGTGAGTTGGACTAGGACTAGTGGTCACTGACATTCCTTCTAACTCTGAATTTCTAAGAGTCTATGATTTTATGAATTAAAGAATTTTAAATTGTCATAAGTGTTTCTAAAAGCAGTTTAATAAATGTTCTCTGTAAAGGAATCTTCCTCAAAATAATTGCACAGTCCCTCAAGATGACTACTTTGAAGAAGATTGGGATGGGATAAGTCTTGGTGTATTTCCTAACAAATTATCACATGCCTTTGTAGGCTTTGTGTACTGCTAGGACTTAGCATGGGCAATCCAATGTTTCATGTATGTTGGAAATAATCAGCTGTGCTAAATGCTCCCATGGTATAGAATAGCAATCCTTTCATTGTACTCCTCCAATTGAGAGCTCTGGAGCTAGAAAGTAGAGGAGATAGCATGCTGATGCAACATTTCTGTCTCCACAAGGTGTACTTAGCATAGCTGCTCTTCAGGGAGAAGTCCAGTGTTCTTGTTAGGTGTGGTTCATTCCAACACTGGGATGACCTGCTTCCTATGGAAAGGGAAGTGTTTGGATTGAGAGCATTCTAGCATCTCTTTCCTCTCCTCCCACTTTACTCCTAGTAACTAAAATAACTGGTAACTCCTTGAGTTACCAGGGCATTTTCACCCACTATTTATTGCCCAGAAACATTATATAAGGCTACAACCTCTCGTTTTTCCAAGACCCATTCCATATACACCATTATGAGCCAGACTCAGATCCAAGACCACCTTGATGTTATAAAAACTGCTTCTGTTTTCCAAGTATCCACCCACTCTAGCACTCTCCCATACCTCTAGTCCCTGGAAGGAATGTCAGAGGCCTTCTAATCCAATCCCCCTATTATATAGCTGAGGAAACTGAGGTCCAGGGAAGTTAAGTGACCTGTCCAATTTCATGCAGGTAATAAGCATAAAATGTGGGATCTGAATCTGAGTCTTCTTTGAGAGTCAGTGCTCTTACCTCATTGCCTCCCCAAAGCTCAGCTGCACCAATTAAAGGAACATCCAGAAAACCACAGGAAAAGGGGAGAAGGGTATTTTTTACTAGGTCCCTGAGACTTATGTCTCTTCATCATCCCACTTGGAAGGTAAGCATAATACAAGAGAAAAAAGGGATCTCAAAGTTTCATTTCTCCCTGCCTCCTCCCACTGATGACTTCTGACTTGCCAAGACGACAGTTATTATTCAGTTGTTTCAAGTCATATTCAAAACTTCATGACCCCATTCGGGGTTTTCTTAGCAAAGATTCTGGAGTGATTTGTCATTTCCTTCTCCAGCTCATTTTATAGATGAGGAAACTGAGGCAAACAGGGTAAAGCAACTTGCTCAAGGTCTCATAGCTACTAAGTGTCTGATTTGACCTTAAGAAGATGAATCTTCCTGACTCCAGGTCTGGTATTCTGTCAACTGCACCAGAGAAGGCACAGGAAGAGAGGAAAGGAGAAGGTGGAGGAAAATACCCTTACTTTCTTTATCAACATTCATGGGATCGCTAGTTGAAAGCTAGAAGGGATCTTAGAGTTCATCTAGTCCAAGGTCTTCATTTAGCACATGGAGAAACTGAGACCAAAAGAAGTAACCTAACTTGCCCAAAGTCATGCAGTTGGCAAGGGGTAGGTAGGATTGGAGCCTGAGTCCCTTGACTGTCCATCCACGGTTTTCTCCGCTAGACCCTATTCTCACTGTCCTTCTCTTCCTTAAGACCTAGGATTATAGAACCATGAATTGGGAGGGACCTTTGAGGTCAAGCAGTTCAAATTTTTCATTTCATAGATGAGGAGACTGAGGTTCAGAGAGCACAAAGGGATCTTCCCAACATCACCCAAGCAGTAAGTTACAAAGGTAGGATTTGAACCCAGGTCTTTTGGACTCTATGTATGCATCCTACACATTCTGCTATACCACCTCTCATTGCTCTCTTTTGCTCTTTAGAGACTGGAGAATGATGTTTCACTCCCCTACATTTCATGCCACACCTGTGTCTAATAGTCTGCCAGGTTTAGGGAGCAGGGAGAGGACTGCACTATCACCCTTTCAATCAAGAAGGTTGGAGGAATCACAGAATATCAAATCTGGAGCAGTCTCCCACCAGCATGTGCAGCCTCTACTCTAAGATCTCTCAACACATGATGCCTACCACCTCCCGAGACAGCCCATCCAACCTTGTAGAATTCTGAAGGGGAGGAGGCCATTCTTGACATTCAACCTAAATCCTTCTCTCCTTAACTTCCATTCCTTACTCCTCATGCTACCCTCAGGGCCAAACAGAGCAATTCTAACCTCTCAAGTACTGACAGACTTTCAAATACTGGGAGGTGTCTTTAATGTTCCTCCTCTTCTCCAAGTCTTTTTTATCCCAGGCTCTGCATTCTCCCAAGTCTCAAATGTTCTCAAAAGAAAGCATTTCTCCAGCTCTTCATGTTGCCCATTCCCTCGTCCCAATGCCTTAACTCTGTCTGAATCTGCCACTATGTGGTGCCCCTCCAAGCAACTGGCAATTAGTAGTTCAATTCTAGATCTTAATCACTGGCTATACAGCAGGCAGGCTGCCACACTCACTCAGAGCTAGAGTCAGCTACCATGCAGCTTTGGAATATCCTCAGTGGTGGCAAAACATTTTCCTCTGCAAGGCAGGCAATTGACTCATTCAGAACCACCAAATCTGGATGAATGATTATTTGGGGTACAAGCCATAGTATGAAGTGTAGAAAATTTAGAAAAGTTTAGAACCCTCCCTTCCAGTGTCTAGTTAATGCCCTTTTTCTTTTGCAAAACTGGTATTAGGAGTCTCATTGTATGTATATCAGGACCAACCTGTAGGTAAGGCTTTGGCAGCTAACAAAATGCAAATGAGAAAGGGAGAACTTTGTTCTAGATTCTGGTGACTGAAGGCTTCAATCAGCGGAGGTCTGTTCTATAGAAGGATTGGACATTTTTCTGTTTGTCCCTCCCACAGGACAGAACTAGGAGCATTTAGGGTAGCCCTTGGAGAGAGAAACTGAAGCTTGATGCCATGGAAACTGCTGTCCCAAATTGGAATGGATTGCCGAGGGAGACACTGAGTTCTCCATAACTTCAGGTCTGCAGAAAGAGTCTGAACGACCCCCTTGTTAGAAGGATGGAGAGAAAAAGCAGATAGAACGGAAAGTCCACTGGATTTGTGGCCCAAAAACATTAGTTTCAAACCTGAATCTTTTACTTCTTTATATGATCTGGGACAAGCCATATGGATAGTATAGTGAGAAGAATATTGGATTTGAAATCAAAGGAGCTGTTTAAATCTGGATGACCTTGGATAAATCACCTATCCCTGTGGCCTCAGTTTCCTCACCTGTAAAATTAAGGAGCTGCAGTAGATAGCCTCTAAGGTCCCTTTTAAATAAAAAAATCTATGATCTAAAATTATTTCATCTTCCTGGTCCTTAGTTTCTTCATTTGTGAACTGAAAGGACCTTAGGCTACTGTGAATAACATTCAAAGTCACTAAATCCTTTGACCTAGTATTCAGCGATGGGTTGATATAGATAATTTCAGAAACTTTGTGATTCTCAGAAAGAGAGCATTTGAGGGTGGTGGGCACAGCAAGAGACTGGGGAAAATGACCTAATTCATGGGGTTTTAGTGGGCTGGTTTGACTTTATAGTATCTCCTAACAGAGAACCATCCCTGTCCTATCTAGCTATTAGTTGATGAATACTCATGCTTTAGTAAGGCAGGAACAGTAGTCCTTGGGGGATTGGTGCCCAGGAAGCTCTTACCATACTTTTATCACTTTCCATACTTTCAAAGGTAGTTGACTCAAATATGTAACTCAAACATGTTTTGTCATTTCTTCCTGCATAAAGAGGAGGGTGATTAGTTTTGAGTATCGTCTCAGAATTCCCACCATTTAGCACCCCATCATGGGGCAATCAGTCAATGAGAAGCCTTTATGAGTACTTAACTATAAGCCAGGCACTTTGCAATTCACAAACAAAACAGTCCCAGTCCTCAAGGGGCTTATATTTTATTGGGGGAACAGGCAATAGACAGACATTACACAACATAATCTCCCATCATTTTCAAAGGAAGTTAGACACTGAGATTTCACCATCATAGATATCCCAATAAAAGGAGAAAATCTCTCAAAGCATGGAGCCTCCTCTTCATGAAGAAAGACTAGATGACCATCATATCTGTGTCTGAAGGTTCTCCTTTTCCTAAAACATTCCTTCTAACAGAATGAAATCACAAAATTTCAGAGTTTGGAAGAGATCCCAGAAGCCATTTAGTTTAACTTGTACCTGATCAAAACTCCATTGTACAATATTGTGACCTTGATCATCTGATGTCCACATGAAGACCCCTCATGGAGGGGAACTTGCTACCTCCCAGTACAGTCCACTCCACTTTGGCATAGCTATCATACTTTGGAAGATTTTCCCAACCTCAATCCTAAATATGCCTCTCTTTAATTTCTACACTTATCATTGTTACCATTCCATTTTAGATTAAGGCAATAACCCCAGGAGGTCTCTGTGAAAATATAGACTATGCTGAATAGAAGGGTGAATTAAATCATCAGCATGGATTACTAGGTCCTAAAGGAATGGAACAGAAGACAAGAAAGTGTTGAATGCAGAAAGAGAGAAGGGAAAGGTGCAACATTTAGGGGGGCTCCCATATTTGACATCCAATGGACATCATGAAGGCACTTGGGAAACAAAGCAGAAGATGCCATGATGGTGGAAAGAGGGTTAAGATGACTTGTCACTTATTTCCCAATCTTAATGGAGCTATGCAGGGACATGGGCTAAGCACTCTTTTAGCCCTAACTATGAAACAACACCTGGAATTATCAATCACTGGTTTGAGGAGGAAGAAGAAAAGTATAGAGATACTATTGGACCACAGAAGGAAACAAGGGGAGGTGATCATGAATTAGCAAAAGGTAAAAAATACAGAGAGAGAAAAAGGGGTAAAGAGGACCCTGCAGTATGCCTGTACCCATAAAATCCATTTTACAGATGTGAGATGGAGGAGGCCTTAGCATCATATTTTGGGAAAGACATTGATAAGTTGGCAAGCTACCTAGGCTCTACCAAAGGGAGCAGTTGGAGCAGTTGGGGATGTTTGTCCTGGAGAAACTTGGGAGGGGAACGGTGGTGGCCTTCACACGTTCACAAAGCTATCAAGGGGAATGTGATTAGATTTATCTTTCTTGGTCCCAGATGGAAAGACAGTAGAGACATTTGGAAATTGCCAAGAAATAAATGGAGAATTAATGTTGACAATCTGGGTGATCACCCCAACTACTTTATGACTAATAATCAAGAGTATTTTGAGTGGACAAGTTGTAGGATGCTTCATAGCCTCCTGCCTGAGATGAAGTTTGGGTTCAGTTTTGCAGGAAGCCAGGAACACTCAAAGGAGAAGGAATATTCCAGGGTTGAAGAACTACCAGTGCAAAAGACAGATGGAGAGTGTTACGTGAGGAGCAGGCGCTAGGCCAGGCTGGCTGGACTCTAGTGTGCTTAGGGGAAGGAATATGGAAGAAACCTGGAAAGAGAAGCCAGAACCAGGTTGTGAAGACCTTCAAATGCCAAACAAAAGTTTATATGTAATCCTGTAGGTGATAGGGAGCCACCAGAGTTTATGGAGTAGAGGGCTGACATGGTCAGGTCCACACTTTAGGAAGATCAATTTGACAGTAACTGGAGAAAAGACTAGAATGGGGAGAGACTTGAGTCCAGGAGACCAGTTAAGAGGATCCCATAATATTCTGGGTGAAAGGTGATGAGATTTGATGTAAAGTAGTGGCTGCAAAAGAAGAGAAGGGGACACAGGTTAGAAACGTTATGAAGATAGATGTCCAGCTTAACTACTGTGGGCTGCCAGGTCGTTTTACCTACTCCAGGTCTTCAGTGGCCAACCAGATAAACGTAATGAGAGAAGAGACCTCCAGAGTCAAACAGAAATGTAGGCTTTATTCTGGATACCAGCTACATGTCAGCATGCAGGACGAGATTTCCTCATGAAGCGCCCGCCTCCCCACCCCTCCCCCCCTTCTCCCCCACTCCTTCCTCTCCCCTCCCTCCTTCTGGAGGAGAGAGGAAACCAACCCCCAGGCTTTCCTGTCCCCATTTAAGCTCTCCCAGCTGCATAGTTCATACGTGGACAGCGTACTCTCAACCCCTTAGCCAATTAACAACAGGTGTGCTCAGACCACGGACCAATCTCAAGGGTGGGAATGCTCTCCCCAGCAAGTTTCCACTAAGAAGAGGTGGAAAAACAAGATAACTTGTGATTCACTCCTCAATTCCCAGCTGTTCCCTGGGGGACCTTGTGAGAGCTCTGCAGTTTAGAAGCCCTCACCTTCTGTTCATGTGAACTGTTCATGTTCAGAACATTCAGAGACTGTTCATGTGAAAACAGAGCTTACACCCCAATGGATAGACATAGAAGACACAATTTGTCAACTGATTGGATAGGTGGATATGGCAAACAAGAGATGCTTGTCCAAGTTGGGTTGGGGAATGGGTTCTCTGTAAGGGTCCTTTGGACTCTGAGCTTCTGTGGTTCTCCAGAAGCTGCTTTTTGTACTCTAATGAGCCAAAGCATTTGTGTCTATGACCCCACAGTCACCTTGTCCCCTAATCTGCAAAGGTCCCCCTCCACTTTTCTACCATAACATAGAAACTTTTGTGGGGTCTCAAAAGCTAGGGCTGAGAAGCTCAAACTGAAGTAGATTATCTAGATATCTCTGGCCACAAGTCCACATGTAGACCATGGAGATGTAATCTGATACACATCTTAGCCTTAGGGAGTGGTACTTTCTGCCATATCAACTATCTACTGTGGATGGAAGGGTTTGTACCTTGGAGACAGGGACTGCCTTTTCATCCCCAGATCTACCATAGCGCCCAGGACTCAACAGGTACTTAATAAATGCTGGCTGATTGACTGTCAATTAATTAATCAACGAGTCTTTGAAGTATCACAGAGCTTTCACTGATGCCCATCAAAGTGGATTCTGGGACAATTTCTCCTTCTCCTCCTTTTCTCATTTCAATAACCAGGGAGAATAAAAGGTGAGTAGGATGGATGGGTGCTGGGAACTCCTGATAGCTGGAGAAGGGAAGGGAGTGTGCAATTGATGAGAAGAGGACATGGGAGATCATCAATGAAGGATTTGTCCCAGGAGATTGCAGGGAAAGACTGAACACTCGAGCAAAGAGAAAGAGGCAACATTTTTTTTAAACTAAAAAATGCATTGAAGTAAAATCTTAAGGTTTGTCACCATGAGAAATAGCCTGTTACTCATCTGGAAGTCTGCAGAGGAAGCTGTTTATTTCTCTCTCCTGTGCTTCCTGCTTGCACAAGCATCCATCTCTTGGCTCCAGCTGAACAGAATGTTATAGACAGGCTGCCTTGGAGATTGAGTCATCTACATGCACACATGTATGTGTGTGTGCAGAACTGGTGCCAAAGGTAGGAGAGAAAAAGGAGGGCCTAGAATGGACCCCTTGGGGCAAACTTTTGGGTGCCTGTCAACAAGATTCACACAAGATGGTTAGGAATAATTAGACTGAAATCTACATCTTTGGAGAGAATTCCTAAATCCCTCATCCATTTGAGTATTTGAGCCACTGGGGAGACCCTGTAATTTCATTCATATAAGGAAATCCAGATGCACAAGGGTTTTTCAGAGCTTTGGGTTCATCTCAGGATTGGAGGGGCAAGGGCTGGGGCACCATATTGTCCAAGGTGAGTCTGATCCATGAGGCCAGCTGACTGGCAGGGAAGTAACTCCATGATTTTTCTAGCAGTTCCCAGATCTCATTTATTCATCTTTGTGCTGACACCTTTATCTCTCTGGTTATTAAAATGGGAAAAGGAGAAGGAGAAATTACCCCAGAATTCACTGCGGCGGGCACAAGAGAAAGTCCTTTTACAGTGACACTTCAAAGATCTATCCATTAATTAATCTGATGTCAACCAATATGCATTTGTTAAGCACCTACTATGTGCTGGTTACTATGCTAGTTGCTGAAAAACCATCTCTCCAATGAAGCATACCAATGACTCCTCAGCAGCTCATAACCTTAGAGAGTTTCCAGAGGGGTTAAGTCAGGGTCAGAGGCAGGAACTGAACTCAGAATTTCCTGCATCCCAGCCTGGTCCTCTAGGCACCCCATGATTCTGTCTCTTGATGATTGTATATAGGGCATTGAAGGTTTACAAAGCACTCTTCCTAATGACTCTCTAGAATACTTTGCACAAATAACATTTATCCCCATTTTACAGAGAAAGATACTGAGGACCATAGAATTGAACTGATTTGCCCACAGGTATCACAGCTAGTAAGTGTCAGAGCTGAGATATAAACCCACGTCTCTGTCTCTGTTTTCTTCATCAGAGAACCCTACCAGTCTCAAACAAAAACAAACAAAAACCTTTGCAGAAATCCACTGTTTAATGACTATGAGTATGACTGACTGAACATCTTTTCATGGAACAACAGGCAGAAAATGAGATTGACCAACCAACCATCTCCTGAATCCCAGGGAGGTCAGATATCTGCCTCTTGCTCTGAGATATGACTTTGAAAAGGAAAATATTCTTAAGACCTAGATCTTTGCATAGTGTCTCTCTTTTGCATTTTTATTTCTAACTCCCTTAGGCAAAAAGTAAATGGTCAGTCACTAAACTATTTTTCCCTCTTTGGTTCTGACCTATGGCATAGAGAACTTCCATGTGTGAAAACTCCCTGCACTGTTGAACAACTTTTCAGCCTCTCATAACCTTAGAAAGTCATTTGGGGCATTCAAAAGTAAAGTGGCTTTTCCAAGGTCCAAGTCAAGCAGGAAGCCAGGTGTTCCAGATTCAGGGCCCAGTCCTCTTCTGCCACAGAGCTTTCTAATCTTTATTAAGACAATGACTACATCCTCTGCTTTATTATAAAAGCCATCTGTGAAGTAAATGATTTACCCAACATGAACCATTATAAATATGTCCCCTGTGAACTTCTCTAGAAATGCTGAAACAAGAATGATTTTATTCAATATAGTCTTCCATGCCCTCAAGGAGGAGGCTAAATGGGAAACCAGGATCTGTCACAACAACTTTGGTGAATATTAACAAGGGCTGGAGAAGGGTACTGGTACTCTGTGGACTTGGCACTTTCTAGTGTCTTGTCTGGGGGCCTATAGGAGGACTGTTTGCTTCTCTTGCTGGTGCCCTTTACCCCAAGAGACCTCACTGGCCACTGCCTGGTGAAATGGCTCATTCTCCACATCTGCCCCTTCTCAAAGACACCAACCACACTTCCACATGGAAGAATGTTTTTGTCTTTGCATCGCAGCAGGTGCTCCTGTGCTTTGATCTGCTTAATAAATATTGGTTGACTTGAATTGAATTCCTAGAGCCTATGTATGATAGGATCATCTCTCTCCCATATCTTCTGCAAAGTTTTAACCCTAGGAACGGTGATCTTCTAAGAGCGTTACTGACCTTGACTTTTCATTATTTGATATCTGATATCTTTCTCATCTAGGTAGTGGAATGGATAGAGAGATCATTGAACACGGAGTTAGAGAGATCTAGATTAAAATCCTGCATTAGACACTTAGTAGGTGTGTGACCCTGAACAAATTTCTTAGGCCTCTCTCAGAGGTTAGTTAATCCTCTCAGATAGTTATCCTATCTATAAAATGGGAATAATATTATCATCTACCTCCCAGGATTTTAGTGTGAACAAAATGAAATATTATACGTAAAATGCTTTGCAATCCTTAGGGCCTTATATAAGTGCTAGTCATTGTTACTTTTTTCTATGAAAAGTCCGTATTATGCTGACTCCTAACATAAAAATATTTTGATTCCATGGAATGGGTCTCCCACATATTTTTCCCTTTTCTCTTTGGTTAGACCACATCTGGTTCTACTTAACAACTGTTTTTGACCCCTCCTGGCTTAGAGTGAACGTCAATAGTAACAGTTTCTCTTCGAAACAACAACCCTGAGGCTCCTGACCCTCCCAGCAGGATTTATCTATTTATTTTTTTTCTTTTCCATTAAAGAGGCCATCCCCCTGAATCCTTTTTTAAAGAGGGCTATTCTCTGTGTGGTCATTACCTCACTTTAAGTGAGTACCTGAAAAGGCCTTAGCATAAAAGGTCAAGGTCTCCCATTGCATCCTGGGTCATCTCCAGTCATCCTGATGAATATCTGGTCACCCAGATGGCTCAGGAGAAGAAAGTGAGGCTGGTGACCAGCACAGCCCTTCCTCACTCAAAACTAAGTCAAGAGCAAGCCATGTCATCATTTCTCTGATATCATGGTCCTCTTTGAAAATGAAGAACGAACACAACCAACCTGTGAGAGCACATCTGGAGCCTTGTTTAGGAAACGCAATCAGAGGAGGGCAAAGGTTATAAAGACCAGTCGAAGGACCTGGGGATATTTGTGCTGGAGAAGAGAAGAGGGAAGGTGGAACCCAGGATCAGTCTAACTACCTTTTAAGGCCTCCCTCCAGAGAGAAGGAAGAGCCTTGATGTCTTAGGTCCCAGAGGTCAGAACTATGAACAAAGTTGGAAGGAGACAGAAGGATTGAAGAACAGGAATGTGAAAACTTGACATCCCCCAAACTAGAGCTGTTCAAGAATGACTTTTCTATTAAAGCATCTCGGGACCTTCAACCCTTGAAATCTTTCTGTGAAGGCTGAGAAAGTACTTGCCTGGGGGTCTCCATACTGTGTTCCCCAGTCATCTTCACACCATGCTTCTCATCCTCTAAGCCCCTCCTTTCCACCTTCAGTCAACTCTGCCATTAATCAATCCATCACTCTGACTCCACTCACCATTTCTGTGACTTCTCTAGGCACCGCTGCCTCTCTATCTTGTCTTTCCTGTTGGGAAGTATCATCCCTGAGGGCACTGGATGTCTTGCTTTTTGAATTAGGGTTCCCAACACTTAATATGGTCCTGGGCACATAGCAGGTGCTTTTTCACTCATTCATGCATGTGCACACTGGCGAAGGGGAGTGTTTATTTAGTTGTTTCTAGGCTCTAAGGTCCCATACAATTCTGAGATTCAGGATACTTTTCAGCCTTGAACCATCTTTTCCTGAATTTCCTTCTTCATTTGTTTGCTACCATCTTATGTTCACAGAAAACAGTGATCAGATGGCACTTCACCACTCCACTAGTAGTAGATTTGGACTCCAGATAGGAAAATTAAGTTAACTGTGAGAAGAAAGTACTTTTAAGAAGAGACAAAAAAACAAAAACAAAGAACTGTAATAAAAGAGAATTGATTCCACTTATGCCTTCAGAGTTTCTCATCCTTTCTGGGTCAACATAACCTATAGAATTTTAAGTCATGGGATCCAATTTATCCATTCTCTGAGCTCTTTTGAATCTGCTCTCCAAAAAACCAGGGTAACCACAAAGCCATGACTAGGAATTTGGGGGAGGAGAGTAATGCCAACAGGAACTTGGCAGCAAAACTAAAGTCTACAATGGCTATAAGAAATGGTGTTTTCCAGACCTTCCACTACCGAGTTTGAGGGGGGAAAGGCAGGCCCTCAGCCTTGTTAAATATACCACCTAGCAGCAGGGCCAGTGGAGAATAGTGAGGTGAAGTTCAAAGGTCATCCATGGCGTTAAGAAGAAAGTGCATTTCATCTCCATGCCCAATGTTGGTGCCCTGGGGCTAAGTCCTCTTCAGTGGGGTATTTTTTTTCATAATTCAGTGGTAGTTATTCTCATGCCCAGATGCATTTGTGGTATAATTAACAGATTCCTGTCAAAGACTTTATGCAGGAAAAAGTCAACCTCAGCTGTTGTCTGGGAGGAAGTTCTTGGGTAGAGAGCCAGCTTCCTGATCCCTCTCATTTCTTCCTTTTTCTTCCCTTTCTCCTACTCCAGATTTCATCAACTACTACTAGGTCTCACCTATTCGTTGTCTCAGCTCCTCTTTGCCAAAGAATCTTTCTGCTGATTTTCTCAGATTCTCTTCTGATTTCTCCTTGGTTTGCCTGACCTGGAGATGAAAGTGGAGCATAGCACTCCATAAAGGTATCATTGTGGAAACATGCCAGGAGTACAATGTTCAAGGGTACAGGAGTAAACTTAGACCTGAGTATCCTATTCCTCTTTTCAGAAATGATACTTTGCATTTGTCATCTGGATGTATAATTCATAGGACACCAGAAGACTTTCAGGCACCAAGGGAATGAGGAAATTTGTTGTCTCTTGAATGAGAAAGCTGCAAATGGTTTATAGCATTTATTTGCCATAAAAGGGGGAGAAAGATTTTTCCCCTTTTGGATCAGGGATTGGCAGTGCTGAGAGGAGCTGGTTAGAGTCATGTGTGAGGGACAGGAAGAATGTCAGTTTGGCCCCAGTAGGACCCGGTATTCAATCTAGAATGCTAGGTTGAAGCTAAGTTATAAAGTGTTTTCAGTACCAAAGTGAAGGATTTATAATTGGTACTAGAGAGAATAGCACACTAATGGAGTTTGGTGTAGGGGACTCAGATGATCAGATCTCACTCCAGGAAAATATCTTTGCTGTTCTGTGGAAGACAAATTGAAGAGAAGTGGGACCTGACATAGGGACGTCATTGAGGAGACAGATACGGTAGTCCATGAAAAATTTGGTGAGGCCTAAACTGTGATGGTACCTCTGGTAGCAGAGAGCTGAGTCAGGAGAGAGATGAGGAGGGAGAAATGATGAGATCGGGTGACTGCACCTGTGAGGGGAGGAGTGATGAGTCAAAGTTAATGCTAAGGTTGTGGATCTGAGAGACTGGATGAAGGGCAGTCCCCTTGGCTGAAGGGGATGGTGTGGGGAGAAAGAGAATAAAGTCCCTTTGGAGCATGTAAGTCTGTGGAACATCCTGCTTGAAATACCCAGGAACAAATAGAGACTCCTTTTTTTTGGTTGGGGGCAGGGGACATTGAAAACCCTTCATAATCTGACTCAGTGGATACAGCCCAGGCCTAGAGTCAGAAGGACTCATCTTCATGAGTTCAATTCTGGCCTCAGATACTTTTTAGCTATATGACCCTGGGCAAGTCACTTAGCCTTGGATGCCTCAGTTTCTTCATCTGCAAAATGAACTGAAGAATAAAATGGCAAACCACCGCAGTATCTCTGCCAAGGAAACCCCAAATAGGGTCATGAAATTTGACTGACAAATGACTACACAGCAATAATCTGCCTTGAATCTCTCTTTCCAGGCTAGTTACACATTGCAGCCAAGCTGATGTTCATTTTGTATATACTTTTGTGTTTATTGATCTTCATATTTTTCTTCTCATTGGAATGTATACCCCTTGAAGACAAGATTAATTTCTACCTTGGTATTTCCTTACCTGGCACATGGCAGACACTTTGAGCAATCATTTTTTGGTGGAACTCATCTTTGCTACGTGAACCTTGAACAAGTCACTCTCTCTCTAAACTTCACTTACTCATTTGTGAAATAGAAAGACAGTCTCTTGGGGTTATTGGGAGCAAAGCCCCCTGGGGACTTTTAGAGACTGTATAGTCATGGGATCTATTATTCTGCTGACTTGAGTGTAGTCATCTCATTTCCTTCCTTTTTAGATGATAAATTTACTGAAATGAGGTGGGAACATACATGTGCGGGCTCCATGGGAGAGTAGAGAGCATAGGACCACACCTACACCGTGGGTCACAGGCAGTGAGGTATGGCACAAACAGACCTGGCCATGAAGTCAAAAGATGTAGGCTCTTTGACTTCCGGGATGTGTGACTTTGACCAAGTCATTTTCCTTTTTTTCTGTGCCGTAGAATTCTCATGTAAAAACTGAGAATCACAATACTTACCTCGTCTCCCTTATAGAATTGCTCTGAGGGTATGCACAAAGAGTTCTCTCTTCAGAAAAGCCTTATCAATAAGCTGGGGGGTAAAGAGACTTGCCTTTGGCTCCCAAGCATCTTGGCCAAACCTTGCAACTGTCTAGAGGTATCTTTCTGGTTTTATTTTAGTACACCTATGATTTCATCAGTAGGGTGGTCCTAGTGTGGAAACTCCCTCTGCTAAGACAGGTCAGCACCTGCTCTGCAACTTGGTGTCTTAGAGAATTGTCTGAAAACTAATGACCAGCTCAGGGTTACATAGCATGTGTCAGAAGGAAGACTGGTACCCAGGTCTTCCTGATCCAAAAGCCAGCCCTTCTGTCTTGATGTCCAGAGATAAAGATCATACTAACTATAATAATAGTACTTCTACAGTACTTGAAGGTTTGCAAAATGCTTTGCTCATCAGATCCCAGTACACACACCATCCTAGTACTAGAAGTACCACCTGACTCCAGCTGCTCATTTGGCCAGTAAGGAAACCAAGACCTAGGGAATCTAAATGTGTTGACCAAGGACACACCAGGAGCAACTTCTGGAGTAGTTTGATCCCAAAGCCAGCATGTTACCCAGCTTCACCAGCAGGCCCAGGGAACAAGACTTGAGTCAGGAAATAAGAGCCCAGTTTCTAGGTGAAGGGCTTGGTGACCTGGGGTTAGTCATTGTCTTCTTTGGATCTATCTCCAAGTCCCTCTCAATAAATGATAGATAATGGATCCTCCTGCTGACAAATACCTCCAATAACACATATTCTTTAGGAACTCAAAGCCCCTATCTCCAGATCCCATGATCATAGATACACCTTTATTATATAGCTCTTCTCCCCATCTCCAGCAAAGATTCATGGAGCAGAGAGAGTCCTCTGCACCACCATCTTGACAAGAACCACACAGCCTGCCAAAGACCAGAGCTACTGAACTAGAAAGGGCCCCGACAGTCGAGGAAGTGGGATAGATTGGGGATAATGAGGAGTTTACAGTCAGAGGACCTGTGTGAAAATCCTACCTCTTCTATTCAGGACCAGAGTGACACGAAGCAAATCTCTTAAATGTTTCTGGGCCTCAGTTTCCTCACTTGTAAAATGATGGGGTAGTACTAATAGTAGATGAAGTCTGAGATTCTTTTCAGCTCTTGGTGGATGATCATCTAGTCTAGCAGAGGAGAAAACTGAGACTCGGAAAGTTAAAGGTCTCCTCCAAGGTGACTGAAATACTCAGATTTATCTGTGATCTCATCCTTAAGAGCACTGCCTCCAGTGATGCAAGATCACAGCCATTTGTTGCTGCCTCTGTTTCTTCCCATCCCTGTGTGTCTCTGTCTCTCTTGCTCTCTCTGTCTCTCTTTGTCTCTCTCTTTCTGTCCCTGTGTCTCTCTCCCCCCCCTGACTACTACCCGCCAACCTCCTCACCCCATAAATACCTTTCCTTGGTTATTCTAATAACTGGGGTATCACTGGAACCTGACAAGAGATCAATGTGTTCTAACATCTCTGTGACAGAAGGAACAGTTGACAAGAGTGTCCTGCAGAGCCCCCACGGTCCTGTCCTGCACCTGAAGTTCCCTTCAAGATAGACGATGGATAGGACAGTCACTGCCCGCACCTGAGCTAGGTTCACAGGACACTGTGCAGCCCTCCAAGCCGGCAGAACCAGAAGGAATGAATCAGATTTAGACTGGGAGGGAGCTTACAGGATGTCTAGGTTACTCACAGGATTTAGTGAATGAGGAAAACGTGGCTCAGCTAGCCCAAGGTCACACAGCTAGTCTGTGACAGAGGCAGAATTCGAACCCAGCTCCGCCGACTCCCAGACCTGGACCCTAGTCCCCCCTCCACACTAGCTCTCAGCTTCTGTTCTTCTTCATCTCCTGTCCCTAACCTTCAATCAATAACTGTCTCCTTGCCTCTATCTAAAGGCAGGGCTCAGCCCGGCATCAAGCCGTGTATCTCTAAGGCGGCAGAGTCGGGGCTGGCAGCGGCTTTTCCCGCGGAGAGATCGCCAACTCCAATTACCTTGGCCCCTCCCAGCTCTGCGGCACTGCAGGAGCGCCCGCCGTGGATGCTCGGGTGCGGGAGCTCCTGGGAGCCCCAGGCCTGGGCCGGCCAAGCTGCAGAGAGGACGAGCTCCTGCTGCCAGGCTTGGGGCCTGGCGGGCCAGGGACAGGGACGGTGGATGCCAAGGCTGACTAAGCAAGGCTGGGCTGGGCCAGAGCCAGGCAGCTGGCTGCTGCAGGGGGAGAAACTGGGAAATGCGGAGGATGGTGGGCCAAGGGGGAACCCTGGAGAGGCCACCCCCTGCCTTTACAGATGGCCCCAGGAGCTGAGAAGAGATGATAGGGTTATAAATGGGAAACTGGACCTCCCACTTCAATATTTGACAAATGAAGAAACTGGAGCTCAAAAAATTTAAGAAGCTAGCCCCTAACAGTAAGTGGAAAAGCTAGGTTATCGGTCTCCAAATCCAACAGGCTTTCCAGCCTGTGTCAAAGACAGAGAAATCTGAAGGCACAGGCTTCCCGGAGTCAGTCAAGATCCAGCTGTATGAAGCCCTTCCAATTCCTTCTTACTTCCAGTGTTTTGGATCTTCTTTTCCCTGTTTTCCTTGTATTTGTTTGCTTGATGCTTCCCCCATTAGCTTGTGAGGGCAAGGATTGACCCCCACCTTTCTTTGTTTCTTTAACTTCCTGTTTGCCTGGCACATAGTGGGTGCTCTGTGAAGACCTACTGACCGCCTGAGATTTGTGTTTGTCCTTGATAGGGTACCAGATGGAGGAAGAACCATGCACATTCAAATCTAACTTGGACAATGGGACAAGGCACTTAAATTCTTTGAGCCTCAGTTTCCTCATCTGTAAAATGGCAATAAAAATCCTTATGGCACTGTCCTCACAGAGTTGGTGGTAAGAAAAGACTTTGTTAACCTTAAGATGCTATATCAAATTATTACATTTTCATTTTCACATTTTATTTGTGAAATATAATAATTTATCAAATCATTTTCATCTTGTTCTATGGAATTCAAATAGAAGAAATCCTGGCATAACTCACTTCCCTGATATTATTTTTGTGGTTACTGTTCTGTAGTTTTTCAGTCCTGTCCAACTCTTTATGACTCCATTTGAGGTTTTCTTGGCAGAGACACTGGACTGGTTTACCATTTTCTTCTCCAGCTCATTTGACAGATGAAGAAACTGAGGCAAACAGGGTTAAATGACTTGCCCAAGATCACACAGCTAGAAAGTGTCTGAGGTCAAATTTGAGTTCAGGTCTTTCCTACTAGAGTGGCTAGGTATTCTATCTACTATGCCACTTAGCTGCCCTTTGATACTATTTACTTTTTTAAATATTTATTAATAATAATCCCTAGCATTTATACAAGACTTTAAGGTTTACAAAACACTGTATAGATAGGATCTCATTTAATATTCACAATAACCCTGGAAGATAGATATTCTTTTCTTTATTCCCATTTTACAGATGAGAAAACAGAGCAGACAGACTTAGGGTCACAACAACTGTGTGGAAAGTAGGATGGGAACTCAGTTCTTCTGGAGTCTAGACCCAGTGTTGTTTCCCACTGAACCATTTAGCTTCCTCTGATCTAATCTATGGGTAAAATGAATAAAAGTATGTCAAGGTCAGTTCAGTCTCTGCAGCCCCCCTGAGAGCATCCTCCACATTTCTTCCACAGGGCACCAGAGATGGCCAATATCTCATCCTCTTCCCATAAGATTTTGATTTTTTTCTTCTAATTCACTAGATTTTTAATTAAAGAGGACTTGAGTTTGATCCTGGTCTGACATTTACTGTGTAACTATGACCACAATTTCCTCAGTCCCAGTTTTCTTAGCCTTAAAAAGGAGATGCTAATACTTATCAGTTCGTCCGCCTGGTTCTGCTGTGTGGAATAAATGTGTTTTTTTGTAAAAACATTTTGTGATTTTGAAAGCACTATATTAAGGTCAGTTATTAGGATCATAATTACCATAAATATCTACACATGTGAATTCATTAAAAATCACTCCAAATCTATGACAAAGAAATCCAGCCCTTTGACAGACAGGTTTGGCTTCTGTGCCCTTCCACTGGTGCACTGGCTCCTTGTCCTACCCCTGAGTTCTCCTCTCCCCTCAAGGCCCTTGGGATTCAAGCTTCAGGCTGAGAGTGGGTTTTCCCCCAAAGACTCACCCCTGCCAAGGGCCTGTCATTGGGCCTGAATGGGAGGACTCTGTGCCATCCCACACCACTTCTGGCCTTGGATCCCTAGTCAAACAAGGCTTTCAGGCCACAGCTGCAGGGCTCCTGAGATCATACGGCCAGGAGCCAGGAATGCAAACCAGGCCTGGGCCTTGGCTCGAGATGCCTTCAGAGCCTTCCGGAACAAGTGGGGACTTGTTAGGGGAAACCCTCCCCTATCCCCACCACAGCTCCAGAGGAGCAATATTTGAATGCCTTTTCTGGGACCCTGGCCCAAAGGTTCCCAAAAGGTTTGTGTGATCCCTGCCCCAGGGGCTTGTGGGAGCTCATTCATGCCTTTGCTTCAGGGCCTGCCAGCTCAGCAGATGACCCTATACAGCCCCAGGGTGGCAGGCTCTTGAGTGCTGCCCATGAGTCCTACAAAGTCCCCTTGTTCTAAGAGTCCCTGTTGGCTAAACAAAGGCCTGGTAGAGTCTTGGAGGGATAAAGGCATCTTCTGCCGACCTCCCTGGGCAAGGGAAGCCCATATGCAGTAGGGAGAGGGCAGCTGAGAGAAGGAGTGAGGGGGCAGATGGCAGGACCCCTTGAACTACAGAAGGGCTGTACTGGGGAGGGCAGTGGGTGAGATGGGATCTTTTCCCTTTGCTATTTCAAGGCTTTGCTTCTCAGACAGAAAATAGTAAAGACAGCTGACATTGATACAAACTTAATTAAGGTTTCCAACACCTTCTGTGTCTGTTATTCCATTGGAGCCTCTAGCTCTCTCTTATAGAATATAGAGGCAGCTAGATGGTACAGTGGTTAGAGCTGGACCAGGAATCAGACAGATGTAAGTTCAAATCCAGCCTCTGACACTTAATAGCTACATGACCTTGGGCAAGTCACTTAACCCTGTTTGCCTCAGTTTCTTCATCTGTCAAATGAGCTGAAGAACGAAATGGCAAATCATTCCTGTATCTCTGCCAAGAAAACTCCAAACTGAGGATACAACTGAAAAGACTCAACAACAGCGAGTGAAATGTTACCTGCTTGAGGGTAGGAACTATCTGGTTTTCTTAATTATACCTCTAGTACTTAGCATAGTGCTTAGCACACAGGAATTGCTTAATAAATTCTCTGTCTCCCAACAAGCCTGGGAAGTAAATACCCCTATTTTACAGATGAAGAAATTGAGTCTCACAGAAGTGAAATGACTTCCTCTGTGACGCCCAACTGTCTGAGGCAGGATTTGAATTCAGTCCTTCCTGGCTCCAAATCCAGCACTTAGTGACCTGTACTATGTTGTCCCTCAGTAAGTTCCCTTCAGATCACTATTTATGATCCTGAAATCCCACTTACCTGGAGACTATGGGGAGGCTGAACTAAATGATCTCAAAGCCCACTCCAGCTGTTGTCGTTGAGCTGTTTTTCAGTTGTGTCCAAATTTTTGTGACCAATTTGGGGTTTTCTTGGCAGAGATACTGGAGGGGTTTACTATTCCTTTTCCAGCTCATTTAACAGATGAGGAAACTGAGGCAGACAGGGTTAAGTGACTTGCCCAGGGTCACACAGCTAGAAAGTGTCTGAGGTTGGATTTGAACTCAGGTCCTCCTGACTCCAGGTCCAAACCTCTAACCCCTGCTACTCTTTCTAAGACCTAGGAAAGGACACATGAAATAGTTCTGCCCTGGCCTAAAGAGGCTCCCTTCATCTCCACGGGGTAGCTGTCTTTCTGAGTCAAGTTTGCTCAGTGAATACTCAAGGCACAGAGATAACAACCACACCTCAAGGGGCCCTCCTGAAGCTATTTTTATCACCCTCTAAATATTTTACATCAATTTATGTGGGCATCAACTTATAAGTGGCCTTGCTCTCCCCTAGTCGAATGCACCCTCCCTGGTGGGGTTTTGTCTTTGCATTTTCTGCAAAAGGCCGGCTGGTACCTGCCAGTCTTTTGAGAAATGATCTTTGAATTGAAGTCAGGAGTGCACTGGAGAAATAGGTGAATCTACCTCCCTAGTGGGATGCCACCAGTGCCCCAAGATCCTGTTGTAAACCCTATTAGAAAACAGAAAGAAAGGAATAAATGGAACGAATGAATTGAAAGGCATTTTTAAACAGTTGCTACATGCCAATCATTCTGCCAATCATTGGGGATAGAAGGAAAGGAAAACGACAAGTCCCTAGTCTCAAGGGGCTTACCTTTGAATAAGGGAAGACAGCTTATAGATGGGAATGCATGCTGGAGAGAGAGAGGAGGGGTACAGCGAGAAGCCCTCACTCACCAGAGAGCACAGGAAGCCAGAGGTAAGAAGGGCCAGTATCCATCGAGACAGGAAAAGCACCCAACGCATTCTGGGAGGGAATGTGGCACTCTGCCAAGGACAGCCTTGTTCCTGAACCTCCGATGATGAAGTTGTCATTTTTCATTCCTGGCTGTTCTTCTCCCATATGCTAGAGTTTGGATCTTTAGAGAAACACTGAATATTAGATCTGGAGTGGGGTGGGGAGAGAAGGAAGAACTCCAGAGACACTAGCCCCTCTCCTTTCCTTTAAAGATGCAGAAATATGAGGACCAGAGAAGCATGAAATGGAGTGGGCGGGGGAAGGATGATTGGATCCGAACTCAAACGATGTGGGTTCCAATCCTGCTGTAGCTGTTTGCTTCCTGTGTCACCTCATCTTCCTTCCCCAGACCTTCCTTAAAAAAGGAGTGGAAGGGATGGAAGGAGGGGGACTTAAGTCCCTTTTAACTTGAAATCTCATGATCTTAGTTAAGAAATGGCAAGTCAGGTTTGGGCAGAGGCCTTATGTCCACTTTCCACTAATGGGCAGGACCAGCCTTGTACACAGTGATTCATCTATTTCAGACAGTGTAGATCTCTAGCTAGATTGCCCATCATAAAATCACAGGATTCAAGACGAAAAACACCTTAGGTACATTTGATTTCCACCTCTTCATTTTAAAAGTAAAGAAATTTAGGACCAGAGAGATGAATGTAGTAATGGCCCAGAATCACACAGTGAGACAGTGTCAGAGCCCAGAGGAAAAGCTGAGTTTCCTCACTACTGGATCTTCTTTCCACTGCTCTGTCTCATTCCCAGAGCACCTCAAATTTAGAGCTGAAAGGGAAGATCACCTAGCCTAAACCTCTCACTTAAAAGAGCAGGGTTCACCTAGGTGGAACATCTTCTTGAAGGTGACAACTATTACATTTTTCTCTGTTTCCACAATACCTTACACATTTATTTTTCTTTCATGGTTCAGACTTTCACTAGAGTGGGGAACTCCCAGGGTGGCATTTTCTTCTGCTGCTGTAGATTGGCAGCTCATCATCTGAACTTACCTATATAAAAATGCAGTGGATAGAGGCTCCAAGTCTTGAATGCAATGGACATTTAATAATTGTTTATTTAATTGAATTGAATTTATTAATAGTAGAACTAAGATTTGAATACAGGTCACAGAGTCAAAAAAGTCTGGCATTTAAAGGGGCCTTTTGGACCAGCTAGCATACCTGAAGTAGTCACCCAACCTCTGCTTAAAATTATCCAGTAAGGAGGAAACTATGAGCTCCCAAGTGGTTTCTTCTACTTTAGGTCCACTCTCACCATAGGAAGTGTTTTCCCGAAGAAAAAAAAAGAGCCCAAATTTGCCTCTCATTCCAAATCCAACATTCTACTCCACCATATTGCCTCACCATCTGGGGGCCCACAACAAAGCAGTGTTTTATGGTATTTTCTTTATTTCATTTCAATTTCTTTGCTGCCAGGAGAGAAAAGCAAGCTTTTTAAAAAAAATTCTTCCTGTGAATTTTAAGTATCTGTACAATACTATATAATGTTATGATTACATCGGAACATAAATATTTATGAATACTAATAAAAATTGTCTATGTTGCTAGGCTCATACCTTAAAATAGATTCTCATTACATTTATACCAATGCCTCTCACCTAGACTAAAAAAGTCTCTCCCTGGTTAAGTAAGTACAAAACTTCCACTTCATTCAAACCTACCAAAACCTTAGGAAAATGAACATGTCCTGAAATTTGTTGGGTGGTCAAAGAATACCACTATTGACTTAAAGTGACTTTGATGGATCTCTGATTTTTCCAAGTCTGGAATGCCCATATGCAAATATTGCTTAAGCCTCCAGAAAGGCAGGTTCTTATCAGAAAGGTATTAACATTGGAATTGGGGTGCTAGTGGACTGGAGTCTAGCGCTGTAATGTGTGTGCACTGTCCAGACACCTCCAACCCATAATCAGCCCTTCAAAGGATGGAGTATACACTTGCTTCTTTGTAGTCTACAAGCTGCCTGAGGATAGGTATAGTTGTTCATTTTGCCTTTATATCCCTAGTGCCCAGAACATAGTAGTTACTAAATGAATGCTTTTTGGGGTTTGGCTTGGGTTAGATTGGATTGGATTGGATTGTGGCAGCTAGACTTCATGATGAATACCAAGATAGTGAGTGGGCTTTGAGTCTGTATCAGGATCAGTTAAAGGAATTTGTTGTTTTCCAAGCTTGGAGAAAAGAAGCCTAGACAACTGGAGGGGAGAAAAGGGTTTGAACAGGAGTTTGAAGGGTGGTCACCTAGAAGGCAGGCTACACTTGTTCTCCTTGGGGGGAGAGGTGGAGAGGGGAAAAGGAACAATAGAAAGAAAAACTCCTAACAAGGATAGTGCTCTAAAAGTGAAATGAGCCACCTCAGGAAGACATGGGCTCCTTTCTGGATGACCGTCTATCAAGTATGCTGAGGTTGGAATCCTTTTCTGGTTATGGGTTCAACTGCCAAAGTCCCTCTCTGCTTTGTATGATTCCCTAGTACCTGTGAAAGGTACCAGGTATTTGACAGGATGTTAGACTCAGCACCAGAAAGACCTGGGTTCAAATCTCATCTTGGGTTCTTACTAGCTATGTGAATATTAACAAAACACAGCCTCTCTGGACCTTAGCTTCTTCCTCTACAAAGTAGAGGTTCTCACAGAGCTGTCACAAGGTCCAAAGGAGATGCAGCTATCAAGCTGCTTTGCAGTCTGAAAGGAGTTATCCAAGCATCAGTCACTGTTGCAGCTGCTGTTACATTGAACCTAAGGGGTGGTCTAGATGCCAAGTGGACTAGAGACTAAATATGGCTTTTACAATTAAGTGTTTGCCAACCTCTGGGCTCTAATTCTTTTAAATCTAATACCTGTCTAGTTTTTATGGCCAGAAAATCTATAATGGCCTGCTCACCATTACCTAGTGTACTGGAACTCGTCTTCAGCTAATTCATAACGTCCTCTACTGAGAAGCCCGGTGAGCCATCATTATTGGAAGAGCCAGGCTTTCTGGAACACTTTTTGGAAACAGATCTTGCCAGGCTGCTTAGTTGGATTTGTGAGGAGTATGAACCAGGTAGTTGTGGGCTTATAAAGGGAATGCAGAATGTTACAAAGAAGCAGCTGAGGCACCAAGATTATTTCATCTGCTGATGCCACAGGGCTGTAATGCCCAGAAATGCCTAGCTTTCAATTCCTTCTGCCCCTTCGAATAATTCTCAACTTGGCATTTGCAGGCCTCCAAAGTGAGACCAGGGGAGACCTGTGACCAAGTCTGCTTTTGCTTTGGCTGATTCCTTAGATCATCAGTTTTCATAAAGCCTTTCACAAGGAAACCTTTCCTTTTAATTAGACTGATTTTGATACATCCAGAGAATTCACATCACCAGCAGGTACTCTACCCAACTGCCCAGATCATAGATCCTCCATATTTTAGTAAAAGATGAAACTCAGAGCTAGGAGGGACCTTAGAAGTCTAGATGACCTCCTCAAACAGATCCAGAGAACGCAGCAATAATGGCAGAGGTAGATTTTGAATTTGGGTTTTGTGACTCCAAATTTAGTGTTCTTTCCACTACATCACACTTCTGGCTACTGCATCTTATAAGTCCTCCAGTCTAACCTCCTCATTTTACATATGGGGAAACTGAGGCCCAGGGCATTTAAGTGACTTGCCCAATGTCATGGGTCAGATTTGAACTCATGTCCTCTGACTTCAGCGTCAGCATTCTTTCTACTGTACCACCTATCCTAGCTGTGTGATTTGAGGTAATTGACTTCATCTTCTTGCCCCTTGGGTTTCTTATCCGAAATGGGAAGGTTGGATTACCTTTGAGGTCCCTTCCAGCTCTACCCATGAGGCTGTCATGAGGCCCAAATAAGAATGATCCTCCCCCAGCTTGGAGGTATTCTCAGTCTTTTCACTTTGATGGGACCTGCCAAGGTCCAGACCCTGTTGACATGACTTTTTGGAAGCCAGCCTCACCTCCACATTGAGATGAGACATCATAGCAAGACTTTAGGGGAGTCTGAAAACATCATTGTTATCTAATCACAGGAAACCTTAATTAACTGGAAAGCTGAGGTGGAAGACGGGTAACTAGAGAATTGTCATTAATTGGATTTTCTGGTTAACTAATAGTTAGCAGAAGACTACTCTTTGTTACAACTCTAATTGTGGAAAACCTTCCTAAAACATATTAGGCCATTTTCTGGCCTGATTAAGTTCAATATCCTAATAAGAATCAGATCTCATGACTAAAGACCATGCCCTGCCTCCTTAGGAAGACTCATGCTGAATACTAATTGCCCTCCTCCAATTCTGTGCTTATTAATGTAAGAGGTTAGGCAATTGATCTGGATTATACTAACCCCAGGACATAATCTGGAAGTGACAGCAAAGGTAGGATCCAAACCCAAGCTCTGTGACCCCAAGTCCATGGCTCTTCCTTCCAGTCTCCCTCCTCTCCTCTCTTTGGAATTCCAGGATTCCTTGAGGCTCAGCTCTATTCTCACTTCATCAACTTTAAAGAGAGATAGGAAGAGAGAGATGATTTATGGGGAGATGGGAAGTGAGAGATGATTGCTAGACAGAGAGACAAACAATATATGGGACGATGGGTATCACGGAGACAGGTAGGTATGCCTTTTGCCTATGTGTATGTTGAATTTTACCCCACCCCACCCCCATATAAGCCTCTTGAAGGCAGATATAGTTTTGTTTGTGTCTAGGCATCCCCTGCTGCTAGCACAGTGTCTGGCATACATTAAGCACTTAATAAATGCTTACTGAATTAAATTCAAGCAATGGAATGGGCTGGAATGGGGTCGAGCCACCTACAACGAACAAGGTACCCTCAACAAAAGATGGAGCCCCTGTCTGAATGGAGGGGGCTCTTCACTGAGGGGTCCATCCTCTGCTGTTTCTGGGCTGATGGAAGCAGGCAAGGTTTATGGCACTGGCAGTACCTCTCCCAGCTGGTGGCCTTGATGCCTTCCTGATTCATCAGCTGCAGAGCAGCCTGTACCAAGAGTGGGCAGATTCTGGGAAATTAGTGCAAGTCTTCCATCTAGTGGTGGTGGGTGGTAGTGCCAGGGCCCTTGAAAGAACTACTAGGCAACCTCCACAAATAACCCAACCCTCATGAGGCAGGGGAACAACTGAGGCACAGGGAGGAGCAATGATTTGTCCAAGCTTGTGGCAGAAAGAACCCTGGACTGAACAGACGTGAATTCAAATTATGACTTTGTCATCAACTGGCTTTCTCTGGGTCTCAGTTACCTCTTTTGTTTGTCAAACGAATAGACTGAACTTCAAAAGTCTTCGGTTCAAATTCTGATCCTGGTGCTGTAAGTCACGTCTTTTCCATGGGCATCAAATGGAAAATAGGGGGCTCTGACCTGGTGACTTTGAGTGTCCCTCAGCTCTAGAACTGCGGCACCATAATCCCTTCCTGTTTAGCGATCATTAAACATTTAGTAACACAGGCAATAAGCATTTATTAAGTGCCTACTGTATGCAAGGCATGTGCCAAAAACTGGGAATATAAACACAAAAGACCACCCCTGACCTCAGGAAGTTTATGATTTAATGGGAGAAACAATATACAAATAAATAAGGTCAAACAAACTCTAGACAGAATAAACTGGAAATAAGGAACAGAGGGAAGACACTCGAATTAAGAGGAATTAATATTTGAACACAAGTACATTGGATTAACTGGATTGACTTCAGTTTCCTCCTAAAGGAAATGTGCCCTTCTAATAAGTCAGTTCAAATCTTTCCCTTTCCGGTCTGGGCTTTCAGGTCTTGGAAAATGCTCCTGGGAATAGTGTTGGAAGGACTAGGCATCCCCAGAGGGCTACTTCCAAAAGTTAAGCTAGAATGGGCATTCATAGAATGGATGCATGAGTGTGTATGTGTGCGTGCATGTATCATGCCTGCCACAGAATGTCATGCCATCAAGGAAACGCTGGTGATTAGAAACACACTAATTATTTGCATTCTGGGAAGCCATTATCTTTGATGGGAAAGGCTGCCTGTAAATGGTGGGATTTTAGCTGGGACTTGAAGAAAGCCAAGGAGGTGGCAATAGGAGGGAGATCATTCCAGGCATGGAGGAAGGAACCACTCATGTGAGAAACTGAAAACAACCGGGCTTGTCTGAACCCCAGAGTGCCTTAAGCTGAGTTCTGTAAGGCTCAGAGCCAGGTTGGAAAGAGCTATAGATACTAGCAATGCTCCTTGTGTGACACTGGACCTTCTCTCCTCTCTGTTCTTATTTCTCATGCTTAAAAGGAGGGTTTCAGAC
>CM053769.1:477064002-477080572 GCA_028658325.1 Potorous gilbertii | reverse complement strand
CTCAGGCAGCTCTCCTAAAAGGACAGATTGTAGAGACCTGCATTGGTAGATAGAATTTCCTCATTGGAAGTTCCCCATGTCTATGAAATCTCAGGTTTTCCTCCTCTAGATATTTGGAAACAAGGTCAATTTTTTGTGACTTTCTGTTTTATTAGAGGCATACATACATAAAACATATATATACATATATATATATACATACACATATGTATCTGTATATACATCTGTGTGTATGTGTATATATGTGTGCACATGTATATACATATATGTATGTGTATATACATATACACACAAACACACACATATATACATACATACACACATATTAAATTGTACTAACCTTTGGACATAAAGAAATAGCCCAAGTCATTACATGAAAAAATCATGATATGACTCATTTGGGAGTAAAAACCTTCTTGAGAATGACATACTTACCAATGTGATTATTCGTTTGTTTATTCATTTGAACTGGTCAAGTTTCTCTGAAGACAGAGACTTAAAGGTGAAAGGATTTTCTTGTGAGCAGTTAATGAGGGTGAAGAAAGGGGTCTGTTGGGCTTGGGGTCTGGGCTGTGCACATATAAGTAGAGTCTCCAGGTTCCTACTTGCCTCTTTGTTGGATACATTTCTACTTCTCATCCTTTTTTATTGGGCTCTAACTCTTCAAATATCATCACATGCTTGGTCTTTAAAAATTTAATAATGTTTCTCATTTCCTCTGTCACGCAAGAAATCTGTGCCAGCTACCCTATTAAATATACATATCTTCAAGTTTGGCTGCCTTCCTTTCCTTCTACAAGGACATTGTTGGGGAAGGGTGGGGTGGAGTGGATGCTGTTTGATTTGTTGTTCTGGGTTCCACAGGGTTCTGAGAGTTGCTTTTGCATCTGTAACTAACAAGCATCCAGTCTGCATTGCCAAGCCTTCGCCATTATAATTGGACTACTTTGGATTCTAACTGGGTAGTGGATTTTTTTAACCAAAACAGTTGCCTTTTCTTAATAATAGGCTTCGAGCTGTAAATACAGATCGTGGTGTCAAACAGGCTTTCCTAGATCTCATTGGCTACCTTAGGTATTAATAATCATTCATGCTCTTCCCCACCCCCACTCTCTTTTCTCTCTTTTCCTCTTTTTCTTCCCTAGAACTGAATAAAAACCGAAGAAAACTTTTTGAACCACCTAATGCACGTGCCTCTTCTCTGGAAGGAGGAGCCAGTGGAAGACTGCCACGCCAGTATCATTCGGACATTGCTAGTGTCAGCGGCCGCTGGTAGCGCTGAGCCCTTGGCTCTTCTTACACAGATAACTCTACAGTTGGACGCAGGCATCCTGTGACCGACCAGCTGTCACTGCACACCACCCTCAGCACTTTGGCAGTGGGGACCAGGACCAAAGAGTTTTGTCTGCACATGTACTTGGTGCCAAAAAAAAAAAGAAAAGAAACATTCATCTGTCGTCTTTCGGAACGCCAAAATGTGGATTTCTTTTTCTTATACAGATTCGACAGAATTTGCAACAATACAGTAATGATAAGAGGGGCTTAGTTTTTTTTATTTCCTATAAAATATATGCACTGAATTTTTACTTTGAATGAAGGATTAAGAATTGACATCTGAGATGCCAGAGAGCATAGATTATTTGTGTTTTGTTTGGGGGTGGGTTTGGGGGTTTGGTTCTTTTTTCTTTTGTTCGATTTTTTTAAATCAAGTTGGAATTTTCTGGTACTGCTTAAAAATAATTATTGAGGTCTTTCAGCACTTTACATGTCCTGATTTCTTGTCCTGTGGAAATTATTTTTTTCTCCCTCCCATTTTTTCATATCAACTCATACATTGGCTCAAATCAAATCTAGCCATGTGTTCCTACTAGATAAATTTTCTCCCACTGATGGTACAAGATCATGATCTGTTATGTATATTATTCTATAACTTCATGGTGGGCGGGGGAGATGTGACATAAACAATTCCCTTGGTTCTGGACCAATTCTGTCCATTTCTGTTTTGCATCCTGCAAACCTTTAGCCCGGAAATTTGCTCATCTGTAATAGTTGTGATGAAAGACCAAAATGGATCTTGCAATATTAATCCTTTGCAGTCATCATATTTAACTGCTGCGTGTATTGCCAAAAAGAAATGATTTTAGTGATTGTCTGAAGGCAAGGGGCTATTTTTTTAGTATACTGCCACTAAAGGACATTTATTTATATCAGACTTTTATTTTTTAGGTACTATAAGCGTTAGCATACATAACAGAGGAAACTGAGACCTACTAAAGTGAATGGTAGAGAGTGAATGGCATTCATGAGACTGGAGCTCAAATCCAACTCTTTAAACAGATCCCTAATCATAGTTGACAAAACAGCACTGATGCTGTGATGATGGGAAGCAGCCCCCCTGCTGACTCCACAGGTAATTGTGAGGCACCATACATGTGCAGGAGGTATCCCCAGTCATATGCATTGTTTGCCTGAGATCCATCTGGGGCAAGGGATGTTGGATGTCTGCAGATGGGCCGCTTCCAACCATGGCCAGGCTTGAAATACCCAAAGCCACCATGTCAGTGGTCAGAGCTCCTAATTTACATTCTGATACTGTGAAAGTCCACAAAACCTGGCAATATTATTCCCTGTGTCTCTTTTCAGATGTCCTTTTGTAGACTTAGGAAGGATTTACATGGAAGAAAACAAGTCCAAATGTGCCTCTCTTCTCTCTCCCTCTCCCTCTCCCTCTCCTTCTCCCTCTCCCTCTCCCTCTCCCTCTCCCTCTCCCCCTCCAGTCAGGTTCTAAGTGCATTAAATTTGTAGATGTACTTTCCCATAGGAAATCTTGGAATTCAGTTGTACTGTAAAGCCTTATTTATGGTCAATATTCAAAACTTTAAAAATGGACATAAACCACTGTCAAGTGCTCTAAGCAGAAGACATTAAGATATGCATTCACAGTAGTTGAGTTTATCATGTTGTTTTTTTTTTTCATGGAAACATGGGATGAGAAATACTTGCTTGACACTTTTTCATGAAGAAATCCTACTCTTAAGGAAAGGAAAGAAAATTGAAAAGAAAATTTGCACACAGAGAAAAATTTTCACCTTAAAAAATAAAGGTGGCCATATTAAAGGCATAGATAATAAGGTGACCACAGAATAATCAGTAATAATTGCAAATGAGAGACTGCTCACCTGGGGATAGGGCCAATCTTCATGATGTGGGATTAGAATGCCTTTTCCTACAAGTAGATCTGATTATGGGCATTTCTTCTGCTTGATTCATTTAAACTTGTCACAGTCAATTGTCTGCACCAGGTAGTGAATCCCAGTTGAGATTTAGATTTAACTGAATTAGTCTCTTGAATTTTGCCATTCTCCTTGATCAAGACCTCCCTAGTTGGAAAATAAGTTGTTTCTATTGGGAGATCAACACAAGGCATTGCAGCTAGAGAATGAAGGTGAAATTTGTCTGGTATTCAGTAGATCGTGTGTCTTGAGAGCAAGGCTTGGCTAGTTATACCAAAGTGAAGGATACCCCAAGATCCCTTTAGTATTCAACAGAGGTGCAAAACCCAACCACCCAACCAGCAACAAAAAACACTGGAAATGAATTTTTCTCACTTCTTTTGGATTCCACGAAGGGAATATAATGCTGCCTTGGGCAGTGTGGTCAGTGTTACATGATGCACAAAACATTAGGATTGATAGATTCAAATGTTAGTTTTAAATCTGTGCCTTAATGGTGACCAGTTATCTGTAAATATGGAGCAGATACAGACTGTATTTTTTGTGTGGGTTTTGTCCTTTTACTGATTTTTTTAAAGAAGAAAGATGGAATTAAATGTTAAAAATGGAAATTTTTCAAAACTAATCAGTTGTTACATGAGAAATAAATTGATATAACCTCTTTGTATTGTCCTCAGCGAGTACAGTGTTTTTTATGTATGTATGAAGAGTTCTTGACCCCATGGAAGAAGTCTCATTCTACATTTAGGCCAAAGCAAGTCAGACACTTTATTCAGCTTAGAAACAATTCACTAGTTCCCAGTTTCCTGCACAGGTTTAGTGGGCTCTGCTTAAAGAGGTTTCCAGCAATCCTTTATGGTGTTGCTGGTATATAAAAGAAGAATGACCACATCAAACAAAGGAGGGGATGCAGATTTCAAAGAGAAACCCTGGAATGGAATTGGAGATTTGAAGCCCTGAGTTCAAATCCCAGCCTTGCATCTTTCCATGCTTATGGCAGCATGGACTAGTGACTAGAACACTGAACTTGGCAGCCAGGAGGACCTGGATTCAAATGCTGTCTGAAACACTAGCTGGGTGACCCTGGGCAAGTCTTGGAAGCCTCAGGTTCTTCACCTGTAAAATGAAAGGGTTGAATTTAATGACATTTAATGTCCCTTCTAATAATAGATCTATTAGTCTATGATCACAAAATGTATAAATAAATATTTATGTGACCCTGATTCAGTTACTTTCCTTCTCTGGCCCTCAGTTTTGTATGGGCATGTTTAAAGTGAAATATTTGGACTTGATCTCTAAGCTCCCTTCTGATTCTAAATGCTATGAATTCCCAGACCTTTTCATTGGTTGAGAAGCATATATACATAGACATGCATAGGTATTAGCTTACATTTGGATGTGTGAGTGTACACCCTGTCATGGATGTGTATGAATATGGGGAAAGAGAATGGGCTTTTTCAAAAACAGAAGTACACACCAAATCTTAACAGGAAAGGACTCTCAGAGGTCACATGATCCACCAGAGAACTTTCAGTCTATTTTATAAATAATATATGCACTGCAGTTAACGTGGCAGCTACATAATATAAGCTTTTACCCTTCCACTAAAAGAAACATTTTGTACACATTCAATTTTATGAGTATTAATCACTTATGACAAGGAGGTAGTTAATTACTTATGAGTGTTAATCACCTACAATGTGTCAGATACTGTTCTAGGTTCTAGGCAAAGAGAGAAAGAGTCTCTGCCCTCAGAAAGCTTCCAAATACAAAGTAAATAAAAGATGAGATGTAATTTAAATAAAGATCCTGCCAGAGGATTAATAACTGGGGGAATTGGGCATACGTGGGCTGAATTCTGAAGGAAAGTAGGCATTGTACAGTACGTTAGGGAGAATGATGCTTTAAAAGAGACTTAAGAAGGTAATGAACATTTAAAGGCAACATGATTCATTGGCCAAAGACCCAATCTCTGAAAATTCAGAAGCTGTTACAGAAGCTATCTGCACTTTGCATACTGTACACAGCAGGCATTTTAATCAATGTTTGTGGGGTTCCATAGTTTGTTCTATGATCCAAGTAGGGATGGGCTGGAACCAGTTCTTACCACTCTTGGTTAGGACCAGTTGTTTAATTTTCACTGTGAGCATTTAATCTCAGATAGCAGCAATTGCCACAAATCGGGTTGATTTATAATTTTTCTGATTGTCTGGACTCAAGAAAGTGTTAATGAAGATTAACCTACAAGTTTGCCTGCACATTCCACCCTCTTCCCTTCTCCCAGATGGTTATTAAACATTTACTAGCATTCCCCTGGGTCCGTTTACACAAACATAACCAAACAATAAACAACTATCCATTGCCCTAGGACTGCATAGATTCTTAGTCTGATAACTTACAGAAATAATTCAATACTTCAAAATGCTGATTTTGTTTGAGCCTGTGTACTCTCCAGCACAGATGGGGACTCTTTTGTAACTTAATAAAGGTCCTTAGAAATTGACATAACTTTGATTTTTTTTTTCTGAACTACTTTAGGCATCCCTCACTCCCACCTTGATCTTTTCCCCAGCCTTTACTAGGTAAAGGGGTGGAGGTGAGAAGGGATATTTGAAAATAATGATATAAAAACCCAATATATCAACAGAAATAAGACTGCCAAGATTGGTGGATGCCAGGTTGTGGAGAATTTTACATGCTAGAATGAGGTTTTATATGTTTTTCTATAGACAAAATGGAGCTATTGAAGATTTTTGAGTAAGGGATGATGTGATCAAAGCTGTATTTTAGGACTACTAGTGTGGTAGCTGCAGACACAGATGAGATTCTTGCAATTCATTTCACCCCAGATAATAAAAATAATATGTATCCTAATCGACAAATATTTATGAGAGTAAAAGAGATTTTACAGAGATTTAGAGATTTTAGAGACTTACAAATAAATGAATTGCATAAATTTGAAACCAACATGCAAACACAGCAGAACTTAATGATTCAAATATGTATTGTCCCCATCAAGGTCAGGGTGTAGGGTCAGCAACACTCCTGGAGCTTAAAGTTATCCAGTAACTCCTACTTTGGAATGCTCTCAGACCCTGAGTCCTTGCTTCCAAATATTCATCTAATCCAACAAACAACTGAGTGCCTGCAGTGTGATTGGAACAAAAGACAAGACAAAACAAAAGAAAAAAGGGGCTCTCTTCAGGGATCTTCAGGCTATTGTGGGGATAAGAAGTGTAAAACAATAAGTAAATCTTGTCATTTGAGGAGGAGAGAACACACACAAACACACACACACACACAGACACATACACATTCACACACTCTTCTGGGTATTAGGTGTTTGTCCTTCATTGCCAAAGAAGACCATGCCATCAGAGAAATGATGACATGACTTCTTGCACTTGACATTGTTTTGAGTGAGGGAGGGCTGTGCAGGTCACCAGCCTCACTTCTCCTCCAGAGCCATCTGAATGCAGTGACCAGATATTCATCAGGACGACTGGAGATGACCCAGGATGCACTTGGCCACTTTAGGTCAAGGTCTATGCAGGTACTCACTTAGATGAGGTAATGCCCATTCATGGAATAGACCTGTTTAAGAAGTAGCCAGGGCATGACCCCTTTAATGAGGCAAAGAAAAGAAAGACCTCAGGCTGGGAGGGAAACAGCAACAGTTACTACTGATAATCACTCTGAAGCCAGGAGACTCCAGAAGAGAGCCTTTAGGCAGGGGGCGGGAGCCCTTTGGTGTCTGAGCTTCACAGTGAAGTAGGCTCAAGGTTCAGAAAGGGAAGGGAAAGGAAGGGAAGGGAGACTAGTCAGTAAAACCCAAGTCAACTGGGCATCCTTTGACCATCCAAATTTTCCTTCCTTTGGAGGGGAAAAGAAAGGGAGGGGGAGACAGGAGAGGAGGAGCTGAGGCTACTCACAGGGTTGTGTTTGTCCTTTGTTGCTGAAGAAGATCATGCCATCAGAGAAATGATGACATGACTTGCTCTTGACTTCGTTTTGCATAAGGGAGGGCTGTGCAAGGTCACCAGCCTCACTTCCCTTCCCTTCCCAAAGACCTGATATTCCTCAGGCCAAAGGATGCTAATCTCCCTTCCCTTCCCTTCCCTTCCCTTCCCTTCTCTTTCCTTCCCTTCCCTTCCCTTCTTTTCCCTTTTCTTCCCATTAGGGAATGAATGATGATAAAAGGCTCTCATGTAGGAAGTGGCACTTAAGGAGAGTTTTGAAGGAAGTTGAGGACAAAGAGCATTCTAGACATGGGGCATGGCTAGGCAAAGTCACAGAAATGGGGTATGGAATGCTACATTCAGAGAACAAAGTAGACTAATTTGGCTAGAACGTAGACTCTATAAAGAGGATTATTGGGCAGTAAGTCTGGAGCCATGGAGTAAAAGATTTAAAATATGAAGTTGAGGAATTCACAATTGGTCCTGGAGGAAGTAGGGAGCCACTCATATTTCTTGAGTGCGGTAGTGATATAGTCAGAAATAATTAGGAAGATAATTTTTTTTCAGTCATGAAAGAGGGTGAGTTAAAGAGAAGAGAATTTGGGATCTGGGAATTCAATTTGGAGGCTGCTACAATAGACCAAGTGAGGACTGATGAAAGCTGGAACTAGGGTGATAGATATGTTACTGAAGAGAAGGGAATGAAAGGGAGATGGAAATAGAATCAGCAAGGCTTGGTGACAGATTTTATGGGGGTGGGGTAGAAGGGAGCAAAAAGGTTTGAGGAGATCTCAAAGACTGGGTGACTGGAAAGATGGTTATACTTTCATGGGGCAATTTGAAGGAGTGATGAGTTTAAGGAGGGAAATAATGAGTTCCATTCTGGGCATGAGTTGTACATCCAGGTCATCTTGGCATCTGGTGATATGGGACTAAATTCAGGAGAGAAATAGCCTGGATAGATCAATCTCATTGTTATTGGCATAGAGGTGATAATTTAATCCATGAGAGATGATGAGATCACCAAGTGAGAAAGTATAGAAAGAAGAGAAGAGGACCCAGGACAGAACCCCGAATTCCACAGAGTTAGGGGAGTGACACGGATGGTGATGTTACAATGGAGACTGAGAAGTCCTATAAGACAGGAGAACCGTGAGAGAACCATTTTGTAAAAAACCAGCAAGGAGAATGTTACATGAAGAAAAGGACAGCCAACCATAGCAAATGCAGCAAAGATGTGAAGAAAGAGGCAACTCATATTTCCTCCATTAGATTATGAGCTTCTTGAAAGCAGAGACTGCCTTTTGCCTTTCTATGTACCCCTGGCACTTAGCACAGTGCCTGCTACATAGTAGATCTATGGTATATATAACAACTGCATATACTTTATATAGTAGGTACATAGTAGTGGACAGACTGGCTTCTGAGGGTGGATTTGATTTTGGGAAATGTTCAAAATATGTCCAATTCCAGCCCAGTGAAGGAGATGGATGATCAGACTTGGTCAGACCATTTTTCCTCATTTGTGCTCACTCTGGGTTTTAAATCTATCTGTGAACACATTAGAAATACTATGTATGTTTTTACAATTCCCTTTGGAAATGGGTAGGTATCATTCAGTTTGCCTGTGCTCAGAATGTACAGTTGTTTCCCATTAAAAACAAATTAATCTAAGTGGGCTCAATCCTATTTGGCTATTATCATTACAAACAGAGCCAGGAGAGATATTTCATAAACACCTCATCAAAGAATTTGAAGATTTTGTTGCTTTTTAAAAAATTCTTTGAGTCATTCTGAAAGGAACAGGATACGATGTTCTCTTTTCCAAGGGTCCAGCCCTGAATGCATTTTGGAACCAATGTGGGTAACGAGGCTCTGTCCCACTACTCTGGAGGCAAAGTCTTCAGCATGGGAATGAGAATCTTTAGGAAAATCTACAGTCCCTGCAAGGTCATTTTCAGAAGAGAATGACTGGTATGGTTCCAGAGTCCTGGATAGGAGAGTTGAGGAAGAGTGACCTGATCAGATGGGATATGTGATCATTTTTTGCCCAAAACTGGGGAAAGCAAAGGGCTTTGAACACACAATCTTGAGTATTTGTTTCTTTATGGGAAGTGAGACAAACACCTTAGCCAAGCTCTTAGAGGGAAAAAATGTGCATTCAGACACATACTTTTCCAAAGCACAGGGCTGGCTTTGTTCAGTTTTCCGTTGCATGTCTTGGAAACAGTTGCTTTGGAAGGCAGTCAGGAGCTTTGTAAGTTCAGAGATGTGAGGGGGGCAGGCAGACTTCTAGACTTTTTCTTTTGACTTTTTCTTTGCTTGTAATATCAGTGAAATGAAGTATCTTGTTTCCACCCTGTCTTCTGTCCCCCATCACAAACCCTTTCTTTGGATTGAGGACAGGCACATTGGAAAATGATACCAGTGAGTTCCCAAACTGGAAGCAAATTTCTAGAGGAAGATGAAAAATTCCATTTTTTTCCCCACAAAGAAATTTGGACATGATCCAAATCATCGACTGTTACCTTCAATATTTCATCAGCTTCGTGAGGGTGAAAAACCCCAGAAACTAACAGGATGAACCTCATAGTTTCAAATGTCTTAAAACACAATCGACAACAATCATTTTTAAACACCTTCTATGGTCCAGAAATATGTCCCCTATATGAGATATAAAGGAAAGAATAAAACAATCTCTACTCTCAATGAATGAGAATGATGGAGGTTCAGTTTGTTCAGACCCTTGGAGACAACGAAATGCATTCCCAGAATATCCTTACACATGATGATTTTTCATTGCGTTTCCTAGTTATCTATTTGCTCAGTCTATCAAGTTCACCTTCCCCTAGTCTCTCAATTTCTAGACATTTTATTGAATATAATAGGGAGGGACAAGAGACTAGACATGAGACCTCCTCTAGGGAACTACCAAACCAATGCTGGTTGGCATCTTTTTTGCAACTTATATTCTTAAAGAACTGCCTTGAGCACTGCCAAGTTTGGTGATTTATCCATGGTCACAGCAGCAAGTGTGTAGGAAGCAGCACTTGAATTCAGGTCTTCCTGAGTTTGAGGCTGGCTGCCCCTTGCTGCTGCAGTCACGACTGATCTGAATCAATACAAGTCTTGCTAACTAAGCTCTCATCCCATCTGCCATATATTCTACTCCATCCCTATCCACTCAAGTGGGTAAGTGTCAAGTTCTCTTTGACTCTCAGAGAATTGGTTGTCTTTCTCCTCTGGCTCCACCCCTTGGTGTATGGTACTGCTCATCCATTTAGTCTAAGGATTATGCGTAGATTTCTACAATCTGATTCTTTTGGCTCTAGCCCTCCCCATCTACTTCAGAAAACTTTATCTCTTCCCCATTGCAGTCCATTTGAAGCTGTTTGCTAAAGCATTATGTTATATGGTTCTTTAACCAAAAAGTTAGAAACGAAGAAAACCAAAATTTAGGCAGTGCTTAAGGCAGATTTCTTCTTTCAACCCATGAATCCTCCCCATACACCCTCTCTCAGCAGGTAAGCCCTAAATTCAGCAGGTAAGCCCCAAATTCAATCCTTCCTCTTAGTTGTTCCCTTAGGGAAGTAGTTGTGGTCTACTTAACAGCTGTTCCATTCTTAGCAAGTCTATTTGGATCATAGATTAACATAGATGGAAGGGACATGAGAGGCCACTGAGTCCCATTCTTTCATTTTATGGATGAGGAGACTAAACCTCAGAGAATTTAGGTAACTTGTCCAGGGGTGTGAAATAATTAAATGTTTGAGGCAAGATTCAAACTCAGGGCTTCCTGACTCCAAGTCTAATGAGGGCTCTAGCCAATGCATTAACTTGCTGCTGAAAGGACCTAAGTCCAGTCTTTTGGGAAATGACTTTGAGAACTCAAGGTGTTCTAGCTGGTCTCAGTCCCTTACCTTAGGATTGTGATTGGGCACATAGGATAGCACCAGACAGATTGGATTGGGCTGATGCCTATTCCAGGAACTGAATCTCTTCTCCACTCTGGCAGTGCAGGTCTCAATTAGAGGGGAAGGGGGAGGGGGAAGAGATTCTCTCTCTTCCTGAACATAAATGGTCTCTGTTTTCCAATCTTGTTCAAGTGGTTGGGGCCGAAAAGCATGCAGCCTCCTTTTAGCTGGGCAGCATTTCCTCAAGCCTCTCTCTTGTTGATTACAGTCCCTCTTTGAAAATGTCCACTCTTGGGTTTTCCCATCACTGCCTCAATCCTGAAAATTCATGAGTGCAGACAGTGGAACTGATCCCTATTGAGCTAATTCTCAATATTTATGGGCTTGGACTGTTGGATTGAGAAAGAGGACCTCGGCTTTAATCTGGTATCTGCCACCTGCCAGCTATGTGACCAGAGGCAAGTCACTTGGCTGATCTCTCTGAACTAAAGTTTCCTCCTTCATAAAATCCAGCATTTGAATTCAGCGATACTAAGATCCAAAATTATGGCTCTCCAAATGAGATTAACAAAACAACTGCCTCATAGGGTTTTTTTTTTTGAGGTTTAAATGAGATAATGGCAGCCAAGTGAGTTGCTGACCATCAAGGGCTCTGTCTGTGTCGATGATGATGGTGATGATGAAAGATGAAAATGATGATGATGATATACAGTTTCTCACAATGGGGAAAAATAATGTTTTGTGGGGGCATTGCCTCTGAGGGATAGCATGTGAATGTAGCCTGCCTTCTGGAAGCTGAAATTATTTACTGATAATACTGTGACAAAAATTCTAGATTTAGAGTTCAAGGATGTGAGTTCAATTCCTGACTCACAAAATCACAGAATTGGAGTCCCCAGGAGTCTCTGTGATCAGTACAATTCCTCCCCCAAAGGAATCCTCACAATAACATCCTGAACAAGTGCTCATGGAGCCTCTGCCTGAAGACATTCAAAGATGAAGATCCCCTCCCCGCCTCCACATGAGCTATTTGGGAGACATTGGCCAAGTCATTCTCCAGGTCTCAGATGCTTCCTCTATAAACGGAAGATGCTGAACCAGATGACTTCCAAGCCTCTCCCTCAGGTGACCTTAAGAACTCCTTGCTTGGCTTCCATTAGCCATTGTTAACCATTTAAGTTCCAGGGAATAATACTTCTGTAGCTAGAAGGAACTTTGAAGGGCATCTAGCCTGACCCCCTCATTTTACAATTGAGGAAACTGAAGCCTAGGGAAGATAGATGACTTTCCCAAGGTCACACAGGTCAATCCATGCCACATCATTCCAATCATGCAGTTTTTTTTTCAAATTTAGCTATTTATTTAGGGAACACCAGAGAGAGAGAGAGAGAGAGAGAGAGAGAGAGAGAGAGAGAGAGAGAGAGAGTGAGAGAGAGAGAGAGAGAGAGAGAGAGAGAGAGAATAATGTTTTGTCAAGGCAGGAAAAGTTGTCTCCATACCTAAGGCCCATACTAATGAGGCTAATTTTATAGCAAAAGAAGCACCAGAAGGACCCCACTCATGGCCACATCTTGAATGATGAAGTTAATAATAATGTGATAGGATGGTCAAATAGACATGTGAGTCATGACTGACCACATGCTGGGTAAAATGACAGTTACAAAGTCTGATATAATCTGCCTTGGGATTTTGAGGGCCAGCTCTTCAAAGGAAGGGAAAAATCACCAAGTGAACTGTCAAAGAAAAGAGCAGCGAGGAATCTTATTGCCTAGTAAGACCTATTAGGCCTCAATTTGAAAGCAGGAATCTGATGGTTTGGATTTTCTCTTCTGGGAAGTTCTACCCACCCCACAGCAAAGCCTGACTCTTGACATTTCAGGGCAGGTCCACAGATTGTCCAGAGAGTTGGCTAGCCTTTTGAGGCTTTGTAGTGAGGAAGAATGATGTAGTGGGAAAAAATGCTGAATCTGGAATGAGGTCCTAGGTTCCAATTCAATTATTGCCAGGGTGACTTTGGGCAGTCAGTTTACTTCTCTGGGGCTTACATCTTCATGTAAGATGAGAGGGTTGGACTCCAAGGCCACCATGGTCTCTTTTACCTCCAAATCTAGAATCCTAAGAGCTCCATTATATCCCATTGGCCAGACAGGAAGAGAAAACTAAGCTGGATGCCCTACTGGATACATGGAGAAGAGAAAATCTAGAGCTCCAACCTTTTATTCATGAAGATTAGGGATGGGGTGGGGGTAGGATTAGAGATTACCTTAAGGAGGAAGCTATCACCTTGTGGAGGCAATCAGAAGTCCCAATCCACCCTTTCCTTTAGTGCAGTCTCTAGGACACCAGAAAGCAGCTACTAGTGTATACTTTGTATGGGGAAAGAGAAGAGCAGAGGTGACAGGCTATGGGACTGGTGGGAAATGCACGTGTTAGGCAGGATTGGGGGGAGGAAGCCTCCTATTCAAGGATTCTGCTAATTGTAGTCAGTGCTACAGTTCTTTCTCCCCATTAAAGGAATTCAAGCCACTGACTTTTGGTGCCATGGAGGCACAGCTGAAGTCACCCCTCTCTCATTATAGCTCTGCTTGAGAGTCACATGCCAACTTTTGTTTTGAGGGTAGAGAATTGCCAGGTTTTGTTCTGGATCATGCCTGGCCAAATGTTCTTCTACTATGAGGGGAGGTCATGAGGCACAGAGGAAACTAATAGAATCTTGGGTTCTAGTCACAGCTCCTACCAACAAGCTGTGTGACTGCGGGAAGGTCACTTACGTATCTGGGTCTCGGTTTTCTTATCAATCAACAAATGTTCATTAAGCACCTCTTGTGTGCTGGGCACCATGCTTGTTAGATAGAGAAGACAATTTCTAGCCTCTGTTCTAGGTTTAGGTGGGCTAGGTGTGCTGGCACTCCCAGGGTTAGGGTCAACCCCCAGGGTGTACCAGCCGACTTGCCCCAATTCTATGTGTGCCTCTGATTATAGAGTTGTCTTGAGGTTGAAATGACCCCATGTGGGCACCATTGGGACAGATGCTGGTGGAGAAGGCCTATCCTTCTCTTCAATCCAAGGCTACCCAGAAGCTATCTTAGCACTGCTGGACTTGGCAGAATACATGTGATGAGATGTCCTTTTCCCCCAACTTTATTGCCAAAGTCTCTAGTCTTCCTCCTTTCCTGGCTGAACACTGTCCCTCACCCCCATCTCTTCCCCTGGGGTAGGAAACCTAGAACCTTCCTCTGCTCTGAGCTGTAGAACCACTCCTTTCCTCCCACTGGTAGTAGCCAGGGACCCTCCAGGCCTCACCCCATCAGCAGAGAGGGCATGGCCACCTATACTAGATGAGCACAGAGTTACTAACAGGAATCCTTCCAAAACAACAGAGGAGCATCAGGCTTTACCATCTTCCCAGAACACTGATTACTGCCATTTGCCTCTGTACTGCTCTCTTAGGCCCACTGGACTTTCTTGTATGATTTACCACTGAATCCTCCCAAGAAGTGATCTCCCCCTGTTAGAAAGTGAGATTCTGGAGAGGAAGGAGTTTCATTTTTTTGTTTGTTTGTATCCCAAGAGGCAAGCACAGTATTTAGCACATAGTCAACACTTACTGAATCATTTTACATTAATGAAGTAATTAACTAATAGGAAATAACAATTGAAAGCACTTTTTAAATTTAATTTTTCATTTTTAGCACAGTTTATAACAGATAAAACAATTCAAACTTTTGGTCAGGTGATACTTCTTTTTAAAGCATTTACAATGTGGACCACAAAAGAATTTTTTTTTTAAACATTAACCAACTGAGACAGAAATAATATTTATGTTGCTAACTCCACAAGCTCTTGACCTAATTGTCTCCATAGTATTATTAAGAATTGAAGGACCTTAACTTATTGTTGTTGGTCTAAAGTCCTATGACAGCTTAATTTTAGACTTAACCTCGGATGTTCCCCCACCAATCATCTATAATTGAATAGATCTGGTATTAAGCTTACAAACCTTTTGATATAGGAAATTGCCACCAAGAGTAGGGACATTGCAGGGATACAATATCTCCCCTACTTCATGTCAATTCCAGGCAGGATTAGATTGTTCACTTGCATTCAGTCAGGCTTAAAGTCTGCCAGGTGTCAGTGGGGAAAATGAGTCAGGAGAATCCTACCTCAGGCTGAACAGCCACTTTCCCACCTTTCCCATGAGATCACCTTTTGAAGTTCATACCAGCATCTCACCAGCTTATTGACATCATGGATTGGAGGCTCAGACCACCTTTCTTGCTACCCATACCTGGAGTTAGATTTAGAAGAACATTCACTTAATAGTCCCATAGCATCTAAGAATGGCAAGTTCCAATAACCAGGTTTCAAATACGATTATAATTTCATTTTGGCTAAGGAACATCTTTTGAGGCAAGTCTTAAGTGGCTTACATGCCTTTCTATACATGTTCTAGTTCCTGATTAAATAGCAATCACAAAATAAAATTTACCATTAAAACCTTAACTTTTCCATCAATGCCAAATTTTACCTGAGGTTACCTTCCTCTAGGAAATTTAGACTGAAACTCTTTTCCCCAAACTAAAGATATCATTGATTCGTTCTCAGTAATTGATTCAGTCAATTGTTTTAATATTAATTGCTTTTACCTCACTTTGTAACATGTCCAATTTTTCTCCCCATCACTCCCCTCCCCCCGCTTCCTAATACCTTGCATTCTGATTACTCTTTCCCTCAATGTACCCTCCCTTCTATCATACCCCACCCTTCCTTCATCCCCATCTTCTCTCTTTTCTTGTAGGGCAAGATAAATTTCTATACCCCATTCTCTGTAGTTCTTATTTCCCAATTATATGCAATAAAAATTCTCAACATTCATTGCTAATTCTTTGAATTCCAACTTCTCTTCCTCCCCTCTCCCTCCACAGCCCCACTGAGAAGGGAAGTAATTCAATACAGACTAAACATGTGTTCTTTTGCAAAAGACTTCCATAATAATCATATTGTGTAATACTAATTATATTGCCCTCTGTCCTACTCTATCCCCCCTTATTTTTTCCCACAATTGATCTTGTCCCTTCTAGAAAGTATTTATTTCTAGTAGCTCCCTTCTCCCATTTGCCCTCCCTTCTAACAGTTCCCTCACCCCACTTGTCACCTCCTCTCCTTTCCTGTGATGTGAGATAAATTTTTATATCAAATTTAGTGAGCATGTTATTACCTCCTTATGCCACATGTGGAGGGATTAGATTCATTTTCCCCCTCTCCCCTTCTCCCTTTTCTCCTCCATTGAATAAGATTTTTCTTATCTCTTTTATGAGTTATAGCCTGCCCCATTTCATTTCTTCCTTTCTCTTCCCTGTATTTTCCTCCTTCACCTCTTAATTTTTATTTTATTTTTTGTGTGTGGATATCATCTCTTCTGATATAACACACCCTGTACTCTCTATCTAACTATCTATCTATC
>CM053769.1:477035570-477063502 GCA_028658325.1 Potorous gilbertii | reverse complement strand
TGAGGCACCTCGATGGTGTAATTGGTAGAGAGAGTCCTGGGCCTAGAGCCAGGAAGACCTGAGTTCAAGTCTGTCCTTCAGACCCTGGACAAGTCACTTACCTTACTCTGCCTGAGTTTTCTCACTTTGAAAATGGGGATAACGACAACTTTCTGGCAGGGCTATTGTTAGTTTCAAATACTATTTATAAAGCATTTACCCAGCGCCTGGCACATATTAAGTACTATATCAACAGCAGTGATTATTATTAATAATAATATCAGCTAGAACTAGTTGATATTAAACCATTGATGACTGGTCTCTGGGTCCAGTCATTCAAGCAGCTTGGCAGCAATCCATGCAATTTCATCCTTTTATCACTTCCCCAAGGATGGCACAGGAGACTTTATCAAAAGCTTTGCTAATATCTACCTAAACTATTTCTATAGCATTCTCCCCACTTACCTTTTTTTAGAGTAATTCTGTGAAAAAATTAAATAATATTGGTCACACATGCCCAATTTAAAAAAATTAAATTAAGGAGTATTTATTTCCTCTCTCTCCTGCCTTCCTCCCCATTATAAAAAAGAAAAATAAAACCTTTGCATTAACAATCAGAAGAAAATTCCCATTTTGGCTTTGCTGCAAATGGTTGCACCTTATTCTGCATCTTAAGTCTATTGCCTCTCTGTCTCTCAGGAAGGAGAGGATAGTGTGTTTTGTCATTGGACCTCTGGAACCAGGTTCATACCCTGGTCTTGGTGAATCCATGCAGAAAGTGTGGGACAGTGTAAAACATACCAGCTTGTGTCAGAGGACCTGGGATCAAACCCTGGTGCTGCCACTTCCTACCTGTGTTACTTTAGACAAGACTTCGCTCCTCTGGCTTTAGTTTCTCATCTGTACAAGATGGGGGTTAGACTCAGTTGCCTGCTAGTCCTCTTCTGGTTCTAAGTCTTAGATCCCTGATAGATGGTCACCTAAGCTTCACTTGAGGATGTAGGCTCATGAGAAATTACTTTAGAGTTGCTGCTACTGAGTCATTAGTTAGTATGGTTGTGCTCTCCCTTTGGTTAGAAAGCCTCGCCTTGTGTTCAGGCTTTCTCCCATGCCAGGCATCTTGGAGATGGTTGCCAAGGTTGCATTGTTCCCTGTTTATGGTTGCTAAGCAACCATCACTTGGGGCTAAGAACCTCATGTAACCTCATCCATCACTCACTGCTCAGATGAACACTGAGTCCAGCCTTACAAATTCATACAAGGGATGATTAGAGAAAATGTTGCCTTAACCCACACAGTACCTGCAACAAAAATGGAAGGAAAAGTCTCCCAATTCTCCCTGACCGAGGGGAAGAAATCTCACAAGCTCTTTGTGATCAGCACTGTCCTGCTGCATTGGCTCAAGTAAAAGCTATTTTCCATCACTGAGAAGAGAGTAGCCCTGAGTGGGTAAGAACTGGCTTCATTACCAGAGAATCCAAATTCTGGATATTTTTCCCCAAAGTCAATTAAAATTTCTGGTTCATTTGTTCTGTAGGATCCTCCTGTGGCTGCCTGTCAAGATACTCTTTTCTTCTTCTCTAGCAATTCAAGTGAGAAAATGTAGCTAAAAATCAATGCTAAAAATATTTATTTGAGGAACAAATAAACTGAAAGAAGGCTACTAATTAATATTAGAATTCATGTGCAAGAAGAAAATACATTAGTGCCTGCTCAAGATGCAACACACATCATTCTATTCCACAAGGAAATGTAAGAGAGGATTTGAGAAACAAAATGTTTTTCCTTTCAATTCAATGGACATTTATTAATTATTTTTGTTTCTAGCACTGTTCCAGGGGAAGATGCAGAGTTTAGAAAGGACATAGAACCTCTAATTATCTAGTTTAGGGTTTAGCAAGACTAGATTACTCTTCCTCAGTCTCTTTTGCTGGTTAATCATCATCGATAACATGCCCCTTCCTTAACTTGTGGATGAGTACCAAAAGACTCTGTCATGGTCTCTTCTTCCTTCCCCTCTCCTCCCATCTTCTCCCATTCTTCCTTCCCTCCTCTTCCTTCCCTTCCCTCCTTTCTCCTTCCCTTCTCGCCTCCTCTCATCCAGCACTACCAACTTGTCTTTTGGATATTTCTAGGGCGAAGGTCTACAGGTATCTCAATCTCAACCTATCCAGAACAGAACTCCTAGTCTTTCCCCTTTAAATTTCCATTCTTAGAGTCTTCTCTGTTTCAGACAAGGACATCACCCCATCCAGATTTTCATCCTTGGACTCATCCTCTGCTTCTCAGTGTAACTCACCCTGCACCCCCAGTCAGTTATCAAACCTAGTCATTTTTTATCTTGTCAGCATGTTTTGCATCCATTCCCTTACCTTCACCCACACAATCACCAATTAGTTCAGGCCCTCTTCATTTTCCAACTGGACAACTACAAGAGCTTCTTCTCATTAAGCTCTTCTCCTCCCCAGTCCATCCTCCACATGACTGCCAAGGTGATTTTCCTAGAGTGAAGCTCTGACAGCATTATTCCTCTACTCAAGAAACTCCAGGGTTGCCCCCTTACCTCCAGGATCAAATCTTAAAGTCTTTCACAACCTGATCCCAATTCACCTTTCCAGTCTTATTGTTCATTATTTTCTTTCACATACTCCATGGTCCCAGATGGGTCTTCTTATAGTTGGTCATACATGATAATCCATTTCCCATCTCTTTGTCTTTGTCCTGGTGGTCCTCCATTCCTTTTCATCTGGGCTGCCATCATAATATGCAGCTGGAGTTTTTTTTAAAGCTTTAATGTAGACCATAAGCTGAATCTTGAGGGGAACTCAGGATTCTGAGATGCAGAGATGAGAAGGAAGTGCATCCCTGGCATCCAAAATGCACTTTTGGATGTCACTAGTGTCAGCATCAATTTTGCTTGACTATGCTTATACAATAGAATACAATAAACATTTATTAATCACCTACTATATGCTAGACACTGTGTTAAAAGGAGAAAAAAAGAGCAGCCCTGCCCTCAAGGACCTTAAAATCTAAAGGGGGAAGACAATATACAAAAAGGAGCTGAAAAGGAGAGAGGGTATGCCTCAGCATGTGATGGAGATGGCTGCGATTTTGAGCCCTCTATAAAGGGAGGCCATGGGAGGAATTTTTGCTGCTCCCTCCAGCCCTTCAATCAGAAGGGGCAGAAGAAACTGAGAGAACTGATGAGGCATGAGTAGCAAAACTGAGACAATCTCTATGGTAATGAACTACATAGTGATGAGATTTCCCTCCTTCCCTTCCTCCCTTCCTTCCTTCCTTTCTCCCTCTCTTTCTTCTTTCCTCATTCTTTTTTTCTTTTTCAGTGGCCACAGGCAGGAAGAAGGGAGAAATCATTGATCATTGAAAAAATAAAATAATTTAAACATTTTAAATCTCTTAGCTATTATTACTTGTCCCCTGTTAAAAAAAATCACCTTCTATTTTGTATAATATATCTTGCTCTTTTTCCTCTCTTCCCCCTCTCTCTTTTTCTGTCATTCTCTCTGTCTCTGTCTCTCTCTTTCTCTATCCCTCCTTATACACAATCAAACACATACATTCACAATTCTGTCTTCCCTCAGTAGAAAAATGGTAGCATGATAGAATGTGGGCTCCCTGGGAGTAAGGAGGATCTTCCGTTTTTAGAGGTTGATTCCCAGGTCAGTGAACGACAACAGCTGTCTCTGAAAGCAGACAGGGTTTAAAAGTTACCCTGCAGTGAAAACCCCATGCTGGTGAATTTCCAGACCCTTGAAATATGGAGTTAAGGTATTAATGACCTCTGATGCTTCCTTACCACTAGATCGTCCTTTTACCCTTTTGTCATTGTGGAATCCTGAGGGCGAACTGCGACTCAGATCTCTTCTCTGTAACCTTCCTCATAGACTTCTAGAAGTAGAAGGAATCTTATTGACAATTCAATCCTGTAGTTTTACAGATGAGAAAACCCACATCCAGAGAAATGATTTACCCCAGCCCTTTAGCTCCAAGCACTCCGCATTCCAGCCAAACCAGCTGACTTGTTTCCCTTACAGGGCATTCCTTTAAGAACATTTGTAAAAATTATTAATTATTTATGCAAGTATTTGTCATGTTTCCCATTTGTCCCTCACCCCAAGTGAACAAAAAAATGAAAATGAGAATTTACATGACAAGTATGCATAGTCCAACAAACCATAGTTCCATACTGGCTGTGTCCAGTCATTACATGATATTCCATCTCCCTTCTCACCTCCCCCTTATCCTATCTGCCCTCCCCCTACAATGATCATGCCCCCCTGCCTAGAATGCTCCCTTCTTGGCATTAAGGCTCAGATCAAGTGTTATCTCTTCTAAAAGGCCATAATTTCCTATGCCCCCTGAGTTATTAGAGCTCTCTCAGTTCTCCTTTAAATTATTTTTATTTTGCTTGACTATACGGGCATCTGTGTGCCTGTCATTTGTTCCCAATAGAAGGTAAGCTCTGGGAGGGCATGGAATGTTTTTATATCCCCAGTGCCTAGTCCTGTGACTGACATACAGTAGGTGCTTCATTGAGATTTGCCGAATTAAAATGAACCCAGGTCTCCTACAAGTGTGGTGCTTTGTGCTATCTAATCCCATTTCTTTCCAGAGGAATCAGGAGCCCAATATAACGATGCTGAGACGAGAAAATAGCAGAGATGACACTTTGAAACACAGCAGAAATGGGAACTGTTGTTCAAATCTTAATGAGATTTTGAAAGCAACTGTCCTTTCTCTCAGGCTGATGGAAACATTCCTCCAGCATTCCCTCAGTGTGGAATCTGCAAAAACTCAGCTGTGGCTGGCCAGTGTCTTGTCCATTATCTTGCTCTCACTGAGCCTGAGCCATGACGCCCTCTTTGGCTCCTGGTCTGGGAGAGATGCTTTTCCTTCTTATTCTCCAACAAGGAATATTGCTAAGGATGAAACAATCCTTTATATGAGCAGCTTAGCAGATGCAGCACCATTCCAAGGGTGGAATGAATGAAACATTCATTCATTCAGGCAACCAACATGTAGCTCTTACTGCATGGAAAGCAACTTTGCTAGGTGTGAGGGATTGATGAAGTTTGGATCAGGTATTGCCATTACCCTCATGCGGCTTGTAGAACTGGGGAAGAAGGCAGAATCATGTAGTGGAAAGGGTGCTGAAGAGACATGGGTTCAGATAGTACCTCTGTCATTACTAGCTGTGTGACCATGGACAGGCCACTAAAACTTTCTGACCTTCAGTTTCCTCATTCGTTAAATGGGAAGATCATAGTACTGATTGTATCTCACTTACTATGAGGAGTCATTGAGGTCATGAATATAAATGCTTTGCAAACCTTAAAATCCTGTAGAAATGTGCATCACCATGATCTTTCCCATCATCACCATCATCGTCATCATCGTCATCATCATCGTCACCGTCATCATCATTGTCATCATCATCATTGTCATTGTTGTCACTAGATCAGTGCCTCAGAGAAGGACAGAACACAATGCTAGGTGAATTTTGAAGGGAAATCCAGTAGAGCTTCATCAAAGAAGTAGCATTTGAGTTTAGTTTTTTTAGAGATGGGTAGGCTTAACTCAGGGTCTACCTGGGCTCCAAAGCCCTTACACTTGCTACCTGTATGACCATGGGCAAGTCATTTAACTTCTTGGCACCTCATCCTCATCAGTTAAATGAGGGTATTGAAGTGAAGTACCCCTGAAATCTCTTATAGACAGAGGTCTATGTGTAACACCTTTGGATGAAAATGTGCATGTGACAGACTTTTATATTTAATTAGCATTATTAACATTTTCTCTATCACTTTCTTAGTCCAGAAGTCAATAAAACAATAAATCAGGCCCTGATTTTTAGCATTTGCTAATTTTTGAGATGTAAATGCTCACACTGAAAATTTAACAACCAGCTATTATTTGATCTGACTCCATCAGACCCCTGTAGTCCTAGCACTAGATTTTTTTATCCCATAATCTTCACTTTACTGAGGAAATCAAAGCCATCTGCTGTGATCTCCTCATCTTCCCATACACTATAATATCAACTCATTTTCTACTTAGTCATTTAGCTAGCAGCTGATGGAATTTAGATTGATATTTAGGGGAAGGGAATAAAACATTTATAGTATTTTTCCCTCTTCCTCTGAATCTCATCACCCCAAAGTATATAAAAAAAGACTGAGAAAATATAAGATTAATTATCAACTTTATGAAAAAGACAAATAATTGAGAGTCACCATTTGATTTCTAGTGACAACTAGAGACAAGAGGCCCCAAATGCCCAAATGCAGCTTGATATTCCCATATGGAGAGATCAAGGCAGATCATGAAAATATAACATTAAAACATATGAGAAAGTATATGAGTGAATTTCCAAATGACAAATCATAGACCCTTGTTCTCCACTAAAATGACAGAAAACATTTTGAAATTCTGAAAAGATACAACATTCTGACCCATGTTGAAGGGGCATTGATTTATGTAATTTCAACCAAGTTTTGAATTCTGCACTATACCTTGGGAGAAGGGTAAGCTGGAAAAAAGATGGATTTTTCTCTTTAAAGAATTAACTTTGCCCCCTGGAGCTGCAGATACAATTCCCAAAGCTCAATCTTTCTTTTAAAAAAGTCAATGAATAGAATACTTTCTTATGGATAAAGGGCTTGCTTCCTCCCTAGGGAACCATGGTAGAATGTTTAAAAGCTTTATCCTGTGGCCAAGCCCAGCATGGAAAATGATCTCATGACTTCAACATCTTCTACTCTGTCTGGGGAGAAACAGAGATGCAAACAGATCCAAGAATGCAGTTGAAAAGGAGGTCGAGAGATTAGGGGCCAGTGGTGAGCTGCTAAGTGGAGAAAGGCAGATAGTTTCAAATCAGAAAGAACAGTTAGTTTGGGGATCCTATGTCAGGGAAATTGATTTTGACCAGATATGAAGAAGCTTAGAAAGGAGAAGGGGGAGGGGGTTGCAATGAGAATACTTTATCCTGTGCTGCCCACAAGAGGAAAAAGTTTGATTTAAGTTAAACAGGAAAGAAAATCACAGTTACCGCCTGCTTCGGGACCATTCATCGTCTTGGACCAAGGCAAACCAAGGATGGAAGAGAAGTAGGCTGCACTCAGACTGGAAGCCATCATGGCTGACTTAAAAAAGGGGTGGAAAAAAGGGCCCAGCATTGTCAGATTTGTCTGCCTTGAACTCAACTGAAGTGAATGTATTTATTTTATTAAATGAAACACCCTATAACAAGAAATTATGTGGTCAGAAGATGAGTCAAACCAGAAATGGTCCTTTTGAAGTGAGTGGAAAACAGTTCCTAAAAAAAGTATATTTGTGGGAATCATTTTGATAGTGGGCCCTTTTCTTTTTCAAACCAGAACAAGCAGAGTTTAATTTGTATTTTCTCTTAAAGAGATATTTGTCTTTTCTCTTAAAGAAATCAGTTGATATGTTCAAAGAATCCAGGAAGAGGAGGAGTTCTGTGATCATGGCACTCAGAGCAGTGGCTAATCAAAATGGCAGCTCTAAGCAGGTGATGGAAATTTGCACAGGATCAAAGGTTTAGGGCTGGAAAGGACCTTAGGGATGATTGAATCCAACCCCTTATTTTGCATATGATGAAACTGAGGCAGTAGGACAGTATTAAGAGAGAAAAGTTCTGTTCAATGAAAAATCTGCCTGGTGGTTCTTAACACTTCAACCACCAGAATTCTCTACAGCTATTAGCCTATCAGCCTATCAGTCAGACTTGCCTGGGATCAAAGAGCTAGTAAGTGTCTACAGTAGGATTTTAACTTCATCCTTCCTAACTGCAAGTCCAGTGCTCTAATATCCACCATGTTATGATGCCTCTAATTTCCATCAATTCTGGATTGTTTGGTACAGAGGACTGAACACCAACAAAGTTATGGCTAATATGAACTCTGATTAGTACAAGGGAAAATACGACCAGCTCAAATTTCTAGAGTATTGTTAAGATCAAGAGAGGGCTTTTTCCTCACCCAGGCTTGGAAGTAGATGATGCAAATATTTTCTCCATTTTACTTACCTGGAAACTGGATCTCAGGGAATTCCAGTGAATTGTCCATAATCACACAGCTGCTAAATTTGAGAGAAGGGTTGGAACCTTATTCTATACCCCAAACCCAGAATTGTTTCTTTTCTTTTTATTTTTTTAGTTTTAATTTCAGTAAACATCAACAATAGTATGTGTATCCCTCCCTCCTTTCTTCCTTCCTCCCTCTCTCCCTTCTTTTTTTCCTCAAGTCACTTAACTTCCACTAGCCTTAGTTTCCTCATCTGTAAAAGGCTGGGAGATTTCTGCTCCAAACCTCTTGATTCTAGTAGTCTTCAGACCCAAGGCAGTCACCACATTAAGAGACTTTCATATAGTTCTTTGTCTCTACCCTTCCATTATTTTTTCCCTGAGGTGGTGGTAGGTGTTGCTTACCTTCTTTATGGAATGTAGGTAAAGATGCATTCTGGTTTTCATTGGAGTGACTGGAAAAAACTCTAGCATGGCTTCCAATGCTGGCAAGTTTGGACCTAGTGGCCACTTGTTAACAGCAACAATAAACATCTCTTCAGTAAAGAGACCTCTGACTTCTTGCATTAGTTATACCGCCAAGTATCACTAGAACCAGGAGCAATAGAGCCATCTCCATTCACGAGAAAGCAGAGAGTTTTAGTAGATTGCACAAGTAGTAAGCAACAGGATCTGAACCCAGTTCCTGACTTTGGACCCAGGGCTTTTCCCATTGTTCTCTGCTGCCCCCAGGTGTTAGGACCAGGGGGAGCACCAGGAACGCTAGGACCCAGACCTCTTAGATCATTTTGTAGAGTTTCAGGCTGCGAATCGAAAATCTAATGGAAGATAATGAGACCCAGCTGTGGTGGGCTCCATCTTGGTTCTTAGGTGGGGAAGCCCTCTCCTAACTCCCTTGTAAGTAATTGGCCTATTAGGAAAGGACTTGAGCCATTTTGTAAGATGCAGCTGAAGGGGAGCTGGGAATTGCATTTTCAAATTTCTCATCAAACCTTAAAGATGACAATCTTGCTCCGAGGCATCCATCTGGAAGCTTCACAGACTAGGAAACAGATGTGTTTCCTAACAGACTGGAGCCATGCCCTAGATTTCTGCTGAGTTCAGGCTCACAAAGCACCAGTTTTTTCATGAGGTCAACTGTGGATGGTTAGGATTCTGGACCCTGCTTTTAAAACCCATGCACGCCAAATAGATACATTTCTGATGCTCATGCCTGTGACAAATAGGCAGCCGGAGATGTGGAAGAGAGAACAGTTATGTTTGAGGAAAAATCTGCCTGGTGACTGTTAACATTTCAAATACCAGAATTCTCTCCAGTTCTTAGCCTATCAGCCTATTAGCCAATCAGTCAGGCAACAAACATTTATTAAGCACTTACTATATGCCTTGTACTATGCTAAGCCCTGAGAATAAAAAGGAAAGCAAAAACACAGTTCTTGCCCCCAAGGGGTTCATATTCTAATAGGGAAGTCATGTTAAGACATATGCATACACATATAAACAGTGTAGGTGGAAGGTAATATTAGAAGGCATTGGAGTAGAGAAAAGGAGGACCCAGAAAGACCAAGCTAGAAAACGTCTGAGTGTGGGTCCACAGTGGACCTATACTCTGATTGTGGTTCTGTTGTCTGAAGAAGAGCCTAGCCAATTTCAGATGGGCTCATCCCCTGGCCAGGCCCTTTGAAAGTATCTGATTCGTTTAAGATCAGGAAAGGATTATGGCAAGTTGTATATTGTCACTTTATTTATTTAACTTATACGCAGAGTACATCATGTGAAATGCCAGGCTGGATCAATCAATGGCCAGAATCAAGGTTGCTGGGATAAGTATTAGCAATCTCAGATATGAAGATGAAGAATTAAGAAGCCTCTTAAGGAGGGTGAAAGAGGAGAGTGTAAAAGCTGGCTTGAAGATCAACTACAAAAAAACCACAAAAACAAAACCCCAAAGCTAAGATCTTGGCAGTGGGTTCCATCACTGCCTGGCAAACGGAGGGAGCAGAAATGGAAGCAGTGTCAGATTTTATGTTCTTGGGCTCAAAGATCAATGCAGACAGTGACTATAGTCATGAAATGAAAAGACACTTGCTTCTTGGAAGGAAAGCCATGGCAAATCTGGACAGCAGACTAAAAAGCAGAGACGTCACCTTGTTGGCAAAGGTCTATGTAGTCAAATCTTTGGTATTTTCCAGTAGCAATGTATGGTTGTGAGAGTAGGACTACAAGAAAACTGAGCACTGCAGAATCAATGCTTTTGAATTGTGGGGCTGGACTTTTGAGAGTCCCTTGAATAGTAAAGAGGTCAAATTGGTCAATACTTAAAAGAAATCAATTCAGGCTATTCGTTGGAAGGATAAATACTGAGGCAGAAGCTTAAATATTCTGGATACATAATGAAAAAATGGGACTCTTTGGAAAGGACTCTAATGTTGGGAAAGATTGAAGGCAAAGGGAGTAGGGGATGGCAGAGGATGAGGTGGATAGATAGTGCCATGGAAGCAACAAATATGAGCCTGGACAGACTTTGAGGGGTAATGGAGGATAGAGGGACCTGCTGTGCTATGGTCCATAGAGTCATAAAGAGTCAGACATGACTGAAAGCTTGATCTACAACAACAAACTCTCGGATTCTATCTAAATTACCAAAGGGGAAAAAAAACTTACTTCATTGAGATAACATTCAATTTTTGGAAAACTCAATAACTGAAAACAAGAATTTCTCCCAGAGGACAATGAAGAAGGTCACGGTGGGGGTCAGCAGGATGTAGCACAATCCAACAAAAGGAATTATGAAGGAGAGCTATCGTCAAGGATGGCGTTAAAGAAACATATGAATAAGAATAGGTGACCTGGTCACATGACAAGAGCAAAGGACAAAAAATGGACAATCTGTGCACTCTTCTGGATACCGTCAATGTAAAGAGAAAGTAAAGAAGTTCTCCATCATTTGGGCAGAGCTATCACCATGCATTTATGGGAGGACATGGACAAGTTTTCACTCAACCAGCAGGCATGTCCTGGCTCTACTGTCTTTTGGTGGAAACCATATTTTCCATTGCTTGGAGAGAATTTTCCCTGAATCAAGTTCTGTCAATGAAACATGGTCTTTCATTTATGATTTGGATTAGAATCAAGGTTTACATGACTTTAAAATTATGGGTTATAATCTGCCTTGTCAGAGGGAATATCTACACTGATAAGCTCACAGGTCCATTGGAGTAAGTTACAGAAGGGTTGGGATCCACTGCAGTAGAGGGAATGTACACCTGAACAATGTACTGATGTATAAGTGTCAAGGAACTACTGAGATGACCCTGAGGTCTTAAGAAACCTGCCAATGGGGTACAAGCTCTGGAAGGTCCTACCAGCCTGGAAAGACTTTGAGGATGATCCCAGTGATGGGACTTAATGTTGTCCAAGATCAGCCTAATTAAATTCATAAATGGGGGGGGTCATCCACTGGGCTCACATGCTACCTCTTGCACATCCTTCTAGACTGATTTCACATTAGTGCCTCTCACTAATGTCTACATCCCAATCAAGTCAGTCTACTGCTGGTCCTCCTATACTCCATCCCATCTCCTATCTCCCAGTCTTTGCACAGGTTGATCCATTCTCAGTGCCTGGAGTTTCTCTCTCTCTCTCTCTCTCTCTCTCTCTCTCTCTCTCTCTGTCTTTCTGTCTGTCTCTGTCTCTCTTTGTCTCTGTCTCTGTCTGTCTCTGTGCCTGTCTTTCTGTCTGTTTCTGACTCTCTGTCTATCTCTCTGTGTCTGTCTCTATCTCTGTCTCTGTCTGTCTCTGTCTCTCTTTCTCTGTCTCTGTATGTCTCTGCCTCTGTCTGTCTGTATCTCTATCTCTCTTTTCATCTTTACTTCTTGTTATCCCTACCTTGCTATAAGGTCAAGTTCATTCACTAATTCTTACACAAGTCCTTTTCTGACCCTCCACATTTTTTATTAGTGCTTCCCCATCCCCCAAATTTATCTTTTCTTGTATACATTTTATATTTATTTATCTATGTATGTGTTGCATCTTTCCTCTACCCCAGTAGAATGTAAGCTCTTTGACGACAGGAATTGTTTTATTGTTGTCTCTTACTCCCTAGTTCCCAGAGCAGTAGGTGCTTAAAAAGTGTTTGGCCAAAGAGAAGAGAATTCTGCTGAAGCAACTAACATGGTACCACCTTTATGTGGCAGCTGTTCCTACATGAGTCTTTCCTGTGAGTTTGGAACCTAACTGAAATATGTGTACTTGTGTGTCTGTTATCTCAGAGGGGCATAACAGATACAGAGACCACTTTGTAGTCAGAAAGATTTGAGGAATGTGACTGATAAAGGCACGACCCCAAGAGTATTTAAACATGAATATTGAGAAACTCAGAAATGATGAAAAACAAGCAAGAGCCCAATAATTATCAGCCTACGAGAAGTAGGTGAATTCTGCTGCAGTGATGAATGGGATGCTGATTGCACATTAGTGAACAGATTGGGTGTTACTACTATGAAAATTCTAGGCTTCAAGAAATAGACTGTGATGGCAACCTTTGAGACATGATTTCTCCTTTTCTCCCTCCCTTCTTTCCTTCCTCCTTCCCTCCCTTCTTCCTTTCCTTCTTCTTCCCTCCCTCCCTCCCTCCCTCCCTCCCTCCCTTCCTTCCTTCCTTCCCCTTCTTTCCCTCCTTCCCTTCCCCCTTCCTTTCTATTTTTAGTACATACTATGTGCCAAATGCTGTATTAGGCACTAGGGACATAAATGAAACAGTCAGTGTCTTCAAGGACATCTTACATTCCTACCCTTCAGGCCTGTAGGAGGCACGTTTCTCTTTTGCTTATGCTCATGCCACATCTAATTAGCTCAAAACACCCATATTCAGATTATGGAAGTCTTGGAGTGACCAGCTATGGGAAAAGAGCAACACTGACAGTTGCTATGGAGTTCTCAGAAGTCTGCAGAGTGCATTCTTTCCTTGGAGATTCACAAAAACCCTGTGAAAAAGATGCAACAGGTAGGACTGGTTCCATTTTATAGATGAGGACACAGGCTCAAAGGAGTTGTATGATTTGACCAGGATCCCAGGTGGTTATTTCAGAGGCAGGATTGAAGTTGGATCATCCTGAGTGTAAAACCAGAGCTTAAGCTACTTGCACCAAACTGCTTGCAGATCCTGGAGAATTCCTGCTTCCATAAAATGCCCATAGCAAACAGCGATGGCTGATTTATGTCAGTTTTCAGAAATGTGAGTTGGCAAAACAGCTCTCTAGCCTGTGGCTTCTGGGAGGGCAATGGTTAATTTCACTTGTCGGTATGATTTTGTCCACATTTGATTAACTCTGGAAAGATTCTCCGGGGGCCTCAGGATAATCAGAAGGGAAAAAAAGCTCAAAGCTTTTTTCTAGTCAAATGCACCATCCTGAATTGACAGGGAACATCAGAAATAAAAGAGATGGCTAGTTAGCAGCTTGAACATTTCCGCCATTAAAAATATCTTGAAATGAAACATTTTTTTCCCATACTTCTCACCAAAGGGGCTGACACACCAATTATCCACTGCAGTGAACCAAATACTGGAGCAGCGGCTGCTGTCCTCAGTGTTAATAGAAGAGAATGTGGGCTCCTTGGATGACAGACTAGTAGAGAGGGGAGAACATCATGGTTGAGCTCTGATTTTATTTGGACTTACACACTTTATTTTATGAGTAGGCTGCCCCATTGCCATTCTCTGTTAAACTCAAGATCTATGCCAAACCTTTTGAAGTCAGTTTTTTTTTGTTGATCCTGCCCCCCCATCTAGAAAGACTTTTCTCTCCTCCCTTTACTACCTATCCAAATTCTACTCATCCTTCTCCTCTCAGCTCTAAGCCCACCCTGCATCATGAATTGAATTTCAAGTCCTAAGGTCACAGATTTCTGAGCTAGAATGGCTTAGAGATCATCTAGTCCCACTCCCTCTGCCCTCACTCTACAGATGAGGAAACTGAGGTTCACAGAGGTAGATTGTCTTAGATAAGGTCATGTAGCTAATAAGTATCAGAACTGGGTTTTACATGCATCTCAAATCTGACACCACAATCATTTATCAAGCCTCTAGTAGGTCCAGGCCTTGGGATATGGATGCAAGGAAAGAAAGCCAAGGTGGTTCTTATCCAACTGAATAATAGAATTCCATGTCAAGAAGACCCTCTGAGGCTGTCTTGTCCAACCTCTTGATAATTTCCCCAACAGTCATCCAGTATCCGCTTGAGGACTTCCAGGGAAGGGGAATTTATTGCCTCTCAAGGCAGTTCATTTCCCTTTGGAATAGCTCTCATTATTAGGACATTCTATCAAACTGAAATTCGGATAGTTCTGCCTTCTAGGGTCAAGTAGGACAAAGCTGTCTGATGGTTAGAGCGATGGCCTCAGAATCCTGAAGATGTGGCTCTGAACTCTGCTTCACAAGCTTCCGAGTTGAGCCAGATTCCCTAAGTAATGAGGAGCAGGAAGAACTGCGGGCTTGGGACCAGAATCCTCCTGATTGCTAACTGTGTGGTCTCAGCCCACTTCACCTCCATAGTTTCAGTTTTCTCCTCTGTAAAGTGACAAGGTAGGATTATTTAGTCCAATATTGCTGAGATACCCATTTGCCCTGGCATCCTTCGATGCTGTGATGACATGCTCAAAAGTCTAAGCATAGTGGGGCCCAAGCCATGAATTTAGACTCACAGATGTCCATTAATGACCATTCGAGATCACTAATCAACAAATATTTATCAAACAGTGACCACCTGCCAGGTACTATATTATACACAGGGGACAGGAATAGAAAGAATGCAACAGTCTCTATTCTCAAGGACCCTGGATTCCTCCTGCCTTGGATGAGACACTGGAAAGGATAACTGGGATCTTCCCAGGTTGGGGCTTTTCCATAGCTCAATCAAGGGTCTGAGCTTGAATAAAATTGTGAATCCTGAAAAGATGTAGTTATTGCTTTCCTATCTCCCATTTTCATACCCATTTCCTTGATTTTAGTACTCCCAGGTGCTCTCACATTGCCCCCTCACTGAATGGTCCCTATTTTTAGAATCTATTTTAAAGCCTACCTACCAGGGAGTCTCCCTGGGTTATAAGATCTCTCAAGTACCCTTTCTGTTCCATTAAAATTCTTTCCCTCAGGGCTCTTTTCAGTGACTATCCCCTTAAGTTTTATTGATTTGAATATAGTTTTTAAAGCACTTATCAAGGACAGGCAACTCCGTTGGACTCTGAAGGTACAGAATTGGACAAAAAGCCTCAAAAGATATGCCTTTAAGAAGATTAGAATCTAACGGGAGATGTGATGCACACAAAAGTAATAATTCCACTGAAGACCGGAAAAGGATTAAGTGCCTAAGAGAGGTCAAAAGAGGTGGTTGCCAGAGTCTTCTTTCCCCTGGTTGATTGAATGGGGATCAGTACAGATTAGTGGCCAGATTAGATGTGAGAGTGGATGACTTGGGTTCTTAAGACCCCAATCCAAGAAATTGAACCATTCCTCTCTGACTTCTCTTCTGGTCACATCCTGTCATGATTTTTGTTGGCGTTTACCTCTTCTCCTGTCCCTTTCCCAGGGATCTCTGAGTTTTTGCTTCCTGTCGACTTTACCTGTGATTATGAACTACCAACTGTCCTATGGAGGCATTGTTTCTTATTACATTTTATTGCTACCAACCACTACTATTAATACTACCACCACCGTCACCACTACTACAACTTTCGCTACTAAGCATTTATAAATAAAGTTTTAAGATTTAAGAACTTTGCATATCCCAACTCAAGTATTCATCAAAATAACCCTGAGAGGTAGGTGCTGTAATTATTCCCATTTTACAGATTAGGAAACTGAGGCAGGCAGAGATCAAGTGGTCCCTTGCTCAGGGTCACATGACTAGAAATGAGTAAGGTAGGATTTGAACTTTGTCTTTCTGACTGCAAACTCAGTACTGCCCTATCTAGCCATTTGAATTGCCCAGTACTTAACGGTCTTTAAAACCAAAGGATACTGCTGTATCTCTTCCACTAGGAAGAGCAATCAGGTCCCAAGGGACATCTTACCTCCTGATGTTTCAGTTGTGTCCAGATATAATATAATGGAACTGCCCAAGTAAATGCTTAGAATTATAATGAGAACATATATAACTTTTTTAGTGGTTAAAAAAAACCCTACACTTTATATGAAATATTTGAGAGATAACTTCACGATGGAAAGATGATTCGCTATGGAGCCAAAGGAACTATTTGGGCTTAGATCTGAGCTCTGACATGTGTATCACCCTGTGTGACCTTGGGAAAATTACTTGACTTCTCTGGATCTCTATTTTCTCACCTAAAAAAATTAGAGCATTGGACTAGATGACCTCTAAGTTCCTTCAAACTTAAATTTATGATCCCATGATGTTTTAATTTCCCACAGCTGCACTTAAGGTCTTGCTTGTTCTTTCAGGATAAACACTAAGGATTCATTCAAACCTTCAGTGGACTTATGATTTAATTTAGGTGGGTAATATGATCAGCTTTAGAATTTCAAGAGAACTGGGAGATCACCTGATCCATTCCATTCATTTGACAAATGAGGAAAATATGACTGATAGATGTGATGTGACTTGCCCAAGGTCACACAGGTGGCTTTGCATCCATCCTTGCAGATTACAACAATTTGGATTCTTGTATTTTAAGTTTTTCCAAAGTCATTGATTCCTGCAAAACAAAAAACCAAAGCAAACCAACAAATCTCATTGAATAAATATTATTTTTTTCTTCCACTTTTGTCATCTTCCAAATGTCTGGATTAGAGTTCTCTGGCTGAGAGCCTCGCACTAATAAGACCAAGTTGACAGAGTTTATCCTGGTCTGGGCCAATCATCTTCTCTCAGTGGTGTTGTTAGTATGACTCTTAAATGAGATCACAGGTATGAAGGTGCTACAGAAAATGTTACCTGCTGTTTTCAACAATGTTTTTATTGGGGTCTTTTTTTAGTCATTATGCTTCTCCCCTGTATTCCTCTTCCTTCTCCCAGAGACCTGTCCTGTATAATAAGTAATGTCTTTTCAAGTCAAAAGTCTGAAAGTGTGCAATGTACAACACCTGCAGCCCTGACCTCACACCTTTACAAAGGGGAGGGGCTTGGGATGTCTTCTCATGTCTCTTCTTTCAAGCCTTTATAATTTTGCAAAATTAATTTTTGAGTTTTTTGCTGGCATTCTTATTATTGAAAATTTATACCATGGGGCACAAAGGGGAAAGGGGAAGAGAATGAATTGATCATGTACCCGTGGACTTGGTTACTGAAAAATAAATAACAAACCCATTTCCCCAGCTCTACAAATGTAAATACACAAATACATACATATGTACACATATCTACATTCATTTAGCTATTCATCTGTCTGTCTCTCTCCATGCATCCATCCATTCATCGATATACCTGTCTATCTCTCTTTCTAGAGGTCACATGGAAAGTAGACTGGAATTGGAACCAGGAAAACCTGGGTTCAAGTCCTACCTCTGGTACACTGGACATGTCACATAATTTCTCAGAGTCTCAGACAACTTTAAATTTTTTTCTTTTGGAGGCAATCAAGATTAAGTGACTTGCACAGAGTCATACAATCAGGAAGTATTTGAGGCTGAATTTGAACTCAGGTCCTCTTGACTCCAAGGCAGGTACTCCATCCACTGCACCACCTAGCTGCTCCTCCTAGATAACTTTTTACAACAGTTAGCTACAGATGAGTGGTCAATCAGTATTAGTAGAAGGAGTTTCCACACTGGAATCTCCCTACACTAATGAGTAGAGGTAGAGATGAAAACAAATACAGAGGACTCTGAGAGTGCTCAATGTTGGGAAATAAAAATATAAAAATGAATCTGCACTTCCTCTCAAGGACTTTCTATTTTACTAGGGGAGGGGCATATAACATGTAGATAAAGAAGTAAATATAAGGCAATTTCAGAACCAAGATAGCACCAAAAACCAAGGTAGGAAAAGCTTCTTCTTGAAGGCCTTACTTGAGCTGATTGTTGAATGAAAGTCCAGATTCAAAGAGGTGAGGTTGAAAACAGAGTATGCCCAAGAATCTGGTACTGCCCGGGTAAAGATGTGGAGGTGGGAGATGGAGTGTTGTTCAAATCCCTTCCCCTCCTCTCCCCTGAGTATTATCTCCCCACTTCTCCTCTCATCCCACAACCCTGTGGGGACCCAGCTGTCAATTCAGGTGGGAGCTAGATAATTCTTGCTGGAGAGGGTGCTAACAGTAAGATTGTTCCCCTAAATCTCCCTCTAATTTTGCCAGTGATACCCCTCTGTTACTAGACATTTTAATAGCTGTAACAGCCATTATCTTGCCCAGTGCCTGGCACAGGGCCTTGTACCCAGTGGGTCTTGCATAAATACTTGTAAAAAGAAATGATCAGCCAAGGCCCATGGAAAATCTGGTAAAATAGATTTTGGGGGGAGAATTCAAATCAATGTCAGTTTATAAATAAAACCTATTTATGAGTTCTAAACTATAATTAAAAAAGAAAAATTAATCATTGAATTATACATGAGCTGAAATGAGCTGCTTTAGAAGGAACATTAAGGAGAGAAGTCTTGTCAATATGAGGATTTTGTTGTTGTTGGGTTTTTTTGTAGATTTTTTAGATTTGATCTAAAAACCTCCTTCCCTTCCCTTCTCCCTGGTTTCATTCTATTAAAATTAACTTGAGATTTCTCCTTAAATCTGTCAGTGCTCATGACTCTCCCAGAGCAGGAATCTTATTATTTCCAGAGATAAGGGATCTGCATTCAAATCTCACCCCTTATCACTTGTGTGACCCTGGGCAAGTCTCTTCCTCTCTCCTGCACTGTTTCCTCATCTGTAAAATGATGGGCTTGACCTGACTGATCTTGAAGGTCAAATTCTCTTGTCTCCTGATTCTCAGAAGCTCTCTCAGTACTCCTGGGGGAAGGTGGGGAAGTCTCCCACCCACAGAGCTCTGGGGAGGATCCTTGACCAGGGCAACTTGTGACCCTGAGGGCATTTTGGCAGGGAGGGTCTGGCATTTGGGGCTCCTTTGTAGCTCTCTCTCTTGCTTTGGAGGGGCATTTCCTGGGGACCCTTGGCCCCTCAGCCCCTTCCAGCTCCATGGGAAAGGAGCCCTGGGGAGAAGGTTATTCAGCATCTACAATATTCCTGGTTGTTCATCCGTAAGAGGCCAGACCATTTCAGCTGCTTCCTGCTGGGTGCTTCCTGTCCCCTTTTGGGTCTGGCCCCTAAGTTTGCCCATTATCATCTGCCCCAAGTTTCTCTTCTTAAATGATTATAATTAAATCTTGGGAGTCAATGAAGTGGAGGAACAGGAAGAGAGAAGGTTTGGAGCTAGGGGCCCTGGTTGTCTTTGCCTTTTATTAAATAAAGTGCCTGGTTGCGGGGAGGAGAGGAGGGGCAAATCCCTTCACCTCTGAGCCTTGATTTCCTTTTTGATAAAATGAAGGGACCAGAATAAGGAATGCCTCATGTCCCTCTAAACTGTAAATCTGATTATTCTAATCAGTTTCTGAGGATCATGGACTGTAAGCTGGAAGGGACCTCAGAAGCTGTGGGGCCAACCTCTTCCTTTTATAGATGAAGAACTCAGCAACAGAGAGGTCGAGGGACTTACCTAAGGTCACACAGCTAGAAATAGAGCCAAGATCCAAACCCACATCCTTTGACTCCAAATATCCATTCTTGATGACCTTTACCACATTCTCCCTAGATGTGGGCACACATGTACATGCCCATGCGTATACACACATTTATGCAAACAGCATGACACATGTATGTAAATGCATGTTTGTGCATAAATGCATCACATGTATCACAAATATGTGTGTGAATGCCCACATGTACGTTGTGTGCATGTGCACATCTATGTGTATATAATAAGAATATTGATGATGACAGTGATAGTGATGATGATGATGACAGCCACAGGAACAGTGACTAGCAGTTACTGTGTGTGGGGCGCTGCGCTGAGCACATTACAGATGTTATTTCATTTGATCCTCACAATGATGCTGGGAATGCTGTTATGCTGTTACTATCCCTTTATTATAGTTGAGGAAACTGAGGCAGACATCTAAATTAGTTGTTTGGTCAGAGCTCCAACTGTTTGAAGCCTGATTTGAACTCAGATTTTGATGACTCCAGACCCAGCACTACATGTAGACATAGATGTATATGCGCATGGACATGGATGTTTTGTGTGCATGTACAAGTATAGGTGATATGTGTGTATATGTGCACATATATGTACATATGTATGTGGCAAACAAGGTCTGACATTGACCACAGAAGCATTTTGGGGCCCTCCAATGCTCTAAGGCTCTGCCTTATCCAGACTCAGGGGCTGCCTCAAAGCAGCTCATTTGTCTGTGATGGGGACAGCCTTTTATTTCTCTACCCACATCCATGGTGTTGCTCTTTTCAGAAAGAATAGAGAAGAAATTTGATACATGGTCATCCAGAGAATGGGATATTCTCCAACAAAGTAATTTCAAGAATCAATGAGCAGCAGTAGACCTGCAAATTGTTAAGGAATGTTAAGGGGGCCCCCGAACTTGTCTTTTTGGGTTGTCATATTTTCCAGAACACTGGACCCAGAGTATACAGGAGGCCCTAAATGTGTCAAGCATGAATCACTTCCCTCCCTCCGCTGACATAATGTGCTGTTTGTACCCCACCCTGGACTCCCTGTGTGTCCTTGACAGTCAAGAAAGGCTATAGTCAGTCTGTGTTGGGCTGAGAAACCACTTGTGTAGCTGGGACCCCTGAGAATAAGCAGACCCTCCTATCTTCATTGTCTCGTAGTTCCCAAGGGAAAAAAATGAGGTTTTTGCCTTTATCTTGGTCCCCTCTTCTGGAGGGGTTTTGTCCCTTTCTCAGTCTTCACTGCATCTTCCCTCTCTGCCACACCCTTTTAGGTGGAGTTTTCTGACACCTACTCCTACCTTTGACCTTCTGTTATAAAAATGCAATTTTCTGTATGAATTGTGAATTCTTTGGGTTCCACACACAGGTTCATTTCTCTTATGTAAATTTTAAGAAGTTGTGATGGCCTGTTAGCAAAACCTTTACCAGATGAAAGATGGCTTGAATTCACCAATAAGAGATATGCAGATCCAAATAACTCAGAAGTTTTACTTCTCCTCTATCCATTTGGTCATTTTAACAAAATATGAGAACAGAAATGGTAGGGATGGGGAAAGACAGGAATACAAACATGCTGCAGTTTTTTGTTTGTTTTTGTCTTTATTTTGGAGACCAGGGCTCCCTATCTTGTCCAGGCTAGAAGTGCAATGGTCATTCATGCACTCAATCCCACCACTCATTGTTATGGAAGCTTTAACCTCCCCATTTCTGAAGGTGCCAATGTATCCCTCCTTCACCAACCTCTCTGCCCCCTGCTCCTGGGACCTCACCATATTGGCATCAGACTTTGTGCTGATACCACTGAGGATTTAGCTCTACTGCAATTCAGAACTCCTGAGCTCAAGCAATCCACTAGTCTCTGCCTCCTTGTAGCAGGGACTTTAGGTATGTGCCACCATGCTTGGTCACCTACATACTATTGGTAGTATTGTGAATTGGTCTATTCATTCTGGAAAACAATTTACAATTCTGCTTAGAAAGTTATTAAAATATTCACATCTTTTGACTCAGAGATCTCATGGAAAGGCATATAGATCAAGAAGGTCCAAGATGGAAACAAATACTCTATATACACCAACATATTCATAGCAGCACTTTTTGTGGAGGGTAAGAACTGGAAATCAAGCAGATGCCAATTAATTGAGAATTGTTTAAACAAATTGTGGTGAATGAATGCAATGTAATATTACTCTACCTTGAGAAATGGCATATGTGAAAAATTCAGAGAATCATAGGAAAACATGCACTGATGCAGAATTGTCTCACAAGGTTTTAGAACTGAGAGACTTAGATTCTGAGACTCTGAAAGATTAAGATTACATAGAGAGGAATGACTAACTCTGAAGACAGTGCCCTTTCACTATGTTGTTCTGAGTGAAGTAAACAGACCCTTTCTAGAGTGGGCAAGAGATGATAGGACCACAGGTATAAGAGGAGAGGGGATTAGTCTTAGCAAGAAGGAAGTTCACCTCTTTCTTTGAGACAAGAAGAAAGGGATGTGAATCAACACAGAAAGAGCTGGTGATATTGAGAGGAGAAAGATTAGAACCAGTGTTGAAAAGGACCATCGAAGACAGATTCTTACCCTTTCCATTGTCTGAATTGTCTTTACAATGTCCTTGATAAAGTTTTATTTAGCATCCACTTGAACAATTCTGGTGAATTTATGTGCTATACCTCTGAGGTTCTCTAATTGTACAATGATTTTGAGATGAAAGGATGGGCAAGAATGGAGGGAGAATGAAGTGACTGGGTGGTAGAGAGCAACATGGAAGGACGGTAAAATGTTCAGAAAGAAATACCAAAAAAAAGTAACAAAACTTTAATTTAGAATTTTGTTTCAGGTCAGCCCTTGGCAAGGGGAAATGACTCCTGGGTTATTCTGTGCCCCCTAGGATAAAGTCTTTAAATTTATGTCATACAAAGCACAACGAGGGAATTGAGAGTGTTTTATCTGGAGTAGAGAAGACAGAGAAAAGAGAACAGGTACTCACTTGCTGGGTATGTTGGATAGAGAATTCCTTTCCAGTTCTTGGTTGGACTGGGGTCACTGAGATCCCTCCTAACTACTGACCTGAATAAGGCCATGGAAAGGTGATTGTATAATAAAATTTCCATGAAAAAAAGAAAGAACACTCCAAAATCACTAATAACTAGAGAAATGCAAATGAAAACAACTCTAAGGTTTCAATCTACAGCCAGCAAAGTTGACAAAAAATGGGAATAGTCCATATTGGAGGGACTATGGAAAGACAGGAGCATATGCATTGTTGGTGGAACTGTGAATCAACACAACCATTATAGAAAGTGATTTGGAATAATGCAAATAAAGAGACTGAAATGCACATACCCTTTGATCCAGAGATTATACTAGTAGGTATATACTTCAGGGAGGTCATTTAAAAAAAAGAAAGGACCTGTGTACACCAAGATTTTATAGTAGTACTTTTTGTAGTAGGAGAGAATTGGAAACAAAGCAGATGCATGTGGATTGAGTGGTTAAGGATTAAACAAATTGTGGTTTCTGAATGTATTTGAATATTATGATGCTGTATGAAACATTAAACATTGTGTCTACTGAGAAGCATGGGAAGACTCCTATGAAGTGATGCAAAATGAAGTAAGTAGAGCCAGGAAAACAAAATAGACAAATAGTTCAACTATGCAGATGAAAAGAACAATCACAAAACAACCAAATCTTAATGATATAAATTATAAAGACTAAGTTTGGCTTCAAAGAAGGGATATAAGAAGACTCTTTTCCACCCTATCCCCTCCTAGCAGATGTGGGAGTCCAAAGGTCTGGTACAAGCATATGTTGTCATTTCATTTTAATTACTTTTGCCAATTTCCCCCTCTTCTTTCTCATTAAAAGATAAACACCAAATAAATTTGTTATCAGGAAAGGGTGAGAAGGAGGATACAAGAGGATGTAAATGATAAAAAACAAAAAAATGTATATTTTGTATATATATGTGTATGTATATATAAATATATAGCTTTCTATACATATATAAATATACATGTATACATATACACACATATACATATACATAGACACACATATATACATACACACACACACACATATATATATATATATATGTGTGTGTGTGTGTGTATGTATATATAAAGCTTCCAAATGCCATGCTTCATTTCTACTCTTGTTCAGCCTCTTTTAGCCCCAAGGTGGTATCCCAGAAGAGCCCCAAGCTGTAGATAGCAAATTCACTATATTGATATTATAGAATCCCCTCCTCTCTTCCAGTCCCCAACTTATCTTTGCTTGTGTCATTTCTAATTTCTGCTTATCTTTGCACAGAATCTCATTGAACACATCTGGGTAGATGAGGAAAATGAATGAACAATGACATTTTCCACTGCTTGTTCAATGAGCAGAACTGAAGCATTTCTGGTGACCAATGAAATGCATGTGGAGAAACCGATTAAAGTCTGCGGCATCGTCCATCACCCTTTACTTCTGTTTTCATGTTGTCCTTAGTGTCTGCTGAGGCTATGTTACCTTCACATAGAGACTGAGATTTATTCCCTAAGTTGCCTTTGGTATTTGTTTTTAACCTTCTAGGGTTCATTTTGAAGGTAACACATTTGTCTGAATCATCTTAATGAATTTTATCTTTCTCCCATATGACTCAATTGTAAACAAAAGTCTTGATAATTTTATTATTTGATTTTAATCTAGAGAGAGTAAATTAAATACTATAAATTATTTCTTTTTAGTGAAACCATTTTGGAAGAATAGGGACATGATTTCTATTTTTTCAAATATATTTTATTGATCCTAGCATGGTGAATTTAGGGCTAGACCATAGACATTACAGTTCATTAGTGCAGACCTCTCATTTCACATAAGGGAAACTGAGGCCTAGAGAGGGTTAGCAACTCATCCAAAGTCACACAGCTACTGTCAGAGTGAGAAGTAGCACTCAGGTCCTGGAACTCCAAGTTCAGCATGCTGATGCCTTCTGTATCTCCCTAATCCCCCTCTCTCCGCCCTCCTTATGAAACTCTTCCCTGTGGTAGAAAAATAATTGGGCAAAACCAGAATTGAGGGTCTGACAATGCTTAGGATATTTTGTCCTATTCTCCCACCTCTCTGCTCAGATGTAAGAACTGTGTTTCCTTAACTCTTCTCTTGGATGTTCCCTGTTTTTCCCATTATATAGGTTATATGAATTTAGAGCTGATTTGGACCTTAGAAGGCCATCTAATACAACCTCCTCCTTTTACAGAAGAAATGTCAAGGTCTAGAGATATTAAATGACTTGACCAAGGTCACATAGCTAGTAAATCACTGAGAAAGGATTTAAATTCAGGTTTTCTGACTCCAATTGTAGTTCTTTTTTCAGTACCCCAAGAATTAGACCTCCCAGTGATTTTTCCCATTTACATTGTTAATTATTACGTGGATTGTCCTCTTGATCCTGCTTGCTTTTGTTTTTCATCAGTTCATACAAATCTTCCAGTATTTTTCTATTTATGTTGATATTCTTAGTTTTGAACCGAATATTAATTTTCTATTATATTCATATGCCATAGGGTTGGCTTTTTTTGGAATCAGTTCACAGCCAATGGAAAGCCACTTTGTTTTAGTTTTATTCCCCCTTAGGGGCTTACTTGCCCAACTTGTATTTCCCCTCTTAGGTAGGTCCACAGAAGGATTACTGTTACCACTCACTGGATTCTAAGAGCATTGCTGTGGTTTGCTGTCCTCCCAAGTATTTGTTCTTAAGCACCCGCAATCTTAATCAGACTGTACACTTCACTCTTTAACAAAGGCATTTACTTAAATGACATAGCAACAATAGTATTTTCAAAGCATTTCCCCCAAGACCAGGGGAATACCCTCCCACAAAGATGCCCAGAGTCCATAATGGGTCTAGACTGGGTCCAGCATGAGATACAATGCTCATAAATAAGGAGCATGTGTTGGGGACACAAGTGGCCAAGAAGACTCACCAGTCTGGATCTCCAAGAGCTCAATGGTTCTTCTCTCTGTAGAGTGTTAACATGTCATTCACTTCAGGACACGATGTTGGTGATGGACTGGTGGCTTTGCTATTCAGTTGGGTTGACTCTTTACACTCTATAGGACCTGATTGACTTGCTCCAAGTTTTTTCCTCTTTAGCCACTGATTTGGCTGCTTGGTTCTTCATACACTTCAGCAGGAATGAATGTGCTACAGATTTCTTTAAGCTAGAGCAACTTTCCTTAGGTTACAGTCTACAGAAACTTATTCCCCTTGACTCTCTCAGGGCCTCAGCTTTTGAAGTGGTTTGTCCCCTTCAAGCAAAAGATTTTCTTATTCATCTATTTCTTCCAGGACTCAGAATTTTTCCTTTAGCAACCGTGTTGCCTTTGGATGAATAGTTTGCATTTATTTGTCTTAACCTCCTAAACTCTTGTGGGAGTGTATTTTGACAGTGACTAGGGACAAAGATATGAATGCAATCTATGCCATGGAGGCAAGTTTATAATTCTCTTGTAGGATTTATAAACAATGAAAATACTTGAACCTTTCACCCTTTCTAGGGCAGGAAATATCTATTTAGCATGCAAAGGCTTTCTTTTCCCTTTACTTTTCAATGTCTACCTTCTAGGTACACAGACCTTCAGCTTTTGCTCTCTGCCTCTATTACGTTGGGAAACAACTCCAGAAAAAGAAGTAATTTAAAACAAAAGGAATAATTAATAGAAGTAACATGGTATGGAGGTAAGAAGCCTGTTCTAGAGTCACAAAGAACTGACTTGAAATCCTGCCCCTGCATGTGACCGCAGAACAAATCCTTTAATACAGAATTAGAAAGGACATCAGAGGCCAACTAATCCTGAATGTACCTTATAGAGAATCCTGGCTACAACATGCCTCACAAATCATTGCCCACCTTTTGAAAGAAGATTTTCAATGAGGAAGAATCTCCCCTCCCCTACACCAACACACAGTCCAGTTAGGGAAACTGTGGATGACTCTTACAGTTACATCAAGTTGAACATTATCTTCTTTCCAGCTTCCAATAGTTTTCCTAGTTTTACCCTCTAGGTCTGAACAGAACAGGGTTTATCCCCTTTCCATGTGATGATGCTCTAAATTCTTGAATACAGACAACTTCCATGTTCTTTTCCTCTACAGAATAATTATCCCCAGTTGCTACAACCAGTTTGCAAAACGACGTGATCTTGAGGTCATTCTCCCCACTCTGGCCACTCTCCAGCTTATCGATGTCATTCCAGAAGTGTGATGCCTTTACCTGAACACAGGACTCAAGGCCAGGTCTGTACCAGCCAGAGTATAGCAAAACTCTTTCCTCTCTATTCCTTCACATGAAGACTTTCATGTAAATGTATGTAGCTGAGCATATTAATTTATAAAGTGAGTTTTGTCATATGCCCAAAAGCAATAGGAAACATTATTTCAAAGTATTTTAGTCATCAGGCATTTCAATATAAATGTTAAGTATTTGAAAAAAGATCACCAAGAAAATAATGGCAGCCCATAGATCAACATCAATTTTTGAGAACAGAGCAGTAGAGAAATATGACAAAGAACTTCATCACAGCCTCAAAATTAATGCAATATCAAATGTGACACATAGTGACTTTGAAATAAAGGTGAGAAAAAGTGAGGATGGGGTGAAATGCATCCAAAAGCCTGATTTGGGAGGAAGTAATGGGAGAGATCAAAGAAGTAGAGATTACACAGAAAGCTCGAGCTTCTAAACCATGAACACTTTTTAAAAAAATATTTATTTATTTAACTTTTTACATTCATTTTCACAAAATATTGGTTTCCAAATTTTCTCCCCATTTGTCCCCTTCCCCCACCCCAATACACCGATCATTCTAATTTCTCCTATCATCAATCTGCCCTCCCTTCTATCATCCCTCCCTTCCCTTGTCCCCATCTTCTCTTTTGTCCAGTAGGGCCAGATAACTTTCTATTCCCCATTACCTGTATTTCTTATTTCCTAGTAGCAAGAACATTACTCGACAGTTGTTCCTAAAACTTTGAGTTCCAACTTCTCCCCATCCCTCCCTTCCCACCCATTCCCTTTGGGAAGGCAGGCAATTTAATATAGGCCATATCTGTGTTGTTTTGCAAATGACTTCCATAATAGTCATGTTGTGTAAGACTAACTATATTTCACTCCATCCTATCCTGCCCCCCATTGCTTC
>CM053769.1:477005385-477035070 GCA_028658325.1 Potorous gilbertii | reverse complement strand
GGGGTCTCCTTTAGCATGGTGTTGACCTGCTTTTCATGCTTTTTTTGCATCTCTCTCATTTCTCTTCCCAGTTTTTCCTCCACCTGTCTAACTTGATTTTAAAAATCCTTTTTGAGCTCTTCCATGGCCTGAGCCCATTGGATATTTATTTTGGATGTTTGGGATACAGAAGCCTTGACTTCTATGTCTTTTCCTGATGGTAAGCATTGTTCTTCCTCATCAGAAAGGATGGGAGGAGATAACTGTTCACCAAGAAAATAACCTTCCATGGTCTTATTTTTTTTCCCTTTTCTGGGCATTTCCCCAGCCAGTTACTTGAATTCTGAGTTTCCTCTCTACACCTGCCTCACCTCCTGTTCCACCCAGCTAGTGCTTGGGGGCTGAGATTCAAATGCTGCTTCCCAGCCTCAGGGCTTTCAGTGGGGGTGAGGCTGCTATTCAGTGTGAGATTAAGTTCATGTGCTCAGGTGGGGGAAGGGCCAAAACTTGGGGCTCAGTTCCCTCAGGGGGTTTATGCAGAGACCTTCAACAATGGATCCTGGCTCCTGCCTGCTTTGGGAGCCCCTGTCTGCTGCTGCCTCCATTACTGCCTCCCGAGGGGGCCTGAGTTATTGAGGCACCCAGCTCCCCATCTCGGCAAGCTGAAAAGGCGCTCTTATTCACCTTTGGTGCCTGTGGGTGGAGGGACCTGCATGGCTGCTGGAGATTCTGTCCCTGAAGCCTGCTCAGATCTGCTCCTCTTGCTGCCATGAGGCCAAGGCATGGCTGGGCTCTGCTCTGGTCCAGTGTGCGACAGACCTTTGGTGTCGGTTTTTCAGGGCTCTCTGGAACAGAAATCTCCTCCACTCCATTGTTGTGTGGCTTCCGCTGCTCCAGAATTTGTTGGGAGTTCTTTTTTAGAGGTATTTTATGGGCTGTGGGTTAGGAGCTAGCATATGTGTATCTTTCTACATCGCCATCTTGACTCCTCCCCCATTCTCAGATCTTATAATAATAAGGGAACAGATATATAGCTCAGCAGTTGACTTTTCAGTTCTTTGTTGATAGGAGTACTCTCTGTGATTAGAGGCAGTGTTGCATGGTGGATGGAGCACCAGCCTTCCATGAACACTTTTTAAAAGAGACATGACAGCCTTGGACATAGAAGCAGCCAATAATGTCTTATTTTCAAACACTCCAATCCATCCATCATCTCAATGATCTAGAAGCTCCCTTCAGGGATACAGACAGCAACCTGTCCATGCCCATTCATCTGGGAGACTTGTCTGTGTCCTCATAAGCCTGATACATGTATTCCACTCAATCTGCTGAATGTCTTCATTGCTTCCTCTTGATACCTTGAGAGTAATTTATTTGATTCTTTATAGTAATATACAGTTTACAGCCTCTCTATCAATAATGCTTTATTTGAGCAACAAATACTAGGCAACAAACACAGTAAATGCCAGGTAATACCATAAAAATGGAATAATTATATTTTAATGGTCAAGAAAAGATTTATTCTTGACATGGGAGTCATCCCTGGGTCAGCTGTTTGTCTATAGTGATTCTTGGGAACTAAGTAAACAAAATTAGTTAGTGAGAGAGAGAGAGAGAGAGAGAGAGAGAGAGAGAGAGAGAGAAAGAGAGAGAGAAATGAATAGCAATGAGGAAAATATGTGGCATATAATTGAATAACTTAATCCTGAATAATTTAAGCAAAGTGAAAATTTAAACCAATAGGAAGTGGAAAACAGAACAACTCTAATAATTTTATCCAGAAGTTTAGCTAATATAAATTAATTGCCACAATGAGGAGACCAAAAGAGGCCAAAAAGCATCTTAGACATCAACCATCTGAGTTACTTTCTGAACACACAGAGAGAAATGACTGCTAAAGGCAACATGTAAACTTAGCATACATATAGCTTGTAATACTTTGCAATGAAGAATGATGGATGATTATGAGAAACATTGTCTCATAAAGCAAAGAAAATTTTAATGGAGGGTAATAATCAGTTTTAAAAAAAGCTTTGTAAGATATCTAATTAAGAAAATCATTACAAGGGCACTTAAGGATGAAAATGGAAAGGGAACTACAAACAGAAGTAGCATGGAAAAGATCTGCAAAAATCATTGCAATAAACTGTTTTTTCATCGAGGGCAATGGAATCACTACCCTCGGACACCAATATCACAGTTTCATGCTTAAAGAATGGAACTAAAGAGAACAGAGATGGGAAATGAATCTTGGTTGAACAAACTACATATAAAAGACTTCTACACTGGAGACAAGACAACGTGAAGGTGTTGAGGAATATATAAAGTATCTGAAGGAGAAGAAAATATTAAAAATGTGGAAAGAAGGGAAAAAACCCTATAAAATTGAAAAAAGCAGCTGATATGTCTATTATTCTATCTATAAGAAGTCTATGAGAATCAACTGTACACAAATCAAGGACATCTTAGGTGAGGGTGTCAGTAGGGAGCAAGTACCCTTTTGCAAATGATAACCATGGATCACTTCTTTACCAATTAACAAATGACCATTTGCGTTCTATATATTTTGTAGGTATACAACTGTTTACATATTGTCTCCTCCACTAGACTGTGATCCCTATGAAGGTAAGAACTGTCTTTTGCCTTTCTTTATGAACAGAACTTAAAAACTCAACACTTGGTTCATAGTAGGACATAAATGCTTGTTGCTGTTGATGCTGAAGATGAGAATTATGTTAATAACAATATAAGACCTTACTGGGAAAACTACTTGTTAACTATGAAAAAAGGATTCAATCTAGTAGAACAAAGGTGTAACCTCTTTTACAGCAAGGTATTCTCTGAAAGATATAAAAATAGCAATAATCCTGCTTAGTGACCCTCTGATGGTAAACGTCAGATCAGACATTAAACAGTGAGATTTCTATGTCAAAGTTATGTGTAACTGTGGAAAGGAGATTCAGCAGAGGGTCCATTTTGAGGGGGCATTTCCTATGCATGTTGAAGTCCTCCAGATAGAACCTCCTTTGGGCAGAGCCAAGATGGTAGAGTAGAAGGACACATCTCTAGAAGCTCTCCCCAAAAAGCCCATAAAATACCTCTAAAAATGACTCGAAACAAATTCTAGAGTAGTAGAAGCCACAAAGTGACAGAGTGAAAGAGATTTCCAGTGCAAGCCAGCCTAGAAGGCCTACAGGAAGGGTCTGTCACACCAGGAGCAGAGTAGAGTGCAGTCCACAGAATGCAGCCTGGCCTTGGCCATGACATGGCAAGGACTGGACTGGAGCAGGTTTCAAGGTGCCACTGGAAGCAGCTGATGTTCCCAGATTCCTCAACTCATAGATGCTAAAGACAGCTTCAAAGGTCAGTGAGAAAACTCACCTGGGTGAGAAGGCAATGCAGTGGACTAATCTCGGCCCCAAGTGGTGGCAGCTTCCATTGTTGGAGCCCTGGCCTAAAGATGCTGGGGGAATTGAGCTGCTGATCTGGATCTCAGCCCTGAGTGGTGGCCCTGGGGTGAGGAGGAGTGCTGGTTGGCTTGGTAGAGCTGGTGGAGGCTCTGGAGAGGGAATTCTACTTGCAGGTCTTGGTCAGAAAAGAGTGCTTGAGTTGCTCCCAGAGTAGAGTGCAGGTAAGGAGAAGAGTAAACTCTTCTCCCTTCACTGTGCCATCTTGGAGGAACTGAGAACTTACAGGTCCCTGGAGTATACCCTCCTCTTGACAAAGAAATCACAAGTAAAATAACTGGCTGGGAAAATGCTCAAAAAAGGGAAAAAAATTAGGCAATAGAAGGTTACTTTCTTGGTGAGCAGGTATTTTGTTCCATCCTTTAGGATGAGGAAGAACAATGGATACCATCAGAGGAAGACCTGAAAGTCAAGACTTCTGCATCCAAAACCTCCAAAATAAATATGCAATTTTCTCAGACCATGGAAGAGTTCAAAAAGGATTTTAAAAATCAAGTAAGAGAGGTGGAGGAAAATCTGGGGAGAGAAATGAGAGCAATGCAAGAAAATCATGAAAAGTGAGTCAACAGCTTGCTAAAGAAGACCCAAAAAAATTTTGAAGAAAATAGCACCTTTAAAAATAGACTAACTCAATTGGCAAAAGAGGTCCAAAAAGTCAATGAGGAGAAGAATGATTTAAAAAGCAGAATTAGCCAAATGGAAAAGGAGGTTCAAAAGCTCACCGAAGAAAATAGTTCTTTAAAAGTTAGAATGGAACAGATGGAAGTTAATGACTTTCTGAGAAACCAAAAAATCACAAAACAAAACCAAAAGGATGAAAACATGGAAGATAATGTGAAATATCTCATTGGAAAAACAACTGACCTGGAAAATAGATCCAGGAGAGACAATTTAAAAATTACAGGACTACCTGAAAGCCATGATCAAAAAAAGAGCCTAGACATCATCTTTCATGAAATTATCAAGGAAAACTGCCATGATATTCTAGAACCAGAGGGGAAAATAAATATTGAAAGAATTCACCAATCACCTCCTGAAAGAGATCCAAGAAGAAAAACTCCTAGGAACATTGTGGCCAAATTCCAGAGTTCCCTGGTCAAGGAGAAAATATTGCAAGCAGTTAAAAAAAACAATTTGAATATTGTGGAAATACAATCAGGAAAACACAGAATCTGGCAGCTTCTACATTAAGGTATCAAAGGGCTTAGAATATGATATTCCAAAAGTCAAAGGAACTAGGGTTAAAAACCAAGAATCGCCTACTCAGAAAATCTGAGTATAATACTTCAGGGGAAAAAATGCTCATTCAATGAAATAGATGACTTTCAAGAATTCTTCGTGAAAAGATCAGAGCTGAATAGAAAGTTTGATTTTCAAACATAAGAATGAAGGGAAGCATGGAAAGGTAAACAGGAAAGAGATGTCATAAGGGACTTACTAAAGTTGAACTGTTTACCTTCCTACATGGAAAGATAATATTTGTAACTCTTGAAACTTTTTTCAGTATTTGGGTAGCTGGAGGAATTATACACACACACACACACTCATACAAACACACACACACACACACACAGAGGGCACAGAGTAAGTTGAATAGGAAGGGATGATATCTAAAAAAATAAAATTATGGGGGGGGTGAGAGAGAAGTATATTGGGAGGAGAAAGGGAAAAATAGAATGGGAAAATTATCTCTCATAAAAAAGAGGCAAGAAAAAGCTTTTTCAATGGAGAGGAAAAGGGGGAGGTGAGAGGGAAAAAGTAAAAATTACTCTCATCATGTTTGGCTTAAGGAGGGAACAACATGCACACTCAATTTGGTATGAAAATCTATCTTATACTATAGGAAAGTAGGGGAAAAGGGAATAAGTGGGGTGTGGGCATCATGATAGAAGGGCAAATGAAAGGAAGGAGGTAATTAGATATCAACACTTTTGGGGAGGGATAATTGTCAAAAGAGAGAATTGAATAAATGAGAGGACAGGATAGGATGGAGAGAAATATCGTTAGTCTTTCACAACATGACTATTTTGGAAGTCTTTAGCAAAACTACACGTATATAGCTTATATTGAACTGCTTGTCTTTTCAGTGGGGATGGGTGGGGAGGGAGGAAGGGAGAGAAGTTGGAACTCAAAGTTTTAGGAACGAATGCTGACAATTATTTTTGAATGTAACTGGGAAATAAGAAATACAGGAAATGGAGTATAGAAATCTATCTTGCCCTACAAGAAAAGAGAGAAGATGGGGATAAGGGAAGGGAGGAATGTGATAGAAGAGAGGGTAGACTGGGGGAAGAGGTAATCAGAATGCATGGTGTTTTGGGGTGGGGGGAGGGGAGTGATGGGGAGAAGATTTGAAACTCAAAATCTTGTAGAAATGAGTGCTGAATTGTTGAAAACTACAAGTAAAGAAAAAAAAAGAAATTCCAGATAGAACTCCTGGAAGAGATATGTGATCATTTAAAGGAACTTGACTTAATGATCCACACAGGAAAAGCTAAGTGTATGAAGAATGCCTATTGCAGCTTCCAGCATGCATTTTGATGGATGCCCTCCAAAGATTTTCCCTCAGTATGATATAAGAACCTGTGATAGTATGCCCTCATGTGTATGTTGGGGCCCTTGCTGTTACATGGAGTCAAACATCCCAGAAAACTGTGTATTTATGCTCCTCTACACTACTTAGAATTCCTGGGAACCAGATTTGTTCTCTGCCTGGGTACCTTCTGGGAGGAGAGAAGTAGATTTTCAACCACTCCGTGGATATTTATTATTACCTGGGGTTCAGACGTGCTTTTAGAGCTTTGACCATAGTGTAAGCACACTCTGAGGGAACATTTTTATTGGTTTTCTCCTTTTCCCTCCTACTTAGAGCAAAGACCCATGGGAAAACTGATACAGGTAGCCAGTGCTCTGAGCCTATCAATGTATGTACTGTCACTTTGTTACTAACTACTATTCATTTGCTTATTGATTCTCTGTGAAGAGCAAAATGCTGTATGCAACATTCTATAATGTAATTGTTTCTGTGGGGAATTGATATCATTAGGACAAGGTAATGTAGCTAGATTTTGCTGAATTATAATAAATTTTAAATGAATACAGGGTGAACCAATAGATGGGGGCTTAGAGCTAAGTTCTGATTGGTAGACCATAAATCCACAAACCTAGATGTGAGAGTAGAATCTTTCTTCTAATTCTAGAGATGTTGCTGTTCCTCAGTTGTTCAGTTGAGTCTGACTCTCCATGACCTCATTTGGGGTTTTCTTGGCAATTATATTGAAGGGGTTTGCCATTTCCTTCTCTAACTCATTTTACAGATATGAGGAAACTGAGATTAAAAGACTTACCCAATGTCACACAGCTAGTAAGTGTCTGAGGTCAGATTTGAACTCAGGAAGATAAGTCTTCCTGACTCCAAGCTTGTCCCTCTATGCATTATGCTATGTAGTTGATCCAGCCACAGGGTCTTTGTCCCTTATTCAGCACTGTCTCCTTCCCCCATTGTAAGGGTTCTTGATGGCAGATTTCATCACTGAATGAAGATATTATTTACAAGGGTTTAAAAATCTCTGCCAGGTCTTAGACTGTGGCCAAAGTGCCATTAGATGATTAGAGATGTAGCTGTCACTGATTTTGTAATATTGGATCATCCTTACCCAGGGTCTTGGTATTATTTACCTAAGACTTCAGCAGCTTATAATACATTCCAATGAACAACAGTTTCCCTTAGGGGACACACAATACAGAGGCACACAGCAGGAACAGCAAACATAGCTTCCCTCCTCTATCTTTCCTCTCTGAATCTTCCCTGAGCCATATTTCTCTGCCATGAAGAGATTTCACTTAATGTTCTTTCTCTTCTTTCAAGCACACATAACTCTGCCTCTGTGGGATACTGAGGCAGGTTTGCATAACTAAGTTCAACCTTTGAGTTTCTTCTTCATTTGAAGGCAGACCACTGCATGTGGGTCTATTTACAGAGTCACAAAATGTCAATGGAAGGACCTCAGAATCGAGCTCCTCCAATCATAATGAGAATTCCCTCTTTAGCATCTTCCCTAAGCAGTCATACAGTTTTCACTGGAGTATCCCGATAAGAGGGATCCATTATTGCACAAAGGCTGCCCACTTAGGACTGCACTAATTATAAAACCATTTCCCTTATTTTGAGCTGAAATTTGCCTCCTTGAGACTGTCGCACATTGTTTCTGGTTCTGCTTAAGGGGCCAAGCCCAGTATCCAGTCTTCCATTTGTCCTTCAAATACGTGAAGATGTTTATCATATCCCTCTCCACCACCACCCCAAAATCACCTTTCCCCCAAGCTAAACATCCCCAGGGACTTCATCAGAAAGATCTAACTTGTCAATGTTTTAAAAATTGTACCTAGAATAGCTACAACCTACCCATATCCCATATATTCAACTGCCCTGCCTCTGGGATTGTGCTAACAAGATACACACCAGGAACTTCAACCTCTGTACCCTCCTGAAACCTTTTCTTAGTCTAACTGAATTCTTATCTCTCCCTTCTGAATTTTCTTTGGGATGATATTATCCTCCTCCACAGTCTACATTTCTTACTCAGGATTAATTCCCTGATGAACTAAGTCAATAGCTACTGAGGGACTGTACTTAGAGAATTTCATTCCTTTAGTCAATTGGCTCATTGATCAATGATGTTATCATGGGCTTGTGGGAATGAACAGTCATAGAACTAGCTTTGCTGTTGACTTTGGTGATAGAGAGTAAGTAGAAGCAATTGCCTCTGCCTCTTTCATTTTCTCCCTCCTAAGTTTTACTTTACCTCCATTTGCTTCTCCTCCTCTGTTTCTGCTAAGTTTCTCTTAGACTGACATCTGAATCTCAGCTTTAGTAAATACTATGCTAAAATGCTGTACTAAAGTAAATGCTATACTAAAAGCCATACTAGCCAGTCTCTAAGACACCTTTCTACATCTATAACCTTGTATGTTGATAAATCAAGGGGGCTCAGAACAATGTCCGCACATATCAAGTCCAGTTGGGTAGTTACCTAAAACCCTCTGTATGTGCTCAGCACAGGAAAATTCTGTTCTTCTTTTCTGGGTCCTAACTTCTTCCTAGGGAGTAGAGTTTTGGTCTTGGAATTAAAGAGACTTGGTCTCAGATCTTACCTCTGGTATTTACTAGCTGTATGACTCTGGGTAAGTCATTTCCTCTTTTTGAAACTTGGTAAAATGGGGCTAATGATAACCGTTTTATCTGCACAAAGAGTGGTCATGAGAAACCAATGAGCTAATGAAGGCAAAGTGGCTGGAACGTCTTTAGCAATTATACAAATAATATCAGTGATTGTTATTGTTGTACAAACACCAGTCGATAGATAGTTCATTTCTGCTATTCAGATGGCTTCCCATCTAGCAACTGAGAGAGCTGAAAGATTGCCTTCCTATCCTAGGTGGGACAAAAGAGAGACATGGATTGGAGAAGTCTCTTGGAGAGCCTGTGTCATCATTTAAAAAAAATGGAACTGGATGGTAGGCTGGCTATGCCCCAGGATCATAGAATTGTAGAAAGGGAGCTAGAGTGGAAGTCAGAAAATGTTTAAGCTACCAACCCCATCATTTTGCTGATGGGGAAACTAAGGCAGGAGAAGGAACAGGTCCTGTTCAAAATCTCACAGGTAGTAAGTGGCACAGACTTAGATCCTATGATTGTTGCAAAGGCAGCATTTGTTCTACTATGAGGAAAAGAAAAGCATTAAGATGAATGAAAGGTCTAAGCAAAATCATTCTTTAAATTCTAGTTATTAATGCAAATCTCATTAGAAATGCCAGGGTAAAGCTTGAGAAACAAAGAAATCACTCACCTGTAAAGGTTTTCCAAGGGAGTTTACAATACTTCTGACCTTTTTTGGCTGAGCAAGGTTGGAAATAACTCCTTTCTGAGGGACATTTGAAAGACTTGAAAATAAGAACCCAGAATGACTAACTCAAGCCCACAATCACAGAATGCTGGAGTAAGGAGGAATCTGAGAGATATTCTTATATGTAATTTTGCAAGTTTTAGGATCATTGTTCTAGGGCTAGCAGGGACCTTGGGTCTCACTCTGGTCCCCCATGCTCCTGATGAGAAAACTGAGGCTTAGAGGAGGTCGTATAGAATAGCAACATCAACAGTAACAAGGCAAGATGGTGAAAAAAGGACTATGTAGTCCAAGGTCTTCACGTGAAGGCTGGATGACTGCCTTTCAGGGAATTTTGTTCAAGAAGAGGGTGACTAGATGTTCTCCCAATTCTGATATCCTTCTATATAAATATAAATGTAATTAGAAGAACTGATTAGGGTATTACAATCCCAGCACAACACAGGAGTTTGGCAAGAACCTGGGCTGTGAATTTTCAATATTGGAGATTCTAGGTAACTTGATGGGAGCACAAGACCACAGGGCTGGAATTGGGAATTATTGTGCCTAGGGCTGGTGGCACAGGCCATAATACCTTCAATGAGGGAGTGAGGGATGGGAAGAGACTAGAGGAGGAGACTTCGTGGCACCCTTAGTAGTTGCTGCTTGGGAAGCTGGTGGGGTAGGGAGGAGATCTCTCTTCTCCAAGACTGGTTGGATCTCACCACTGAACCACAGGACAACTTTCCATTTTAACTTATTATTTGTGCTAACTAGGTGCAAAGCTAGGTTGTTTTCATGATTCTGGAACATTCCAAGTATTGTTAACACCCTTTTAATTCTACCCCTTCTTAATTCAGGCCCTGAGGCAAAGTCCCAGTTGACCTGCCCTAGTTGCTCCTCAGTCAGAGAAGATGGTACAGTCTTTATTGAAGCATTGCTACTGTTGTCATTTCCTACCAAGCAACCTTATGATCTGCCTTGGATTACTCATGTATATTTCTCAACTGGACAAAGAAATTTCTCAGTATAAATCATTAAATTAGATTCCAAAGAGGTAAAAGCAACATTTTTTGCCCATCAACTTAACCTTGACTGACAACCTCTTTTGATCCCAAGCAACAGAAATGTTATAATTTAATTGGAAAAGAGGCTATTAACTGTCATCTCTGATAATGACAGATTTAAGCAGCAGTTTAGTGATGGCTTTGTCTTATCCTGGCATAAACTGGCCCTGGACTCTCAAAGACTGGCTTCACAATCACTCAGTCAGCAAGTTAGCATCTGTTTCACCCCACATTCTCTTCTAGATGTCCAGGATGCAGAACAGAAGAAAGGTTTTAAATGTGGATTCAGGATGAATTGTGTTTGGGTTGTCCAAGGATGAGTCTGGAGAGGCTCATTGCCACAAAGTGGTGACCATTTCATTCATGAAGACTCAAAGCCATTCTCTGAAGGCCAAGAGGAGTGGTAATCTGCAAGATCTCATGAAGCATACACAGGTTGCGTTCAGGTTTCCAAATCCCCTTCCTCTCCACAATTAGGTGAGGCATTGAGGGCAAGCATGCTTTTTCCCAGATTACAGATGAGTAATTAAGAGAAGCATTCTGGAAAGAGTGCTGGAGCCTTGTGAGGTCCAAGTGAGATAGTATATGAAAAACCCTTTAGTACTATCTATCATTACTATGAAAGGCAGGGAGGCCTAGTGGGCATCTAGTCAGCCTCAAAGCCAGAAGACCTAGATTCAAAATCCAACTTCACCAATTCTTACTTGCATGCTGTCAGGCAAATCATTTCACTTCCCTGGGCTTGGACTCAGTTTCCTCATCTGTAAAATGAGAGGGCTGGATTAGATGATATCTGAGGTCCCTTTCAAGCTTTAGATCTAAGATCCTACAATGATAGTAATAGCACTACTACTACTGCTACTACTGCAACTGCTACCACTGCTGTTACACTGTCTGCTACTACTATTGCAGCTACTGTGGCTGCTCCTGTTACTACTGATGCTGCTACTAATGTTACATTGTTGCTATTATTGTTCCTATTACTATTATTGCTACTACTGCTACTGTTGCTACTGCTACATTGTTGCTGCTGCTGCTGTTGCCCTGGCAAGGAAACTCCCTTTATCAATGCAGCTTGGCATTGTTCTGAAACTTACAGACTAAGAGAGTTCACTAGAACATTGAGAGGTTACATTGTACAATTAGGGTCACTGTAAGTGGTGAGATGTGAGCCTAGATCTTTCTGACTGAAACTATTATATAGCATTGATTTTCCTAAAAATAATCCTCATGATAACAGAATTAAGAAAGGGCTTTGCACACATTTAGGCTTCACAACAAGTCTCTGAGGTGGACAGTATGGATGGTTATCACTTTTGCAGATGGTTATCATTTTAGAGACGAGGAAACTGAGACACTTATAATTTGATCAATCATGACCAGTCAGTGTCAGAACTGAAATGGATAAAGTGATCATGGTTTTCAGCTAGTTGGAAATTACTTCCCTGGGAGAAAATCAGGTGTGGCCACTTAGAGGGATGTCTCCTTTGCATCCTTCTCAATGCAGCCATTTCTCTTTCTTTGGGGGAGGGTGATGGGTGGACATCAATGCCCTTGTAGATTGTAACCTCAATATTGGGCAGTCAAGTTAGTTTGGGAGAAGTTCTACCTGGAGGTGGAGAGGCAAGGACCAGGCAGAGCAGACAGTTCTCCCCACCATCCATTCTTGGTAGGACTGAGCTCATCTTGCTTCTAGGCTAATGTGAGCCCTTCAGCCCAAATAGGGGAGCATGGCAGGCTCTTGACACAATGTAACACCCTCTTTCTTTATAGCAGAAAAGTTAATGAAATTCTTCCAAGCCTCAGGACTTTTCAAGCCATCCCTCATAGTTAGAAAGCCAACCACATAGCAGGTCACCATGCTTAATGCTTGCCCTTGATGGAGAATGGCTAAATACAGATCTCAGGTGGTTCACTTCTGAAGAGCTGTGAAAATCTCTGTTTATGAGAACATAACATGTGGTGCAATCCACAGGGGAAGAGTAGGAAACACATATTTCTTAACTGCCTACTGTGTACTGTTTTACAAATATTTTCTCATTTGAGCCTGGGAGGTAGATGATATTATTTATCCTTGTTTTACATATGAAGAAATTGAGGAAGACAGGTTAAGTGACTTGCCTAAGGTCACACATCTGGAAAGTGACTGAGGCCAGATTTGAATTCAGGTATAACTAACTCCAGGATCACCTATCTATATGTGTAAAATGCTAGACTTGGACTTGGAGACAGAAAGACTCAGAAAGGTCCACCTAATTACTAGCTGTGGGACCTCTAGTCTCTGTAAGCTACAGTTTCCTGAGTATATTGGGTTAAATGACCACTAAGGACTCTTTGAGCTTTATATCTTTGAAACCAGAATTGCTGCCAAGAATTGACTGATCTGCCTGGTTGTATAAAATGGACTGGATCCCCTTTTGTCATTCAACCGAAGACAGGTTTTGTTTTTCTGTGAATGATCAGCAACGTAAATAAATTGAAAGACAGGACAACTATATTGCCATAGTGAGAAATGTATTTTTATATACCAATGTATAAAATAACTTGACTTCAAGGAGAGGTGTAATGGAAACTATTCAGGAAGTGTGTGATCAGAGGAAGGGATAGCCTGATTGATTATGCAAAGTGAAGGAAGGATGGGGATAGGATGATTCAGAGGCTTTACTGGTAGTTGCAAAATGTTAAAAGACCTAGAGAAAGTCCTTCCAGTGTGTTAGGTAGATCCTCTAAGGAAAATTTATGGAAGATCTCATCCAAAACTTTTCCTGGATGACAAAGGTGCTGTGAACTATTGATAGAGGTAATATTCACATTGAGGATGACATGTACTTAATGGAATAGTGAACTGAATTGAAATGAGTTCAATGTTTATTAATAAGTCCCCTATAGACACCAGGGAATCAAAGATGAAATCAATGCAATTTCTATATTTGTGGAACTTTTATTTTCCTGAGGAAAGAAGGGAAATAGCATGTGACAGGCCAATAAACAGATACACACACACACACACACATACACACATACACATACATATATATATATATGTATACACACACACACACACACACACACACATATAATACAGAATGATTGGGTGGGGGAGGAAGATAATGAATGACTGGGAGATCAGGAAAGCCTCCTTGTGGGAAATATTGCATCCAATGATTCTCAAAGGAAGTTAGGAATTCCAAGATGCTATAGTGAGGAAGGAGTTTTCTAGGCAGAGGGTACAACCTGTGCAAAAGCATAGGGGCCAGAGATCAAGTGTTTTATAAAAAGAATGACAAATTGGCCAGGATGACTGGAACATAGACTATGAAATCAATTTGAAAAGATAGGTAGGAGTCAGAGGCAGCCAAGTATACACCCCCTCACCCCCAGGTTATGTAATGATAAAGTACTAACTTGTGCATTATGGGTCAGTAGAGAAGAGGGCAGTGATAATTATAGTATTTGGAGCAGGGAGAGCTTGTTATGGGGTGTCTTCATGAGGGAAGGTAGGATTCACACTGGGATGAGAAGGATGAGTAGGTTATAGATAAATCAGGACAAAGGAGGGCATGGATGGCAGAAAGCATGGCTTGAGCAAAGGCTCAGAGGATGGGTTGAATGCAGAATGTGCCAACCAGAAGGGAGATCAGCCTGCCTGGAGCACAGGAAATGAGACACTGGGACCAGGAGAGTTTAGGCTTCAGATCTGAGCTTGCAGTTGAACATTAGCCAGGGTGTGACATCGGACACCTGGTTTGAGTTCTGCTCTGGTTAACAACCATTGAATGCATTATGGTGTTCCAAATGTCATCCAAAACCTAGGAGAGGAAAAAGAGATTTGGGGCCAAATAATACACACTGTTTGGAAATACTTGGTTTGTATAGACACAGCCCAAGTATATGATCAGGGCTGGCCCAAGGGCAGTATGGGCAGCAGGGGGATTTATCTCAGGGACTCCACCCTCCTCATGTCCTTTGGGCCCCTTCCTTTTCTATTCCAGCAGGGCTGGCTATAGAAGGGGCCCCTGGCCCAGTACCCCACTTTACCAAGCAGGCAGCTGAGGCCCAGAGACAGGCAGTGACTTATCCACCATCACCCAAATAGTAAGTAGGCAGAGTTGACCCTTGAACCCAAATGCTTTTATTCAAATCCAGTGTTCTTCCCACTTTACCAAAGCTGTCTTGTATTTCATCCCAAATGAAGGCATTTCCTCTTTAGAGATGACTATTTTATTAAGGTAAAATTTTATGGGGTAAGTGGAAAGAGTACTGGGTTTGGATTCAATGGACCTGAGTTCAAATCAGACCCTGGCACTTTATACATGTTTGGACAAATCTCAGCCCCTCTGGGTTTGTTTTCTTGTCTGCAGAATGAAAGTGTGGGAGTAGATCACCTCTCTATGACAGTCAGATGGGGGAGAGATTTGGGGGTGCAGGGTGGGCTTTAAACATCGGTGCATGCCCTAAGTACTTCTTAAGCATTGGCCGTGTACAGTGCACTCTGGGGGGGACCGGGGAGGGAGGAGGGAGAGGGTTAAAAAGCAAAATAGAAAACACAGTTCCTCCCCTGAAGGAGCTGACATTCCAGTGCCCATTAACGAGCTGCCCTTGAGGACATAGAGGGTCACATGTGGTCTTGAGGTCACAGATTTCCCACTTGGGTAACGGAGGTAGCTGCTTCCTCCCCTCCTTCTGATGAAACTTCATACTAAGGACAGGATAGATGATGGGAAGTTTTTCTCTGCTTCTTTTCCTCATTTTCTTCTCCATGTGATTGACTCTGCTCCCACCAGACTGCCCTTTTAACCATCACAAAGTTACTAGGGGCTGTCATAGTGCTAAGAGTACCAGGACCAGTCAGGAAGACTCCTCCCTGAGTTCAAATCTGGCCTCAGATACTCACTGGCTATGTGACCCTGAGCAAGTCACTTCACCCTGTTTGCCTCCATTTTCCTCATCTGTAAAATGAGTTGGAGAAACGACAAACCACTCCAGTAACTTTGCCAAGAAAATCCCAAATGGGGTCGTGAAGATCAGACACAATGACAACAACAACAGTAAAGCATTGTATAGTCATCCTTCCAACAACCTTTTGAAATAGCAATTCAAACAATTTCATTATTGTCATTTTTCAGATAAGGCAACTGAGGCCCCAGGTTTTTTTGGAATGCAAAGTTCTTCCACCTAAGGACTGGTTTGTTTGTTGTTCTTGTATCCTGAGCACCTAGCACAGCCTGACCCAGAGTAGAACAGAAGGGTCAAGATTTAGTGGCAGGTAGGTCTTGAGTCTCTCCCCCACCCAGAAGAAGCCAGGACACATTGCCATCAGTTTGGGCATATGCCACATTGAGAGAAAGAGTGACTCTAATTGACCATGCTGGTCTCTGAGTAGAGCCCCAGGGAGTTTGCAAGGCTAACTGTCTGTCCTGGGTCAAGAAATGAGACGTCAAAATAGGGAAAGTCTGTTCACTTCCACTGACTCAAAAGGAACCAGGATGATTTTCCTAGTGTTTTCCAAATGTCATGTCACCATGTCATCAGTGACTGGAATTGACTTGTGTCCAGGTAAGCAGCTGTCAGAGATGCTCGTAATTGGCATGTCGCAGAAAAAGTAAGTTCAACAAGAAGGGAATCTGGGACACACAGCAAGCATCACAAAGAAGTGAGGGTGAACTTGGGTGTGGTCTGGATTTTAGGATTCAGTGGGGATCCTAAAAAAATTTTCATTGAAAATGGAAAAACGTGTCTAAAATGGACTCATTCATTAGATTGACAAGGAAGGGGAGTTGTTTTTTTTTTTTAAGTTTTGTTTCTTGTTTTTCTTTGCAGGTATTTTTGGAAACCTTCTTAAATTTCCCCAATATCCCATCATATTGTGGACATGATCTTGACTTCTCAAAGGCAATACCAGGAGCACACCAGCTCTGGATGTATTGAGCGAGGCAGGAAAGCTCTCATGACAGGTTCATTCTCCTGGGGGTAAAAATGGCTGGTGGTGGTGGTGTGTGTGTGTCTGTGTGTGTGCCCATGCTCCTGTGTGTATGTGTGTGCACACACATGCACATGCAGGTTCATATATGTGTGGACCTGCATGTATGTGTATTGATGTGAACGATAGACCAGGAAAATCCCTCTTTTTCTAGTCCAGAGGTTCTTAACCCGTCATGGACCCCTTTGATACTGTGGGGGAATATTTGGAAAATAATATAATAAACAAAATAAAAATAATACAATATAATAATATATTATAATTACATATATAATATTATATATAACATGATAGAATAATACTATTATAATTAAATAATATAATAAATAAAATTAAGAAAATAAAAACTTATAATAAAATAAAGCAATTATGTTGAAAGTTATAAATGTATACATGGAAAATACATATATTCATATATAAAGACATATATTTGTGTGCATATACAGTGATATATGCACACATATGTGTATGTATGTCCAGGTTTATAGAGTCCAGGCAAAGAATCTCTCCAATGTCCTCCACTGTTGTCTTCTCTGCTGGAGTTGTAGGAGCAGCTGGGCCCTGAGAGAAGGAGCAGAATCCTGAAGGTGGTAGCACTGAGCCTGGGGAGGGGATCTATGCAGTCATGTCTGATTCTCTGGGACCTAATTGGAAGTTTTCTTGGCAGAGATATTGGACTGGTTCACCATTTCCTTCTCCAGCTCATTTTACCAATAGGGAAATGGAAGCAAACAGAGTTAAGGAACTTGCCCAGGATCACATGGTTAGGATCTGAGCCCAGATTTGAACTCTAGAAGATAAGTTTTCCTGATTCCAGGCTATCTGCTATGCTCAGGGTTTGTTTAAGGTACATTCCAGAAGATGGAAAGGAGTAGGGATAGAAGTGTCTGAACTACATAGAAAGCAAGAGTACGGTCCACCCAGTTAGGTAGAAGTATACTCCCTTTGTCCCTTTGTCCTGGGACAAAACTTTACTTAGTACCTACTCTTTCACAGTCATTAGAGGATTGACCAAACTCAAATGTGACAAAGAATATTACCAGGCAAATCCCAGGCTGAGGAATTTTTAATCAGGCCCAATCTCCAAGACTATCCACTGAGACATGCAGGAGGTGTGATCTGCCTTATTTATGGGAATATTCCCACTGGCAAGGTTAGAGATAGCAGAAACAAGAATTTCTGGGAAAAGGGAGTTGTCTTAAAGGATAAGATAGCTGGTGACGCACAGGGGGAAATGGAGGCCATCCAAAGGCCAGGAAGGGGGCTTCCATCTATTACCAATGCCTTGCTTCATTATTCCAACTAGAAAGCCCCCTGACTTTGGCCCAATTTCAGTCACTAACTTTTTATGTGACTTGAGTCAATTTTTCACCTCTAGGCCTTGTCTGCTTCATTTATCAAATGGGCTAATTATACCTGCTCTCTCTAGTTCTCTCTCTTGTTATAAGGTCAACATGAGGGAAAGGATCAGACAGCGCTTTGGCAAACATTATTCCAGTGTGAAATAGGCCGTCATTTGTTGTTGTTGTTGTTCTGGGCAAGGATTTTCTTTTACTTCTCCTGAGAAATTCCCCAGAGAGTCTCATGTGAAGATGACCTGAATGACAGGAATTTCTCTAGGCCTACAATATATTTCCCATTATTGAAGGCACTGAAGCAGCCTGGGAGGGGAATTAAAATGCTAGACATGTCTGTGCCCCACTCAATTATAACCTGAGTCAAGCTTGTCAGCTTTGACTGGGTAATGTTGACAGGCAACAGTCACACAAAATGGTCCTTCATTATAATTAGCCATCTTGGTTGACTTGGCATTATATAAAAAAATTTATTAAGCCACATGGAAGATGCAAAAGGAGTATAATGAGTTATTTCTACCCTCAAAGACCTTGCAGCTGAAGATGTGACTCAAGAATATAGGTCATTGAAGCATAGATTTGGAGCTGGAAAAGTACCTTCGAGATCATAGAGTGTAGAAATGTATTTACAATAAATAAACAGATATTCTGGATAACGGACAATGCTCTCACACTTTCCCAGTCACCAACGAAATGAAACAGTGCTCTGTGCTTGCTCCCATGCTTTTTAGCATGATGTTTTCAGGCATGTTGTCAAATGCTTTCAATGAGGATGAATGTGACATCAAGTTCAGCTACCATACTGATGGTAAATTACTCAACTTGAAAAGGCTACAAGCCAAGACCAAAGTAGAGGGAGTGTTGGTGCATGATTTTCTGTTTGCAGATCTGAAACTGAGATGTAACAAATTATAGATGGATCTCTGCTGTTTGTAATAATTTTGGCTTAGCAATACCAAGAAAACACAGGTGCTTCATCACCCACCACCACACCATCCATACTTGAAGCCATCAGTAACCACAAATGGAGAAGTTTTAAATGCTGTGAATAAGTTTACCTACCTTGGTAGTATACTTTCCAGGGATGTACATATTGATGATGAGGTTGATGACACATCGCCAGAGCTAGCTCAGTGTTTGGGAGATTCTAAAGGAAACTGTGGGAGAGAAGAGGTATTTGATCTACAGATCTATAGATCTGTAAAGATCAACAGAGCTGTTGTGCTGATCTCAGTGTTGTATGTTTGTGAAACTTGGACAGTATACCAGAGCCATGCCAGGCAAGTGGATTTCTTCCATTTGAATTGTCTTGGGGAGATTCTGATGATCACCTGTCAGGGCAAGGTACCAGACACTGAGATCTTTCAGATTCTACTTCAGAGAGCACAACTCTGATGGGCTGGCCATGTTATTCAAATGCAAAACATATGCTTGTCAAAAAATACTTTTATGGAGAACTCACGCAAGACACGTGTTCAGATAGTGGTCAGAAGTGATACAACAACACTCTCAAGATCTCTCTTAAGAACTTTGGAATTGATTGTGTGACATGGGAGATTGGCACAGGACCACTCAGCAATGACATGCCCACATCAGAGAAGGTGTTGTGCTCTATGAGCAAAGCAGAATTGAGACAGCTTAAAGGAAACAGGACACAGAGATTTAGAGAATCCATTCCAAATGTTCACACGGACTATTTGTGCCTGACCTTGCTAGAGCATTCCAAACTCTGTTGATCTCATTAGCACAGACACACTCTAACTTGACTCTAGCACAGTGATGCCATATTGGTCCTTTTCAAGAATGAAGGACAACCAACCAACCGTATAGTTTAGAAAGATATAATATACAGTATAGAAATAGATATGTGTAGAAAGATATATAGTATAGAAATACATATTATGCAGTATAGAAGTATGTTATATGGTATAGAAAGGAATAGATAGCATAGAAATATATATGGTATTGAAAGATATATATTATGGAACTATATGGTATTGAAATATATGACATAATATTGAAATAAATCACATATTATAGAAGTATATCATATTGCATATATATGCACATATATAGACATACAATTTATTTCAACTCTCCTCATTTTTTATGAGGAAACTGAGTTTCTGAGAGGCTAAATGATTTCCCCAAATTTGCATGGATATGTAGCTGAGCTGAGGTTTGAACTCACTTAAAAAACAATGAGGAAGCATTCTAGGAATTCTGAGAAGTCAGCACAATGTGCCTGTGCACACTGATGTACATGCATGCACGTGTGTGTACTCCTGTATACAGAAGGAGTGTTGTATATGAGGTCAGACAGTCTGGGTCATCTTTTTCTCTTGGTCAGTTTCAAAGGAAGCCCACAGCAGCATAATCTGTCCCTCCCACCCTCTTCTTCCCCAGTGTTAAGATTTTCCATTCCAACTCATTCCTATCTTCCCTTCTCTTTCTTGTATACATTACAATAAGAACATGGGATTTGAAAGTGGAAGGGACTTTAAACTCCACTGATGCTAGATGGTGCAGTGGATAGAGTGCTGGTGTTAGAGTCATGAGGACCTGAGTTCAAATCTGGCCTCAGACTCATACTAGTGGTGGGACTCTGGGCAAGTTACTTACCTTGTTTGCCTTAGTTTCTTCATCTGTAAAATGAGCTGGAGAAAGAAATGGACAACCATTTCAATATCTTTGCAAAGAAAACCCCAAATGGGGTCATGAAGAATCAGACATGACTAGATAACAACAAGCCCAACCCATGCACGAATGGGATGCCTTCTGCAACATATCTAACAAAGGTATCTTCTGAAGGGGTCTCACTACCTCTCAGATAATCCATTTCTGGGTAGCATCAATTACTAGGAAATTTTTCCTTGTGTAGAGTCTAACTTACTGAGAGGCTAAGTAATTTACCTAGTCAACTATTATTGATTATTAGTAATCAACTTGCATTTATTAAGCATGAACTTAATTAAATTAAGCACACATGCCAGTTCCTTAGCTAAGTGCTGAGAATGCAAAAAGATGGTGCCTGCTCTCAAGGAGTTCCCAGTTTAATGGATCTCACAGTCTGGAGTCACATGGAATCATAAATATAGAGTTGAGAGAGACTTCAGAAGTCATCTAGTCCAAGCCTTTGATTTTACGGATGGAGAAACTGAGGTCCAGGAATATGAAATGAGTTACCCCAGGTCACAGAACTAGTCTGAGGTGGAACTTGAACCCAGACTTTCATCCTTCCAAAGCCAATATTTTTTCTGCTCTTCCCACATTCTTTCTTAACATAGCAAGAACAGAAACAATTGGTGATTTTGAAAACAACTGGTTAGCAGGCAATAAGTGGGCTTTTAAGTAAGTTCAGTTTTTAATTTTTGAAATGGCTCATTCTCATGTATGCATGTGAATGTGTGTCTGTGTATGTGTGTATACATGTGTGCATGTGTATAACCTGTGTGTGTGTGTGTGTGTGTGTAGTTTCAACCCAGGTAAATGTATAAAATCACTAGTGATTGCAAAAGGCAATTGCCCACCTTCTCAGAGAAAGTATCTAATTAAATCTTTTGCCAAATGAGTTTTATGGCTCTGAAGTAAACAGGATGGAATAATTAATATGCACAGTAAAAAAATTAAAGGTAATTATGTTTCAAGCAAAGGCAGATCTGTGGCACTGACTTTCAGATGCCTGATTTTATTTTCACAGAAATGCCCAAAACACTGTCAAATCCAGAAATGTTAACCCAGATGGTTGTAGGTGCTGTTTCTATATTGGTTGTTCCTGATCACTCAGTGAGCAATGATGAAATGGGATATGAGTTTTGACCTCCTGATTCTGGGCCCAGCTTTCTTTCTCCTACCCCAAACTTTCTTCCTATAATTATATCTATATTGCTGGAGAGATTTGAGTTTTACAAAGCAACCCTTAATGAGTTAGTGTGAGTATCATTGCCCCATCTCTGTTCTTTTGCACTGGCCATTCCTCATGCCCAGCGTGCCTTCCCTCCTTAGCTCTGATTCTAAGGATCCCCCATTCCCTTCAAAACTCTTCTCCAACACTGTGAGAAGTCTGTCCTAATGTCTCCAGAGGCTCATGCTTTCCTGGCACAAATTGCCTGGCACTTATTTTTTTTATCTATGTTACATACACAGGATGTTCCATCTCTCCCTGTAAACATCAGTGTTGTCACCCCCCATAACAGAATGTGAGCTTCTTGAGGACAGAGACTTCTTCACTTAGGATTTTGTAACTCCACCTCCAATCACAGTGCTTGGCACACATTAGGTGCTTGGTCCATTTTTGTTGATTGATATTTTATAGCTAGGAAAACTGAGGCTCTGTGTGACCATGGTCCCACAACCAATAGGCATCAGAGTGGGAATTTAAACTCCAGGTCCAGAGTTCGATTATTAGAACACATTGCTTTTTGTACAGCATCACCTTAGGGTATGGAACACTCTAGAATGTTCTCTCCTTTGCTAGTGTCTTCAGAGAACTTCACTGGTTAATCTGACCAGAGGCTGTTTTTGGATATCTTTGCACTCTGAGTCAATAGAATGCGAATGACAGCTTGAGGAAGGGAAGACAGAACCATCATTCCAGTAGAATGTGAGCTCCTTGTGGTCAGTGGTTGAGTTTCTTTCCATCCAAGCCAGCACAAAGCCTTGTCCAGAGTAAGTACTTAACACATGTTTTTTCATAGGAACTCCATACCGGGAAGAAGTCTCTGAGGTCAGCTAGTTCAAGCCTCTCATTTTGCACATGGGGAAACTGAGGCTCAGAGAGGTTAAGTGATTTGCCCAAGGTCATAGAGCTGGTTGGTATTTATCAGGTATCGGATGTGAGTCCTCTCTAGACTCTCTACTCTGCTGCTGAATTGAATCAATTTTGTGACTGAAGAGAGACTTTGAAAGAAATGGTCCATTTCCTTAATGAGGACTCTGAGATGGTTTCAACAAGGTTGGTCCCCATGAGGCATGATTAAGGGAATGTTTAAGAGCATTCTGTAGCCAAAGAGTCTCATAGTTCTGTTACTAGGTAGACCAAGGCAGCCAGCAGGCAGAGGCATGCCAAGAGGGCATCAGCTGGGCTGGGCTGATCATCCCCAGGAGGTCTTGCTTCTTTTCTTCCCAGGAAAACCGGAAGTGAAATACACTCTTATCTCTTATATTTCTTTATTTTCTGTTTTTGTGCTTTTAACAAGATGAAAAAGGCTACATTTCCACAGGCTCACTTTTGACTCTGGGGATTTGAAAAGCTTCCCTTGAGAGAGACAAATTAGCCCATCCAACAAATGTGAGTAAATGAAGTCCGTCAGAGATGGAATGAGAGGAAGACACTGGGGTTCTAGCTATAGGCATTCTTTTGCAGGCAGGCAGGGCCATGGGAACATAGTTCAGCTGCCACAAAGAGCTCATATCCAGGGTCAAGATGCCCAGATGGAGAATTAGAGCTGCAAGTTTTCCATGTCTGAAGGGCTCCCTCCCCTACCCCTTTCCTCTTGTCCTTCTTCCACTGCTTTCCCACTCTCAGATTATCCACAGAATCCAGTGTCTGATTTGCATAACCTTGAGAGTGGGAATTTCCAAAAAGAATGAAAATATTTATTTTTCCTCTTTTGGTCAAACTTCACAAATGCACCTTATCTCTATCTCAGTTTGGATATGAACATTGATAATGTGGGCCCAGAACCCAGATCCACTCAAGAGGAAGCATCAAATTGCAAATGACTTATTCTAAATCAACCTGGCCTCTCAAGCCCAGTCACTTGAATTTAAGCAATAGTAATTTACCTAAACCACCAGTCCTGTCCTAACTCCCTCACATTGGCATGAACCATAGAATCACAGACTTAGAGCAGGGAGGACCTTTAAGGTCATCTAGACCAAACCCTCATTTGGTTTATTAAACAAACATTCATTAGGAAACTACTATGGCTCTGGAAATGCAAAGACAATAAGGAATTAGTCTTTGTCCGCACCTTCTACTGGAGCTTTTGCCTTCTTACTCAAATGAGCAAACGGAGGGCCAGGGAAGTTAGTTAACATGCCCAACACTCTGTCCTCTCTGGATATTCATGGCACAGATCTCTCTTGGTTCCCCTACCATCTAACTACTCCTTTTCAGTCTTGGGCAGCCAGATCATTCCACTTAACTTTTGGTGTACCCCAAAGTTCTGACTTGGGTTCTTTTCTCTTTCCAATCTAGGTAATCTCATCAGTTCCTATGAGTCAAATACAAATCTTTTGAAGCCTCATTCTAGTTCAAAAGCTTCTTTCTCCCCACATCCTTACTTAGGTCTTTTGATTGACTGATTGGTTAAGATATACATTCCATCTAGTTAGATCACCAGAGCTGCAATGGGGTGAGATAGTTTTGACCCAACTCTTACAATAGAATCACTAGGCTTTGAAATGTACCTCTAACTCCAAATACCAAGCTCTTTTAGTCAGCCAGTTATTCAGTAAACATTTATTAAGCACCTAATATGTTCCAGGCCTTGGGCTAAGCATTGAGGATACAAAGAGAGGCAAAAGACGGTCCCTGCTCTTGAGGAGCTCCTAGAGTGACCCTGTATCCTTGAGAGTTCTGTAAACAGAGCAAAACTCAAAGTTAGGAACATAACTGAAGGAATGACCTGATGCTGTCAGGAAGGCAAACTTAGAAAAGTTTGGAGGAGCTCTTCACACAAAGGTTGATCCGTTTCTCTTCCAGAGTATGACCTTCTACTAAGATGAAGTGCTCAGCCCATAATATGTGCTTAGTAAATGCTTTGGATTAAGTTGTGGAAGGGGTGGGACCTTGGTCTGTGTAGGTAGAAAGACTGATAAAATCATGACTCTGTCAAGTAAGAAGGCAGTGACACAGCGGAAGGAGGCTTGACTCTGGAGCTGAAGGACCAGGGTTCCAAACCCACCTCTGGCACTTATTCTCTGTGTGACCTTAGCCAAGTGACTTAGTCTTCCTAGACCTCAGGACTTGATAGAATCTGAGGCCCTTACCAGTTCTAGCAGCATGATCCAAGGAGAAGCAGTACGAGGTAGTAGACAGAGTGTTGGCATCAGAAAGATCTGGTTTTACATTCCATCTCAAATATTGTGTGACCCAAACAAGTAACTTAATCTCTGTGTGCTCTGTTTCCCCATTTGTAAAGTGTGATGGTTGGACTCTGTGACTTTGGAGGTCCCTTCTCTCTCTAGTGCTATGATTCTAAAATCCTCTGTTTGCTTTCAGACCACCCACTTCCCAAGCACCCAGGAAAATAAATTAGTAAAGTTGCTTATTAGGTATGGAATCAATTCTAGGGGAATGGAGTGATCTTGAGGGACATTTCTGCTCTGTTCTGGCCTTTTCTAGCTGGAATGATGGTGTTCACCAGATCCAGGAGATATCTCTTTCCTGTGGATGATGTCATATAAAAATAAAAGGAGTTCCCATTTATATGCCACGCAGAGCACTTTACTCTCTCTCACATATTCTCTATGTAGATGCTCTCCTGTTGGATTTCACCACCTTTCTGTCAACTCTCCTCATTCCTCCTCACTTCCACACTTGCCACCATGCCCCAGGCCAGGGAAAGTTTTCTTTTGATTACATTCGGAGGTGTCTGCTTCCAATGACATTTTAATTTCACACAGAAGCTATCTCCAAATCACCAGAGGCTATTGGGCTGCTGCTGGTGAATTTTCCCTTGAAGAGCTGATTCTATTCACATCGGGTACATTTGTAGGATCACAGTATTTCAGAGTTGAAAGAGACCTCTGACACCAATGAGCTCCTCGCCAGAACAATTTCGTCACTTGAGACAATTCAGTCGTGGGACAAAGGGTTGGATAGGGGAGATTTCCAAGGACTTCAAAGATGTAGCAAGGGGACTAGGGGACTACCTGGTATATCTAATGGTAAGGAATTTTCTCCTACCATTAATTGTAAGTTTTCCCCTTTGCAACTTCAATCACAACACACATTTTGTGCTCTGGGGAGAAGCAAAGTTAGTAACTCTACGTCATAGGATCCCAGCTGACAGCTGGCCTTGGTTGGGGTGTAGGGGCGTGCAGAAGGAAAAGATTCAGGGTCACAGAATTTCCTTTTCTGAATAGAATTAATTCCCTTGGCCTGACTTGAACATTTCTTTGGCCTACCTACCTAGATGGTTCCACAAAAACATAACTTTAGGTGACATGATATTCTAAGGGGCAGTTATCTCCACAAGGACAGCTTTACCCAAACTCATTTGTGATTTGAAATATACCATATATAAATGCTGACCTCATAGCCTGAGATGGGAAAGTACATCACCCCCAGGGTAAAGTAGAGCTGGGGAAATTGTGAATCAAACTGGGAGGATGAAATCTATTTTGATAATTCCCTCAAACTTCTAGAAATATTTTGAGACACACATAATTTCACCTTCAATATTTTAGAGGAGAAGCATAGGCTTCTTCCCACAGTACTATGAGAATACTGCACATATTCACATTATGTAGGAAAGATGGCAAGGCACAGGTGGAAAGGGAGGATTCTGGTTGAAATCTCATTTCTGCTATTTTAAGGCCTTAATTTCCTCCTCTGTAAAAGAACTCTGTAAAAGCTGGAGATTAAACCAGATGATGTATAAGATCTCTTCCAGCTCAAAATTCCGTCTTGATTCTATAGAACACAACTTGGAAAATGATATTATCAAAAGTCGTAAATGGCTAGTCAGTCCTACAATATGACAATGGGGGTTTTAAGCCATTATATGGGATTTTGGTTATAATTGACTCAGGATTTTTTGTAAAATATAGTGCATCCATGAGGGGGGAAGTTGTGTGAGGTTTACCTGTTTGCTGTGTAAATGACAAAACATATCAAAGTTGAAGCCTCCATCCACAAATCATCTTCCCCACTTGAGCTAATGTGACTGGATTGTAGGATGTATGGGGATAAGTAAGGTCTAAGAAGACTGAAAAGATGGGAGGGATAGGGCTTTGAATGCCAAACGAAGAATTTGTACTTGATTCTGGAGGCAATAGGGAACAACTGTAGTTTATTGAGTAGGGGGAGAGATGACATGGTCACACCTGTGCTTTAGGAAGACAATCTTGGAAGCTGAGTAGAGGATAGGCTGGAGTGGGGGAGACGTGAGGCAGAGAGGGCCATCACTCAAACTATCTTGAGTTATTTTCTCTTTTAGTTACTTGTCAAATTTTCCTAGAGCACTTTCTGGATTTGACCCCATCACACTGTACCTTGTATAATGATAGTAACTGATCCTTATGTAGCTAAGTTCTGAAACAAAGTAAATTATCTCATTTGATTCTGACAACACTGTAAGGAAGGTACTAAAGGTGTTAACCTCATTTTATAGATGGGGAAACTGAGATTCTGATAGGTATGAAGTGACCTGCCCATGGGCACATGACAAATAAGTTCTAGGAATGATAGCAAACCCACATCTTCCTTTGTACCTGGCATGTCCTACTCAATAGGAGTCTCCTAGAGGGGGAAAATTCTGTTTTCAGCTTTTACGTATCCTTAGCGCTCAGTTCGTGACCTTGCACATTGAAGGTGCTCCCTGGCAATGGTAATAATGGCTAAATTTTTATATAACTTTAAGGTTCGCAAAGTTTGGATCCTTCCAACAAGCCTGATAGTATTATCCCCATTTTAGAGGTGGGGAAACTGAGTCAGACAGTGGTAAAGTGACTTGCCCAGGATCACACAGCTAGTAAGTGTCTAAGGATGGCTTTGAACCTTGACTCCACATCCAGTGCTCTATCTACTGTAATTTAGCTACTTTGAAGGTGTCCATTGAATGGAATTCAAGCGACAATGTCCTGGATTCATTTCTGCGTTATGGAGCCAGGTTTCAACCCTATGAACTCATTAAAGCCTAGCAGCTCACAGACACTGCAGGGTACACCAGCAGGCTTCCAACCTTGCAGAGCAAAAGGAAACAAATCTATATCCCATATCCCTGAGTCACTGACAGGAGAATGGGAAGGGAGAAGATGGATAAGGTGAGGCTGAGGGCCAGCTGTGAAAGGAGATTGTCTTCCACAGACATTCTTTACAAAACTCCAACTTCCCCCCTGTGTATGATCATGGGCAAAGGATGATATTGGGTGGTTAATAATCCAACAGCAAATGCAATTCTTTTGATAAACTCGGGACTCTTTGGAGCATGACGTGTCTATTGTAATTGCACTCCACTGCTGGAGTCAATGGATCCCTGGGCAACTGATTGATTATTTTTCTCTCCAACTCTGGTTTGAAAGGGAATATTGGACAGGGAACAGAGAAGTTCACAGAATCTTGGAGTTGGAAGGGGCCTTGACATCAATTCGTCCAACTGTTACCCAGAAAGAAAACGGCTTTTCTTGAAGATCTCCACTGAAGGAATGCCCAACCCTGTCCCAGGGCAGATTTAATTGTTAGGCAGTCTTTACTTCGTTTAAATAAAATTCAATAAATAAAATATCCCATGCTTAGCACAATGCCTGACACATAGTAGGTGCTTCATAAATGCTTATTGACTAATTAATCAACTAAATTAATCTCTTTATAACTTCTACCCATTTTCCCTAGTTTGGCCTTCTAGGGGAGAGTTTATAGTCAATAAACATTTATGAAGCACCTACTATGTGCCAGGCACTGTGCTGGGGTTACAAATGTGAAAAAGAGAGGTAGTACCTGCCTTCCAGGACCTGGGTGGTCATGATGTCCCTGGGATCAAAACTGAATAAAGCAACCTATGGAGAATGAAGAGCAGAATTTGAGCTTCCCACAAAGGGAGGTGTGGGGAGGGTTTTTTCCTCCAGTCTCCAGCCTCAGATCAGAGGCGAGAGGCCCCCCCAGGATCCAACTGAGCAGTCAGTCATGTTTTCCCGACCCTTCTCTTCTCCATTCTAAACAAGAACTTACAAGAACATGATGATATAGTGAAAAGAGCTCTGGTCAGAGCACCTGGGTTCAAATTGTGTCACTTCGCTAAGCCTCAGTTTCCTTCTCTGCAAAATGAGAGGATTCTGGATCCTGTGATTATCTGTCATGTCCTAGAAGGGCTGTGATCTTCCTCAATGGTGAGATTACTAAGAGGCATGAACTCACAACTCCTGAAAGAACCGAAATCATCTCTGTTGGACAACTCCATGTGGCAATTGTCATAAAATCCCCAGGGAAACTCCACGGCCAGTTTGCTCTGCTCTCTCCCTTCAGTTGTTTCCCTTTCCCTCTCCCTTTGGCCTTGCCCCCTCTTTGCTCCCTGGTGGGGGGCATGTAGCCTATTGATCAAGCCCCATGGAGGCGTATCTGTGTTAAACATGTTTCCCACTGACCCGTTCCTCCTTCCTTATTCTGCTTAGCAAACAGTCAGTTCTGTGGCCATAGCTAACCAAGGCCAAATGAATTGTGATGAAAAGCTGCTCTGGGCTTTTTTGAAGGACTGGCACATGATTTGGATGAGGACTCAGGCCAACTTCTATTGGAGGGCCCAGACGGGTACTTAGACCAAATCCTGTCATAGGTTTTGGGAATTCAGATACATAAAGTCGCCCGAACCATTTAGAATCTACGAGCATTTCCATTTACAAAATTGTATTTTTCATTAAGAGTCTACGAGTTTTTCCATTTACAAAATTGTATTTTTCATTAGCAGCTCACTGATAACATTTGTAACAGCCAAAGGGAAGTCAGCAGGTCCTAGCTTAATTTGGAGAATTGGCTTAAGATGATCAGATTGCTCTCCTGGAGTAGAAAAATGAAATGACTCATTGTCATAAAAAGAATGGCCAGCTCATTATCATTCCAAAGCAGAGAAATTGAATAAAGGGAGTTTCTGAATTTTTTAGATCAAACTTCCTGGCATTTGCCTTTTTCTCCTCACTGAGGAAAGCATCGGGTTCCACTAGGACCTATGTAGATATCCTTGACCAGAAGCCTTTTTAATCACTGCCTGGTTTCCAGGCATTTGTGTT